>CM035840.1:410633083-411210583 GCA_020510985.1 Pholidichthys leucotaenia | reverse complement strand
TGCAACAGATTAACTATAAAAAAGAATGTCAAACGATTTTCAATGCATTCCAGAACGAAAAGGAAAAAATTACTTTTAATGAATAAATTTTCACGAGCGCCTGCCTTTCTCTAAAGCATGACAACTTTGTGTCCTCAAGCTCAAAGTAACTGTAGCGGCTTGATGTAAAATCCCCACCAAATTTTGACCACTTTTCATCTTCACCAGAACCCACGTCCTTTCACAGGAATATAGCCAAAACACAGTAAAATTAGTTTTTTGTTCCCACTGCATCTTATTTTATCACCAATTATAAATAATGTATTAATGAGCTGACTTGTACTCCCAAAGGAATCATTATAGTAATTAATTACTTACCACATGGCTACATGTGCCCAGGTTGAGCCTCAAGCTTTGACCTTGTGGGAGAATTAACTCAGCGTAAAAAAAAAAGTGCTGATGCACTGAAAAATAAAATATACAAATGATTAATGAATAATAAACTGTAAGTAGAAGGATTAACAATATTGCTTATTTCAAGCCAATTTAAAAAGATTATGCCTGCTTTTATTTGGCAGAAACATCCTCTAGGAATTCAGATAATTATATCCTGAAAATGTTTTGTTTTAAATTTTTAATTACTTCTATTAATTACTGGTTTTGTGACTGTGACTTTGCATAAGTGAAATGAAGGACTAGCACTCCAAACAAGCACACCCCCTCCCAAAGTAAAACAACATAACCTTTAGGTGCAAGTTATTCACATATCAGAAGAAAAGAACCCTGACCAGCCTTGTGTGAGGAATAGTTTATTTCTAAAGATAAGTCTAGAGAAATCAAGCTTAATTTTGACTGGCAGGGTTACAGTTCAATGCTCAAAGCTTTCAATATAACCTTCATGTATAGTTTATGATGAAATCCAAATTAAGAGAAAGAGTTGACAGACTATTCAAGCACTGTCAGGTCAGTCACTGCAAGGCCTCCTGAAATAATGCTCTCACATATAGTAACAAAATCGAAACATCACTGTTTTGTTACAAATGTTTTAATCCATGCTCTAACTATTATGTAAAAAATATTGAGAAGTTTTTTCATCTCAGAAAGCCCATATTTGCATTTTCACCATATCTCCTCAGTTCATGCTTCTGCCCCAGAGACTCGAGTTTGATTCTCCATCTTGATGTCTTATCATTACTGTCAGTGTTTTACTTTCACTTTTGTATGAGACTCACTTCATGATTCACCTCTTTCACACATTAAATATTTATTTAGGGAATGGTTAAGGTAAGAGACTCAAAACAGAGTTGAATTTAAAGTGCTGATGACACGTTCTTGACTTCCTCTAATTTTTCAATACATAATAAATAAGTTGGTCTGTGGAGTTCTAAGTCAAACAGGCTTTTTTTCATGCAAATATCCAACGTTTTCATGAGCGCCACATCACCCATTGCGTCAGTGGCTAGAAAACCCCCCGGCCATGTTGTAACATCATCGACGGAACACAGCGCTTGGCTGCCCTTTGTACACGCAGGATGGAAGCGGTTGAAAACATCGACGATGGTTCCAGAACATGTAGTCTGGAATTGGTTTGTGTTGTCCAGTCTCCAGACGATTATAGTTCCGAAGAATAGGATGACAATGAAGAATCTGGGGGCATCAAACCGTACAGGTTTGAGCTGTGCTAAGCGGGCATTGTGCCTAGCGAGTCAGTCTCAGTGAAAGTCAGCTGTTCATGTTTTGTGCGCATCATCTGCCGTGTTGTCAGCCAGCCAATAAAACCTTAAACTTAAACCACCCTTTATTGTCATTCAATCCATACAGCCAATCATGTACAGTAGAATGAAATTGTGTTTCTCTTATCTACAGTGTTAATCACACACACACCCATATATAGAATCAGAGGGGTTGCTGCCATGCAAGGCACCACCACAGATTTCCCTCCTCCATTCCATTATTGCTGAGCACCAAGCTGGATGGCAGGAAGTTCCGCTTTTATGTGGTCTTGGGCATGACCAGGCCGGGATTTAAACCCCTGCCTCCCGGGTGTGGGGTGGATGCTCTACCAACTGAGCCACCACTCCGGTAGATAATATTGCCAACACTATCACAACGTGTTAGCCACTCCACACAGCCGTGATTCTGTTGCGCCCCTTGTAGCGATGTCGGCTCTGGGGTGCAACCATGGTTAACATGTCTCCTGTCCATGTTTGCTGGGCAATGTCAGCCCCGAACACCTACTGTTTGTGTTTCTGTGTATTTTTGTAAGTCTTCACCTTTTGGGATCAGTCTTTATGTTCAATACACGTGCTGTGGTGAATCCTACGTGTAAATCCTCATGTAAATCCTCGTTATTTACATGTAAATCCTCCTTCTCCGTGCGCTCTTATGCAGGGCATGGAGAGGGAGCATGAAATAACGATGATTTACTTGCAGGGTTCACCACAGCACATTTAATATAGAACGACAGACAATTCCCAAAAAGGTGAAGACATACAAAAAACACAAACACACTTACTGATGGCATTTGGGGGCCGGCATCGCCAAGAGAATGAATGAGAGGTGACATGTTAGCCACAGGTGCGCCCCAGAGTCGACATCGCTTCAAGGACGCACGAGAACCACGGCGAACATGGAGTGACTAACACATCGTGAGAGTGCTGAAAATACTGTCAGACAAACAGCACAGATGACTGGCAAACGGCAGTGAAGTACACGCACTGCTGGTGATGGTGTGATGAGAAGCACCTGGGCGAGGACCGGGAAAAATGATCAGTGGGAGGGGAATCAGCTGATGATAATGACAGAGGGGACGTTGCTGGACCAGCGATAGTCAGCATGCGATCAGAGAAAGGAGGTCAAAGCTGCACGTAAATCCATTAATCCTTCCCCTCCTCGTGCGCTTTTATGCAGGAGGAGCGCACGAGGAGGCTTATGACAGTTGGAGCCGAAGCTTGTGATGTGGTCTTTCATGCCTGCTGTTTATCTAAGCCTGCAACACAACGCGAAGGCACAGCCGTAAAATTAAAACGAGAAACCAGAGAAACTGTGAGCTACAAAGCTTCTGTCATTCCAGTCAACAACACCAGAGTCTGTTCTGTCACTTTTGTCATGGGGGTGCCCCGCTTAATTCGGTGGGCGGCACCACAGTCCAGTCAGCGGCTGCAGTTTTTT
The DNA here is from genome assembly GCA_020510985.1 of Pholidichthys leucotaenia. Taxonomy (NCBI): domain Eukaryota; kingdom Metazoa; phylum Chordata; class Actinopteri; order Cichliformes; family Pholidichthyidae; genus Pholidichthys; species Pholidichthys leucotaenia. The sequence goes on along the minus strand of CM035840.1, from coordinate 411,207,433 downwards.
GATGATAACTGAAGCGGATGATAAAATAAAGGCAGCGATGAGAGGTTTTAAGCAGGTTTATTAAATCATACCGCCGTCACGAAGCTCGCCCAATGGGCATCTCGGAGGCTCTCCAGCAAAGGGACACAGTGTGTGTCAGCAGCAGTAGTTGAAGAGTGAGAGAGAGAGTGAGAGACAGAATCGTGCAGCATATATACCCAGTTACAACAATACATGAAAGCATTCACAGCAGTTGGTAAGGGTATTGATCTCAGCCTCTAGGTCACAGTAAGGACAGGACGCATGAACACAATGCATGAATGGCACATTAACATCACAATGCATGAATGGCACATTACATCTCAGTAGTGCAGCGGAAAAAACCAGGAGTAGCGAGCTGTCTGTCCTTAGTCTGTTGTGGGGGTTTTCCTAAACCCGCCACACTGCTCCCCCCCAGAGGGCTCGGCAGGGGGCCGAGACCTCGATAGTGCAGCTTTGGCAGCGAGCAGGAAAAGCTCTGTGCAGGCGAAGGTGGAGGGGGGTGGGGGGTAGTCAATGCCGGCCGCAAAAATTGCTTGTTGCTCCGCAATGTCGAGGGCTGTCCCGTTGAACTTGCGGAGATCACAAGAAGAAAAATTAGTCTCTGACTCCTCTCGTGGCCATGAAGAAAAGCAGGAGCGGCGAGGTTGCGTAGCGGCTGTAAGAAAAAAAGAAACAAAAGCAGAGGGACTTGGCATGTTGACTTTAGGTGCGGGCGCAGCCCTAAAGCCTTCGGGAAAAGCTGACGGCTGAATCCCCTTGTGCGCCGTGGCTGAGACCGTTAGAGAATCCTGTGAGCGAGCTGCGTGCTTGTTTCAGGTGTGCGAGCAGCCCTGAAGGTTCTGTGTGCAGCGGCGGAGGACGATGGCGGTCTGAAGAGCCGTATTTGTCCCGTGCGTGGTGCGCCGTCCTGGTATCTCCCCGGTGCGTGTGCCGGGGTTCCGTGCGTGGGTGGGCCGCTGGGGAGGCAAGTCAGGGTCCAGAATCTTGGTGGAGATCAGCGCAATCAGCGCCGATAATATCCAAGTTGAGCTGTGGCTGCAGATTGGCCATGGTGCGTTGGAGCGGTGAGAGTGAATAGACGATCTTTGTCCCTCGGGCTCATGCAGATGCGTTGGAGCGGTGAGAGGGAGGAGACGATCTTTGTCCCTCGGGCTCGTGCAGATGCGTTCAGGTCCACGTGTGCTCCGTCGGCCATGGGAGTCGCCGTCGCGGAGAAAGGACGAGGTGCATGCACTCTCATGTGGAGGAGCTGCGAGCGCGGCCGGTCCAGCGTGGATGTGCCGATCTAGGCGTGCAGATCTCACCATGAAGTTTGCTGCGGCTTTCCCGGTCGTGGGTGGTCTCCAGAGAGTTTCACCTGGAAACTCTGCATCGAAGTCTCCCTGAAGCAGAAGGGAGGGCAGATCAGTCAGGCTGCCGCGTTCGCTTGTCGTCGGAGAATCCCCGCCGGGTGCTGCGTTCGCCAGCAGCGTGTTCGTTTCAGCGTCGGGTCACCAGTGCGGCGGCATGAAATAAAGCAGCGTTGGTGAAGGTTTTAAGCAGGTTTATTAAATCATACCGCCGTCACGAAGCTCGCCCAATGGGCGGCTCGGAGGCTTTCCAGCAAAGGGACACAGTGTGTGTCAGCAGCAGTAGTTGAAGAGTGAGAGAGAGAGAGAGTGAGAGACAGAATCGTGCAGCATATATACCCAGTTACAACAATACATGAAAGCATTCACAGCAGTTGGTAAGGGTATTGATCTCAGCCTCTAGGTCACAGTAAGGACAGGACGCATGACCACAATGCATGAATGGCACATTAACATCACAATGCATGAATGGCACATTACATCTCAGTAGTGCAGCGGAAAAAACCAGGAGTAGCGAGCTGTCCGTCCTTAGTCTGTTGTGGGGGTTTTCCTAAACCCGCCACAATAACTAGTTTATGTAGGCACGGTTTTAAATATTTTATTGATCATCGACAATGACTTTTGGGTTTACACAACATCCTAAAAAATGTCAAAAACGTGTCATCAGCACTTTAAGGTAATGGATAGGGATATAGTTAGGAAAAAGTGGTGGACTAGTTTAGATGCACTGCAACTGTAATCCTCCACCATAAGGCATGTTACTATTTCCACATCCGCTAGAGGTCACTTAATATCCACTTGATGACAAAACATACACATACAGTAGGTTGCATCATTTGCTGGAAAAACATGCTCAGGCTATATTGTCCATTTACCATTTGAAGACAGTCTCAAATGTTCAGTGATAGTTGTCAGTTTGGACTATTTCAGATAATATACTCAGAAAAAGTACAAGTGTTTTTGGATCTCCTCAAAATCTTTCCTTCCTTAAAAAGTTCATACAAAGACATTACAGAATAAGAAATAACAAGGGAAATTTGAACATTGTCATTAAGGTGCAATAAAAAAATGAAACCATTACACTATAAAACCCTGAATTATTTCCATCAGAAAAGCTTAACAGGCTCATTTTACTTTTGCATGTTTCTCTGGATTCTGTTCTTTTCAAAGGGTAAATGAAGTTCAAAAACACATGCTCACAGAATGGCTGATTTGTGAAAAGCATGAAAAGGACAGTGGAGAAATCACAATAGCTCCCCGCACAGCAATCATGAATTGGCCTGAATGCGCAGGAAGCCATGCCACCGTGAGTCTGGTCCAGGCAACTCTATTCAAATGACTACATCCATGTCTCCCAGTAGAAATGGCTCAAATGAGCCTGTTAGCCTTTGAATGAGTCGGAGAGGCAAACAAGACATGTCAACTAGGGAGAGATCAACACAGAAACAAGAGGAGCATTCGTTTCCGCCTCAGGGAGTTGTACTAGCTAGTATCCTCGGCTCTCCCCTGCACTGATTTGACAGTCAATGCTGATATCCCCAAAACACTGCTACATTTAATGAATGAAACAAAACCTCACATAGTTTTATGTCAAATTTGTTTTCAGGAGTAAAACTTTTTTACTGTACTTTGTTTCCCCTCTCCTTGCCCGAGTCGTTTTTTTTTTTTTTTTTTTTTTTTTTCTGAAACTTTGGAATAAAAGACAACGGCGTGTTTGTTCATTGACAATCCGTTATTATTAGTGTCAAAATCACAGCAGAGAAGGTGTCATTGAAACAAAGTCAAATCCTTAACAGTTCATTCTTTCCATCTGTGTTTTCTGAAAATATATTACTGCATGCATGATAAAACACATCCCAAACTGAAAATAATTGCTGTTTCACATTCAAAGCAAGAATGTGAATCTAGTTCCAAAATCAGTTCCTTGGCAGACGTCTTGAAGAGATAGTTTGCTGGCTCCCTACTGCTCCTCTCCTGGCAGCTATGCTCTGTTTAACCACCAGCTTGACTGCTGTAAGCTCACTTGAATCAAGGTCCCTCAGTTTTGCTGTCACCCGGTCAACAACCAAATCTTGTACCTCATGAAACTCATTTCCCCATGTGTTAAATTTCCTTCACAGAAAAAACTCCCTCTGGCTAACTGAGCAACGTTGCTTTACATTGTTTAAAGAAGAAACCTTTGCTTAACACTGGAGATTAGAATTGAGTACATGACTACTTTGAGCAGTGAAGGTGAGCATGTCGGTATGAAAAAAAAAGGAGAGAGAGACGCCTCCTCCTCCCCAAGGGATCCACAACATTCACAGTTACCGTGGTGACCGATGAGAGACTGCTCTCCCCTTGCCACATAAACCTTATTTACTATTGCAGCTGTTCAATTTTGCAACACCACCCTCACCTTTCTTCTCATTTGGTGTTCATGGCTGAAGAGCTCCAACTTGCTCCTCGTCTCTACTCGTAAGAAAAATGCATGTGGAAAAACACAGCAGCAGATAAGTCTGCATTCATAGAAAACAGCCTCTGGGTTGCACGTATTCAAATTAGACCCTTTAAAAGCAATAATTAGAATTCAGTAGGTCAGCCTCCTTTATTAGAGTATTGTTCTGGAAGCTGCCATTTAAAGGATTTTACTGTTTGTTTATTTTGCTCCTCATGGGCTGTTTTTTTTTTTTTTTTTTTTTTTTGCAAGTGCTTTGCATCACCGTCTGCTTTTCTTTATTTTCTTTGAGACTCATGTCTGTCGGGGGACAGGCTGTGAACGTCACAGGGCATGACACAAGCACAAACACACAGAATAATTGCACTGGACAACACATTTTTGAAGAGCGACATGCATTCTTCTGATAAAAGCGTATTTTCATATACCAGTGCAGAGAACCGCATGCACGCTACGTGCCCAGACAAACAAAGCATTTTTTTCCCCACCATGCTGCCATATACGCTTCCTCTAAGGAGCAAGGCTTGTAACGCTAAACTAATAAAAGCAGCATGGTGGCCACTGTAGGGGCTGCTGCATTGTTGTTAGTAGTTCCCCTCAGCCCCCGCTGCAATTCTCTCTTTCCTTCTTTGCTCCCAAGCACACCATTGTGAGAATTATATCGCGCACCTGTGCCACCCTCGTGTGCAGTCGGCATCCTTTCTTTGCCATCAGCGTTTTGATCTTCGAAGGCCAGTAAACTTAAACGGTGTGTTAATGAAACCCATGTTAAAAGAGCAGATCCATGAAAGGAGGAGTGATGTCTCAAGTCGTGATGCAGATGCTCGCGCAGCATGCAGTCGTTTAAGAAAAAAGTTAGAAGGAAACATAACTAAATGCTAATGTGGTAATCCATTCCAGATCAAGGCACCATTTTTGAAAAGTATAGTCTGTTTAAGCTAATAAATCAGTGATGGGATGGGCTCAATGACAACATGGCTCTCATTGTAAAATACTTCTGTTGCTGTGAATAAATTTGTGTGTTAATGGGGAGCTTAGCCCTTTGTCAAATGATGGGTCCACCTTGCTGGAGCTGGCACCACACTGCAGGCAGGAGGCATGCTTCAAGCTCAGACAAAATCTCAAGCACTTAGGCAGCATGGGAATAAATATCCTATAGACTTGCAAACTTGCCTGATACAGACACCGTGTTTAAAGGTAAATCTACATTATTTAAGTGCACACGACTTTTAGAAGCTACATGTAAGAAAAGTTAAAATCAATCAACATCAATTATTTTTGTTTTGTTGCATCTAAATGTCGATTTGTGCCCTCTGCACTGCTGGCTATTTCTTAATGACCAGGCTAACCATAGAGTTCAATGACAAAGATCATTTCAAAGAAACAACATGATTTGGTGTGTGTGTGTGTGTGTGTGTGTGTGTGTGTGTTATCATCACAAACTCAGTGTCGGAAATGAAATGAATAATCACAGCTCTAGACTCATCTTCCATGCTGTCTCTTGTCTGTAGTTGTGGTGATTTGTGTTTGTGATCAGATAACATGTTCAATTGAAATATGTGACTTAAGAAACTAGACAGACATGTTTCATTTTTTTAAAAGCTGCAGGCAGACTGAAAGCTTTTGACATTTTTTTTTTCCAGAAACAAAGAAATAACTAATTTTTAATTTACAAAGAGAATGTCTGACCTCTGTTTTTTTTTTATTTGTTTGCGATTGGATTTCAGAACACTGCTTTGTAAGGTCTTTCCTTTACAAAGACAGTATTAATGATGTTAAAATCCCGATTCTTTGATTGAAAGATCTAAGAATAAGCCGGAGAATTCTCCAATTCAAAGATGCAACATTTATTCAGAGGTCACATGTAAAGCAAGCAGTACTGGGTGCAGTGTGGCGCAGCCCCCTTGGGAGCTTGTCAGTCAATCCAGGATAGGCTTGCACCATTGGTTCTGATACCCTTGCCTCTGACATGTTTTAGGACCCAGGAGACAGACACTGACATGGGCAGATAGTGACAATAATCTTTTATTTAATAGTGAGAGAGTGTAGTGCGTGAGTGAGTGCGTGGATCGTGTTCTGGTCACTGGAGCTGAGCAGCCAGGACGGAGACCCGGCAACCCTGGAACATACAAGCAGAAAATAATTACTTTTGCTCCACACTCGTGAAGAGCTGCAGGTGGAGAGGCTTACTTGAGTGAAGCACAGGTTTCGCCCTGCTGAGTTCCAGCGGCCGTGCAGCGTGGAGGTGAAGGTGTCCGTGAACGTGCTGGAGATACCACCCGTGGCTGTGACGAGGGAAATCCTTGTGACAACACCGGCCGTGGCTTCACAGACCGGGATGACGATGATCCAGACGATGACAAGGTTAGTGATTCCACTGAACGTGGTGATGATGATACAGCTGATAACGATGACAGGGACTCCACTGATAGCGGTGGCGAATACTCCTGCAACTGAGATAACAGTAGTTCTTGAAACTGAGGAGCAAGACGTACCGGTAGTCGCGGTGGTAGCGAAGCGCTACGTGGGCGAGATGGCGTTGTCCCGTCAGCTGGGGACGCAGGTCCGCCGCCTAGGAGGTCCACCTGTGCACAGGGGTATAGACAGGGGGTTGAGTAACAAATTGTTCTCTTACTTGGTTGAAACTGACGAGAGGTTCTTGACGAGGCAAGAGAGGTTCCTGACAAGACCAGAGAGCGGAGTTCAGGCTCATACTCCGACAAGGAGGACACACGGCTCCGTGACGGGCTGTCAGCGACGCTGGCTTTTAACAGCCGTTGATTTGCACCTGTTGGTCTGTGCGCAGCTGGAGTTGATGACGCCAATGACGGCCCAGAGGCCGCCATGACAGTACTCCCCCCTCTAGCAGTGCCTCCAGGCACCTGCCCAATTCTACCTGGATTCGCCCGATGGAAATCGCGGATCAGCTGTTTATCCAGGATCAACGCTGGGCGAATCCAAGAACGATCCTCCGGTCCAAAGCCCTCCCAGTCCACCAAATACTGAAGACCACGACCCCGCCTGCGGACATCCAGGATGGCAGTCACCCCCCATAGCCGGATGGCCATCGATCATCCTCGGGGGTGCGGGAGCCGCGGGAGCAGGGCACAGGGGATCAGAGACGTACGGTTTGACCTGGGAGACATGAAAGGTGGGACAGATACACATCGAAGAGGGGAGAGACAGGTGCACAGACACAGGGTTAATAACACGACTGATGGTGTAGGGGCCAATGAAGCGCTTAGTGAGCTTACGCTTTTCGGCCGGTACACTAATATTCCGGGTTGACAACCAGACTTTCTGACCCACTTTATAGTCCGGGGCGGGTCTCCTATGCCGGTTGGCCACCTGGATATTGCATTTGGTAGTCTTAAGCAAGGCTTGGCGGGCGATGAGCCAAACTCGCCGGCAGCACTTGATGTGTGCCTGGACTGAGGGAACCGCTACCTCCCTTTCCTCCTCTGGGAACAGCGGTGGATCAAACCCGAATGATGCCTTGAACGGGGAGACTCCCGTAGCCGTGGAGATCGTGGCGTTGTGAGCGTACTCAATCCAAGGAAGGAACTTGCTCCAGGAGGATGAGCAGGAGGAGATGACACAGCGTAGGGCGGCCTCAAGCTCCTGATTAGCCCGCTCGCACTGGCCATTGCTCTGAGGGTGATAACCAGAGGAGAGGCTGGCTGTGGCTCCCAGTGCCGCGCAGAAAGCCTTCCAAACTTGCGAGACAAACTGAGGTCCTCGGTCCGACACTATGTCCACAGGGATGCCATGAAGACAGACCACATGTTGTACAAGAAGGTCCGCTGTTTCCTGGGCCGAAGGCAAACCCCGAAGTGGCACAAAATGGGCTGCCTTCGAAAACCGGTCCACGATGGTTAAAACCGTGGTGAAGTCATCTGAAATGGGTAAACCAGTCACAAAGTCCATAGCTACGTGAGACCAGGGGCGTGAAGGAACCGGCAACGGGTGTAGCAGGCCCGCCGGGGGGGATGATGTCGTCTTCCCGGTGGTGCACTGAGCGCAGGCCCGGATGTAACCTACAACATCCTTCTGTAGCCCTGGCCACCAGAAGGTCCTTTGAAGGAGATCCACGGTCCGACCCACTCCAGGATGACAAGCCAACTTGGAAGCGTGACCCCACTCGATCACCTTGCCCCGGATAGCGCGTGGAACAAACAAGCGGCCCGGGCCCCCCCCCCCTCCCCGGGATCCGGCTCGGTCCTCTGAGCCCGGCGAACCGTCTTGCAGACCCCCCAGGACAGGGAGCCCACGACGCAGGAAGGCGGCAGGATAGGGGTCTCCTGGTCCTCAGAGGATGGTGCGTCAAACTGCCGTGAGAGCGCATCCGGCTTACCGTTCTTGCTTCCCGGCCGGTAAGTGATGGAAAAGTTAAAACGGCCGAAGAAGAGGGACCAGCGAGCCTGGCGTGCATTCAGGCGCTTCGCAGTTCTGAGGTACTCCAGGTTGCGATGATCAGTCCAAACCACGAACGGCTGAGCAGCCCCCTCCAGCCAGTGTCTCCATTCCTCCAAGGCGAGTTTCACTGCCAGCAACTCCCTGTCTCCGATGCTGTAATTCCTCTCTGCAGGGGTGAGACGGTCTGAGAAATAAGCGCATGGGCGAATCTTACCGTCCTCAGGAGAGCGTTGGGAGAGTACCGCTCCAACTCCCGAATCAGAGGCGTCCACCTCCACCAAGCACTGCAGCTTCGGGTCCACCTGAGTAAGGACTCGGGCCGAGGCGAACTCCCTCTTGAGCTTCTCAAATGCTCCAACTGCCTCCTCACTCCAGCAAAACGGGGTCTTAGGGGAGGTGAGAGCAGTCAGAGGACGGGCAATATTACCAAAGTTTGGCACGAACCTCCTATAACAATTAGCAAACCCCAGGAACCCTTGAAGCTGCTTTCTGGAGGTGGGTGCAGGCCAATCCACAACCGCCTTGACCTTGGCCGGGTCAGGGAGCACCTGGTTCTGAGCTATAATAAACCCAAGGAAAGAGGTTTGGTCAGTGTGGAACTCACATTTTTCAGCCTTGACGAATAGTTGATTCTCCAGGAGGCGCTGTAGTACCCTGCGGACATGCACCTGATGTTCCTCTAGTGTGCGGGAGAAGATGAGAATGTCGTCAAGATAAACAAAAACAAACGAGTTCAGAAAATCCCGTAATACATCGTTTATCAAATGCTGGAAGATGGCTGGAGCGTTAGTTAACCCAAACGGCATTACCAGATACTCAAAATGTCCGCTAGGGGTCCAAAAAGCCGTCTTCCACTCATCTCCTTCCCTTATGCGCACTAGATGGTAGGCATTCCTAAGGTCCAGTTTAGTAAACCAGGATGCCCCCTGGAGGGAGTCAAAAGCAGTGTTCATCAGAGGCAAAGTATATTTGTCTTTTACTGTTATTTCATTCAGTCCCCGGAAGTCGATGCAGGGGCGTAGTGAACCGTCCTTTTTCCCAACGAAAAAAAATCCGGCTCCCACTGCCAAAGACGACGGGCGGATGATACCAGAGGCCAAGGATTCCTTAATGTACGTATCCATGGTCTCGCGCTCCGGGGCTGATAGGCTGTAAAGGCGGCTTGCAGGAAGAGAGGCCCCAGCTTTCAGGTTGATCGCGCAGTCATAAGGACGATAGGGGGGTAAGGACAACGCCTGAGACTTGCTAAACACTAGCCCCAGATCGTGGTAGACCTCTGGCACCTTGGACACCTTGGGCACCTTGACGGATGGGGTGCACGCCGCTGATTGGAGGCAGGCACTAAGGCAGAACGTACTCCATGCCGTTACTCTCCCAGCTTGCCAGTCAATGGTGGGGTTATGTAGGCGCAGCCAGGGGTACCCCAGGATAACGGGCGAAGAAGAAACGGGCAGCACTAGAAACTGAATTTCCTCCCTGTGATTTCCTGATACAATGATTGACACAGGGGCCGTCTGATGGGCAACGGTGGTCAAAGACGCTTTAGACAAGGTGATCAGTTTGACAGGGGGGTCTAGAGTCTGACAGTTGAGGCCCATCCGGGTTGCCAGGTCTCTAGAAATGAAATTTGGCTCAGCTCCAGAATCTACTAACGCTAATGTGGAGTGTTCTGTACGTGTATGGATTAGTCTGAGGGGTAATCGACAACAAGTAAGGGGTTCTTCTGAATTCTTGTCCGTGAATCCCCCTACTGCGATCCACGGGCCCTCCCTTTTAACTTACTGGGACATTCGAACACCCCATGTGACTCTTTCCCACAGTAGAAACAAAGGCCCTGATCCCTGCGGCGTTGCTTCTCAGCTGCTGACACTTTAGACCGGCCAATGGTCATAGCCTCTTGATCCGGGGATTCCTCTGACGCGGGTAAAGCGAGAAGAAGAGAGTTAGGGATGCTGGGGCGGAGTCTAACCGAATGGGAAGTAGTACGCCGTCCAGCCGCCCGCTCCCTTAATCTGCTATCCAGACTAACCGCTAAGGCGATCAAATCCCGCAAATTGTCCGGTTTATCCCGTGCCGCTAACTCATCCTTTAATTCATCGTTAAGACTACGTTGGAAAATACCACACAGTGATGGCTCCCCCCACCCAATCTCTGCAGCCAGGACCCGGAAGTCAATAGCGTAGTCAGCAGCTGATCTTTTTCCCTGCTGTAGGCTCAGCAGCCGTTCTGTCAACACCTCACCCCTATCAGTATGGTCAAACACGGACATAAACTCTGTCACAAACTCCTGGTAAGTAAGCAGGGAATAGCTTGGTTTAGCCATGATAGAATACGTCCAGTCTAAGGCTCTTCCTGCCAGCAAATTTATGACATAACCAATCCGACTTGAATCAAGGGTGAAATCTCCCGGAACGCGAAGAAAAACTGATTCACATTGTAATAGGAATCCTCGAGCTTCCCCGAGTTTTCCGCTGAACCGGGCAGGTGTGGGAATAGGGGTGAGGCGAGAAGACGTAGAGGTGTTAGCTTGTCCAGATGCTAAGCCTGCAGGGGCTGAGATATTTGCGGTCGGGGGAAACGTCTGGTGTCCTTCCAGGCGATCCAGCCGACCATTGATTAAGGTTAAATGGTTTAAGATTACTGTCTGTTGGTGAGCTAGTGAATCTACCCGGGCGCTAAGAGTGTTGAGTTGGCGCGACAGTGAACTGTCCGCTGGGTCAACGTGACGGAGTCGTACTGAAATGTTTTAGGACCCAGGAGACAGACACTGACACGGGCAGATAGTGACAATAATCTTTTATTTAATAGTGAGAGAGTGTAGTGCGTGAGTGAGTGCGTGGATCGTGTTCTGGTCACTGGAGCTGAGCAGCCTGGACGGAGACCCTGCAACCCTGGAACATACAAGCAGAAAATAATTACTTTTGCTCCACACTCGTGAAGAGCTGCAGGTGGAGAGGCTTACTTGAGTGAAGCACAGGTTTCGCCCTGCTGAGTTCCAGCGGCCGTGCAGCGTGGAGGTGAAGGTGTCCGTGAACGTGCTGGAGGCTGGAGATACCACCCGTGGCTGTGACGAGGGAAATCCTTGTGACAACACCGGCCGTGGCTTCACAGACCGGGATGACGATGATCCAGACGATGACAAGGTTAGTGATTCCACTGAACGTGGTGATGATGATACAGCTGATAACAATGACAGGGACTCCACTGATAGCGGTGGCGAATACTCCTGCAACTGAGATAACAGTAGTTCTTGAAACTGAGGAGCAAGACGTACCGGTAGTCGCGGTGGTAGCGAAGCGCTACGTGGGCGAGATGGCGTTGCCCCGTCAGCTGGGGACGCAGGTCCGCCGCCTAGGAGGTCCACCTGTGCACAGGGGTATAGACAGGGGGTTGAGTAACAAATTGTTCTCTTACTTGGTTGAAACTGACGAGAGGTTCTTGACGAGGCAAGAGAGGTTCTTGACGAGGCAAGAGAGGTTCCTGACGAGACAAGAGAGGTTCCTGACGAGACCAGAGAGCGGAGTTCAGGCTCATACTCCGACAAGGAGGACAGACGACTCCGTGACGGGCTGTCAGCGACGCTGGCTTTTAACAGCCGTTGATTTGCACCTGTTGGTCTGTGCGCAGCTGGAGTTGATGACGCCAATGACGGCCCAGAGGCCGCCATGACAGCCTCCCCCCTTGTGGACACCCCCAGCATGGTGCACCAATGTCTAAGAGGGCGTACCGAGGCAACACGTCCTTGTCCTGATGAACTGCAGTTACATAATTGTCCTTGTTCACCAAGTCATGCACCCCCACCGAGGTCTCCTCCTGATCATCATGTGAGTAGTTCTTTGTCCGGTGGAATGGATCATGTGGGGGTCAAAATGTCAAACAGGGTCAATCCACGAAGCCCATGAAACATTTTGTACACTGGTTGACCTTTGCCAGGGCTCGCATCGTTCAGCTGCAGTCATCACACGGTTGCGACAGGGGTTTGACCTTCCTCTGTGTCTGCTTCCTGTATCCACAGCTGTGGAGCACAGTCCCATCTCCTAGACACACACCAGTTCCATTAGAAGCAAAACAACTGTGTGCTCACGCTCTCAGAAGCACATCTCGTCCCATGAAGTCTATAGGACAGTCTGGTGGATGCAGCAGAGAGTAGACAACATCCAGTCCAGCCAATGAACAGTTCAGTGATGCTGTCCCAGGGATGCCACCCACCGGTAGTTGGACAGAGGTAGAGATGCTGGTGTTGATGAAGTTCGAGCCCCTGTGCCCACCGTAGCTTCCACTGTGAGGGGTAGCATTGGAAAATGCTGTCTCCTCCGTGTGGCTGATCTGGCTCCACTCCGGATGCTGGAGGTGCGGTGGGTGCGCATGGGTACCAGTCCATCCTTCTTCTAGGGACTGAAGTCGTACAGTCGCTAGCCCTGCCACCTCCTTTTCTACGTCGCAGGCACACGTTGTCATGGTCTGGTGCCCCCCTGCATGCACCTTCCCTGCACCCTACACCTTTGCTTATGTGCCAATACAAAGAGCTCAGCCGACAGGATCAGTAATGGCCTGAGGGGTTGTCACTGCAATGGCTGGAGCCTGTGCTGTTTTATCCTTATTCACTACATCTGTAGTTGACAATGTGCTGTTGTAAGTAATCTCCCATTAGCCTTGAGTGTGTGATTGTCGGCTATATGCAAGCTACAAGCAGTGGTTGTGTTGTGATATGTGAGCTGGGTAATGGGACCTATGTGTTCAGCAGTAGGTTTGTTATGATGAGTGAGTTGGGTGATGAGACCCATGTGTTGCAGTGTAAGTAGGTAGTAAGCAAAATGGTTCAAAGTTAGGAGACATCCTTATTCATGCTTGTTGTATCCGGGCCTCTAGGGCTTCTAACCTTCACAATTATCCTGACTCATACGTGTGTGTGTGTGGTGAGCTATGCGTGATTCATGTATCATCAGAAGCACATTGTGTTTACAAATAATCCGTAATAGCGCAATGGTCTTCTTCGTTCAAAGACATCCAAAGACATACATGTTAGGTTAATTGGTTGTTCTAAATTGTCCCTAGATATCTATCTCCTATAGGCCCTTAGAATAGAGGGTTAGTAATAGTGATGTGCTTTGAGTGGTCTTTGAGACTAAAAAAAGCGCTATATAAGTACAGGTGCGGCGGAGGATAAAATGAAGGCAGCGATGCTGTGGTTTTAAGCAGGTTTTTTTAATCATACCGCCATCACGAGCTCCGCTCCTGGCGCCGTGCATGCGCGCCGGGAGCGAGCCCAAGCGGCTCTCAGAGAAGGAGGACACAAAGTCTGTGTCCAGCAGCAGCAGTTGAGGAAGTGGAATTGAGAGAGCGAGTTACAGAACCTGTGCAGTATTTATACCCAACTCAGACAATACATCAAAGTAGATTCACAGCAGTTGGTACGATCAAAGGGACTGCAGAACAGGCATGAGACATTTGCATTTGTAAGACCTACATAACAATAGGCAGATGCAGTCCTCTGCTCCAGCTTACAGGACAAAGAGGTTACAAGGCACATCTACATATTGATCTGTCTCTAGGTCACAGTAAGGACAGGACGCATGAACACTATACATGAATGGCACATTACATCACAATACATGCATGGCACATTACATCTCAGTAGTGCAGTGGGAAAAACCAAGAGAAGAGAGCTGAGTGTCCTTAATCTGTTGTGGGGGTTAACCGAACCGCCCACACGCTCCCCCCCAGAGGGCACGGCAGGGGGCCGAGACCTCGATAATCCCTCTATGGGAGCGAGCTGTGGGAGAAGCTCACTGCAGGTGGAGGGGGAGGGAGGAGGGGGGTAAGTGCCGGCAGGGGGACGGTGAAATCGTCCGAGCCACGCAAAAATTGCTCGTGGGTCCGCGATGTCGAAGGGCTGTCCCATTGAACGTGCAGAGGTCCACCAGAAGAAAAATTAGTCTCTGACTCCTCTCGTGGCCATGAAGAAAAGCAGGAGCGGCTGTAAGAAAAAAAAAAGAAGCAGAGGGACTTGGTTTGTTGGCTTTAGGTGCGGGCGCAGCCTTAAAGTCCTCGGGAAAAGCTGACGGCTGAATTCCCTTATGTGCCATGGCTGAGACCATTAGAAAATCCAGTGGTGAGCTGCGTGCTTGCTTCAGGTGAACGAGCAGCCCTGAAGGTTCCGAGGGTGGTGATCGGCCGTTTTTCTCGGGCATGTGCAGCGGCGGAGGACGATGGCAGTCTCTGTAGCCTTTATTGCCCCGTGCGTGGTGCGCCGTCCTCATAACTCCCCGGTGTGTGTGCCGGGGTTCCGTGCATGGGTGGGCCAGCTGGAGAGGAGAACCAGGGTGCAGAATCTTGGTGGAGATCAGCGCAGACGGCGCCGATAAAATCCAGGTTTGAGCTGTGGCTGCAGCTTGGCCATGGTGCGTTGGAGCAGTGGGAGGAAATAGACAATCTTTTGTCCCTCAGGCTCGTGCAGATGCGTTGGAGCGGTGGGAGGGAATAGACGATCTTTGTCACCGCTCGGCCGTGGTGCGTTCAGGTCCACGTGTTGCGTTCTCCGCCGGCCATGGATGACGCCGTCGTGGAGAGGGGACGAGGTGCCCGCGCCTCGTGTGGAGGAGCTGCGAGCGCAGCCGGTCCAGCGTGGATGAGCAGATCTCAGACGTGCAGATCTAATCATGAAGAACGGGTCACCAGTGCAGCTGTCCAGATCAGAAGGTTGCTTTGCACAAAATGTGTGCATGTTCGGGGTCGCCAGTGAAGCGTTCACTGGCAGCGTGTTCTTTTCTGCCTTCAGGTCATGGTGCGTTGGGGCGGCGAGAGGGAGGAGACGTCTTGTGTCCCTCGGCCGGTTCAGCGTGGATGTCCAGACCAGAAGGTTGCGTCGCACAAAGTGTGTGCATCTTCGGGGTCACCAGTGCAGCGGAGGATAAAATGAAGGCAGCGATGCTGTGGTTTTAAGCAGGTTTTATTAATCATACCGCCGTCACGAGCACGGTGCCGGGAGCGAGCCCAAGTGGCTCTCAGAGAAGGAGGACACAAAGTCTGTGTCCAGCAGCAGCAGTTGAGGAAGTGGAATTGAGAGAGCGAGTTACAGAACCTGTGCAGTATTTATACCCAACTCAGACAATACATCAAAGTAGATTCACAGCAGTTGGTACGATCAAAGGGACTGCAGAACAGGCATGAAACATTTGCATTTGTAAGACCTACATAACAATAGGCAGATGCAGTCCTCTACTCCAGCTTGCAGGACAAAGAGGTTACAAGGCACATCTACATATTGATCTGTCTCTAGGTCACAGTAAGGACAGGACGCATGAACACTATACATGAATGGCACATTACATCACAATACATGAATGGCACATTGCATCACAATACATGCATGGCACACTGCATCACAATACATGCATGGCACATCACATCTCAGTAGTGCAGCGGGAAAAACCAAGAGAAGAGAGCTGAGTGTCCTTAATCTGTTGTGGGGGTTAACCGAACCGCCCACACAGGTCCTTATCCCTTATCCTCTTTGTCATCATCCTCTGTCTTGGGGTCTTCAGCTCCTCCTCTGGACTCAGCAATTGGTTTCTATGAGGAGGTATGAGATGTGCAAGATTTGCTGATGACTGCCACTGTGGAAAATTGCATTTGGAGGTTTAGCTCATTTATCAATATATGTGATCCTGGCATACAACCAGCACAAAGAGTTAGAGCTTCGTTAATTCCCACAGGCCCTGCATCATCAGGGTGTTTCCTACAGGACTGATGACACTATGACATCTGCTGCTTTTGGTTTTATGACCTTGTTAACACCTTTCTGGGCTTCTTAATATATGGTCTATAGTGTCATACTCTCCTTTTATTAGATCTACATCTGTTTAACCTTTTACCATAACAAATTTAGAATTTGCTTTAAATTTTCTCATCCCCTCATTTGTTAATGTTAAGACTGGTCATGTAGGACATTTCTGGGCGTCAATGTGCACAGCCTTTTGTGCTGTGGTCACCCAGTTAAGAGACAATGCATATGTTTCTAATTTAGGAGAATATTCTATCTTAAGGTCAGGTGTCAGTTTTCCATGGATGGCCA
The DNA here is from genome assembly GCA_020510985.1 of Pholidichthys leucotaenia. NCBI lineage: Eukaryota > Metazoa > Chordata > Actinopteri > Cichliformes > Pholidichthyidae > Pholidichthys > Pholidichthys leucotaenia. Next base: position 411,191,136 of record CM035840.1, on the reverse strand, counting down.
TATTCCCCTGTAGAGGTGACAAAATGTCCAATATTTTCCAATCCGTGTGTTTGGGTCTAACCAGCGGGATGTGTGGAACCCCCCATAGGTTGAAATGTCTCTTTTCCTCTTCAATTAAGACAATGGATGCTTCCACACATTTCCTTGTTTACCAGTCCAAGTTTTATGACCAATCTGGAGGATGGATTTGCAAATAATGGTTGTTCATAATTTGGATCAGATCCATTCAATTGCCTATAGTACATGGGGTACAATGCTACTTTTACATATGTTGATAGGTATTCTACTGATAGCTTGCCATTTGCAGATTTTAACTGTTACTTTTTCTGACTTTGAAAAGTCCTGTATGTCATTACCCGAAGTTACTATTTTACATGCACCTGCACCATACGCATTTAATCGAAGTACCTTGAACCTCAGAGTCAGGTAAATGGAATATGTCTGCTATTTTCTAATAATTTAATTTTTGCTAATTTTCTGTATGTGTGTAGAAGTGAGTCCATTTATCTGTTTTAGTCTTAAGCATGCAGTCCAGTTTTTCTATAGTGGGTGTGGATCATGGGCGCCTCTCCCCTACCAGCAGCTGGTCTCACCATCACTCAGTTTCCATTGTGGGGAGTGCTCCCTTCTCCTCCCCTGCTGTCCTCTCCCTCCTCCTTTTGGCTTCCTTTTATAAAAGAAGCAGATTCATGGGGAGCCTCAGGATCCCCGTGTGTCAGCCATTCCATAAATAAGTGTGGGTTTTTCCTTCAAATTTTATTTTCCTTTCTTATCTAGATTTCCAACTTTGGGTCAAGAAAGGAACTGAATCAAGCCTTTACTTAATTTTTGCTAATTAATACAAGATGGAATGATAAGATTGACTCTCCACAATGCAAACAGATATTCTTTGTACTGCGGTTATTGAATGCTGTGTGGATTTTTTGTGTTGTTCTGCATACACTTTCATGCTGCTACTCATTTTTACCACTCAGTGTTTAACTGCCAAAAGTTCTGTTCAGTGACATCCTATGCCTACCCTTTATTGGGGAGGAACATAAGAATTGAGTGTTAGATTGACTTTAAATGAGTAAACAGTAAAGCTATAATCTTTACTGTGATTATTTGCTCATTACTTAATGTTAATATTCACAATTAAAGGAAATGCACTGAAAGAATGGATACCTAATGCCTCATTTTGGCTTTAAGTACTTGGAAACATTTAAGATGGCTGCCTGTGTTTGTGCCTTCTTCCTGACACTCTTCAGGATTAAGCAAAATTTAATTTATTTAAAAGCAACAGTTGTTTTAAGCATGGAATTTTAAAAAGTAGTTGATCAAGCTACACTGGTTGTCTTGTGTGTGTCAGAGCTGCAGATCTATGTGTACAGGACATTAAAGTCTTGTTTATGCTCCACCTCCGCTCTTTGCGTGCGTCTATGATGCTTGTACCCTTTGGATAAGGCCGGTGTGCACACAGCTATATGTATATACACTACCGTTCAAAAGTTTGGGGTCACTTAGAAATTTCCTTATTTTTGAAAGAAAAGCACTTTTTTCAGTGAAGATAACTTTAAACTAATCAGAAATACACTCTATACATTGCTAATGTGGTAAATGACTATTCTAGCAGCAAATGTCTGGTTTTTGGTGCAATATCTACATAGGTGTATAGAGGCCCATTTCCAGCAACTATCACTCCAGTGTTTTAATGGTACAATGTGTTTGCTCATTGCGTCAGAAGGCTAATTGATGATTAGAAAACCCTTGTGCAATCATGTTAGGTCTGCAATGCTGTAATTGCTGCAAATGGAGGATTCTTTGACGAAAGCAAAGTTTAAAGGAAAAAAAATATTATTTCAAATACAAATCATTATTTCTTACCTTGTCAATGTCTTGACTATATTTTCTATTCATTTTACAACTCATGGTGGTAAATAAGTGTGACTTTTCATGGAAAACACAAAGTAATTGTCTGGGTGACCCCAAACTTTTGAACGGTAGTGTATATGCTTCATTTTTTGAGTCTACATGGCCAAGTGTTTGATGCATGCATATAACCCTCATGTTTCACCCCAGCCCTTTAGGTAGCACAAATGCACTGACATGTCAGTTTGTTAAGAGTAGAAAAACAAGTCGCACGCATTAGCAACAACAATAACAACTACAGAGTAGTGAAAATAAACTTCTTTGTTAACTGCTTTTACCTCAAATTATCTGTTTGTTTCTCTAGTCTACTGTAGTCATGTTTGTTTAATTCATCTTCTTCTATAATGCTTTTTTACTCATCTCTGGATGACCTAGTACTTTTCTATCCATGCCTGTCCCACTCTCCCCCTTTTGAAACAGAATGGCATTAACAAAGCCGTTCTTTTTCAGCATCCATATAGGGACCATGTAGGGGAGGATACCCGTTGTGTTTCTGATTGGGGGACCCCCTGGGTGCCTTTGTGAGCGTTGTTGTGGGCAGTATTGAGCCCAGTGGCCACATTGCTGACATAGGAAGCATCGGTCCTGTGGGTTGCCCCGGGGGGTGGGGGGGTGGGGGTGTCTACCATTAACATGGCCTCTGTCTCTATTATTAAACCTCTGACCATCTCCTGTGGTCCTGCGGATGATACTGATAGGGCAGATTAGGTGGGGGGTCTGGGTAGGGTCCATATTGTTGTGATATGAGGTCCTGGGGTGCATAGATTGAGTTTGATGGGGCATGGGTTGTTGTGGCATCTGCTAAGCAGAAGCTTTATTTTTTTTTTTTTTTTTACTTTGTCCACGGCTTTTTCTAAAATTACTTCAGTTTACTCAGTATGTGATTTTGGCACCTCTCTGATAGGGCTTTTAGTAAATGAGACTGCTGGTCAATTATATTGAGATGTGATTTTAGCGGTAGTTTTAGGCACCAGTTATGCAATCCTTAATTCTCGTGAACACGTGCTGACTACAGCTGATTCACAAATACTATTTATGCACACTTAGAGAACATATGAGTAGTTTGCTGAATCTAGAATGGCTTGTTAGCACCAACACAGCTTCCTGGTAAAATATGTATGGCTTACGGAAACTAACACTTAAATGTTCATGAATGAGATTCAATATTTGAGACACTGTCTGAAGGTAAATGGAAAGCAACAATATAATTTATTGTACTTACATGTGCTCAGTTGATCCTCTTTGACCCATCTTTTGATGTCCCTTTGTTTTGCATTCTTTTACTGTTGTTGTGGAGGGAGGAGGGGGTTGCTAGGTGATGGCGTGGACGGGGAGGGTGGACACAGCCAAATTCCAGAGGGCCTGAAGAGGGTCTCACACGGTCGCTGGGGGAGGGATGATCCACAGCCACCACCATCATCTCAGATTAATAGAGAAACAGACAAGCCATTAAACTGTGTGTTTTTGCCCTTTTCTTTTTTATCGTGTTTATTGATTATTTTGCTTTTGTTCTCACCGTTGCATCATAAGTCTGTTATTCTTACGTTTTTTCTTTCCTTCTTCCAATTGTTTCTCCAAATTTTCTCTTGTGTCCAGCACACAACTTTAGCAATTCATCAGCTTTCAATTTTTCTCTAAAGCCAAATTTCCCTTTCAATTTTCTGTCCACTCTCACTTCCACAATGCTCATCTCCACAACTCCTATTTATTTATTTATTTATTTATTTATTTATTTATTCATTCATTCATTTTTATTTTATTTTATTTTATTTTATTTATTTATTTATTTATTTATTTATATATTCATTTATTTATTTATTTATTTATTCCAATTTGCAATTTTCCTTTTTTTCTTCATTTAAATTACCTCACCTTTATATACTGCTCAAAAAATAAAGGGAACACTTTGAAAACACATCAGATTTTAATGGGAAAAAAAAAAGCTGGATATCAAAATTGTGGCAGTCTAGTCCAGTTTACTCAGATTAAAAAGTGTTCCTTTAATCTGAGTGAGCTGGACTAGCCTGCCACAATTTCGATATCCAGCTTATTTTTTCCATTAAAATCTGATGTGTTTTCAAAGTGTTCCCTTTATATATATATATATATATATTTTTTTTTTGAGCAGTATATATTGTCCACCTAAGAATTTTCTACACTTTTATTGTATAAGTAGGAATAAATCTCCTTATTCCCTCCTCTGCCCGATTTAAAGTTGAGCCTTTTCTCTGCAGCTAAATGGGCATGCCTTTGCCTTTCTACATCAAACCCGCATAGGCCGACAAGAGAGGGCTATATTTCACTGTGCACGGACTTAAGCTTTCCTTTCAGCCAGAGAGATAAGGTTCCAAATTTATTAGGAAGATTTGAAGCTCTATTTGGCAGTAGATGTGTGAAAAAATGCACTTCCTACAGTTGGCCACACAATGGAGGCACTGTTGCCGCAGTTTGAAGGCAGTTCAAGATGGCGTTTACCCACACATGTGCACTGAACACCACATGGCCTCCTCTGCCACGTGCAATTGTGAACGTGCAAGATGGCCCCAGAGCGTACTGTCCACAAACCACGACTTGTTTTTCAAAGAAACTGGAGCGCTGACTCCTTAACTTCAGCTGTAAACATGCCAGAATAACCTTACAACTTTAATTTAGCACTCTATTTTAATACTGTTACCTCAAACAATCTCCCCTCAGTAACCTGTTTTAAGCAATCTCTGATCTCCACTCAGGAGTGGGGGTGAATTACCTCGCTCCTTTGTGGAAAAACACACTCACCCGCCTTTGTTCACCACACAGCCCGATGAGCACCGTGAGTTAAACCATACTATGGGAGAAGGTCAATAGATATTCCCAACCCCCGTTATTTGTCAAACCACACATTTAACCCCTAAAGACACAGAATTAACAGACATCAGTATGCACACTGTAAACAATACAAACATTAACTATTTTTATTATTATGGACAGTCGCTCACTAAGGAATGGTTAAAAGATGCTTGTGCTGTACTTTAAATTATTAACAAAAGGGTTTTTTTGTTTTTTTTTTCAGTACTGGCACCAGGCTAGCCCTTGTTCCCTTATTGGAGGAGACAAACACAGTTGATTCCGCTGTTCCCTAAGTCTTGTAATGATTTCAGAACAGACTGCATCCAAAATACTTCACCCACATGGCATCATTCCTTAACAGCATTGGGTTGGACAGTTAAATCTCCCCAGGCATCAGGCTAATCCTGGCTATTTTAATTTGGAAGACGGGCACGGCCGTTACCCCCTAAGTCTTATTAATTTCTGGGTACAGACTGCTCCCAGAACCTCACAACTCGTCCAACTTTAAGTAAAGGACACTTCCACTGAAGCCTCGGCAGGTCCTCCAGTACAAACAGCACCGTATCTTAAAGCTCAGTGCTATACTGATTTAAACGATCGTGACTTTGCTCCCTAGCGGCATCGGGTTGATCACTTTAAATGGCTCCCCCAGGCATCAGGTCACTAACCCTGGCTATTTTCATTTCAGGAGACAAACCCGAGTGATCATTAATCACCCTGGCTCCCTAAGTGTCGTGATTATTTTGGTTCAGACTGACTCCAAAATGTTTTATCATTTGATGGACTATATACCCGTGAACTGCACATCCTGATCGTGACCATCCTACCTCAGACTGATAATAGGACACTGTGCATCTTTCTTTGAAACTATTTGACTATTTGATTAGACTTTATATGTGACTCCCAACTAAATTATAAAATCTGGAGATCGGATATACCCCTTAATCAGACAACTGTAAGTTTAGTATGGCCAAAGTGCAGAAATTCATGTAAAAAAGGTTTTCTGCTTACCTTTCTGTTTGGGCGCCAAAGTCGTCTAAAAAAGGGTTCTTCCGATCTGTTCCTGCCTCATCTCAGAATAGTTCAATCTGGGTTGCGGCACCAAAATTGTTAAAATCCTGATTCTTTGATTGAAAGATCTAAGAATAAGCTGGAGAATTCTTCAATTCAAAGATGCAACATTTATTCAGAGGTCAGATGTAAAGCAAGCAGCGCTGGGTGCAGTGTGATGCAGCCCCCCTCGGGAGCATCGCCAGACTGACCTCGACTTCCGGGTGCAACTTACATTCATCTTCTCGGGTTGGTTAGACCAACCCCGTACAATAGGATGGGCTTGCACGCAACCGTCTGATTGGCCAGTTTAACTCTGACGTGAACAGGTCATCCACTATTCACATTATCTATCTCCTAAACTGTACTTTAAAAAGTGTGTGTGATTGTTGGTTTGGGTGTGTAACTAATGTAATAGACCTGACTAAAAGAATTGAGAGAAAGAAAAGAAAGAGGGCTCTATAGCTCTGCCTAATTCCTGTTTATCAGAGTTTAACACAACGTATTTGTTCATAAGAATGCAAACAGAATATGTATAGAATATGTGCTGGGCATAATGGGAGATTACTTACAGAATTATTATTTTTGCACTCTCACTTTTCATCACCCTTTCAATGATAGCCATCATCATCATAACTCGATAGTTGTCAATATTGATGATTTTTTTTTTTAAATCATCATTGCCTACACATTTGCCTGACCAAAACCAACATTTTCTTTGCAGACTCACCATTTCTGGAAGTATGGTTTCCAGAGCTGTGAAAATTGCATGAAGTGTTTTCTTTCATCAACTTAGATGCAGCCCAAAATGTTATTAAGTCAACAATCTGTTCTAATACAAAAACAGGCACTCTAGAGCATTCTCCCAGTAACTACACAGTCTTTAGCTGTCACACTCTTTAACGTTGCATGTTTGAGTGTAGCACATAGAAATTTTCCTTTACCTCACATTCAGTCAGGCGTCATACTTGAGAAATGTATAAATTAATCTCTCAGCCTCTATTTTCTAAACCTGCTAATACATTTTCAGAGATAGAAGTGAGTTGATTATGGGTCTCAAAGAATAATTTCAAAATATGCACTCTATAAAAGAATAGTGCACACAGACAGACAATCTTATGGCTTGCTTGTCAGCCAATGCCTATGTCTGCTTTTGACCTATCTGTTAATTTCACATAACAGTTCTACCTCATCTTACTAAAGGTCATGCATCCATATTCCATGTCCACTGACAACAACAAAAAAATAAAAAAAAAAAAAAAACTCTGAAGTCTGATTTTTAAAAAATGAAGGGGGCTCTTATAGTAAATAATCAAAAAAGGCTGACATCTTTCTGTATTTAAGCAATTAAGCTTCACATCAGGCCTAAGAGCAAATCACTGCAGTTATATATTCATGATACTTCACAATCTCAAGTGTAATATTGCTTTTATACAGTTTCACAAGCACAGCTTATTAAATGACAACAATACAGGACAAAATATTATGAGTTTTGTTTATATAACCAGTTATTTTGCTCTGCAGAGAAAAAAAATATTCCTTTCAAATTTACCCTGTTAATTGGTGTTAACTGTTGCTAAGCACCTCAATGAGCAAGATATAGAAAAGAATTGGCCGAAACCAATTTAAATATTGTCCATTGCAGAAGTCATTATATATATATATATATATATATATATATATATATATATATATATATATATATATATATATACAGTATATATATATACATATTGGTCATCTGTTGAGTAGGCTTTGTGGGTCATCATGCTTTGTGTCAGTGGCTTGTCAGCTTGTTATGCCTCTGTCACACTTATTCAGAACCAGCCGAAATGAAGAATTTTCAAAATTTGGGCCACATTCAGGAGGGCATTTCAAATTGACCAAAATTCTTACAGAGGAAGGGGCGGTGGACTCAGCCAACTGAAGTTCCAGCGGCAGCTGGTTGCATTTTTTTGCAATTCAACACTCCCTGGAATGCGATCAGAATCTTTCTGTTGGAATGCCATAAGAATGTTTAGAATGCAGTCATGGGCTGCACGGTGGCGCAGTGGTTTAGCACTGTGGCAGCACAGTTTTACCCTCGGCCGGGGGACCACGGGGATCATGAGATCGTGGGTTCGATCCCAGCCCCCGACCAACAGTGAGCTGTGTGGAGTTTGCATGTTCTCCCCGTGTTGCGCGGGTTTACTCCGGGATTTCTCCGGTTTCCTCCCGCATACCAAAACATGTAGGTTTAGGGCGCTCGCGCACGCAGCGACCAGCAGCCGGTGGCTTGTCACCAGACTGCAAACCATGTCTACCTACGGGTACAAATAAGTAACAAAAAAAAAAAAAAAAAAAAAATGGTGCCATTAGAATAAACTTGAAATGCCGTTCGATATTAAATGCACCTGAAAAGTTTTGATCATCAGCAAAACATTCAGGCCGGCCGCAGCAATGTTTGGAATGCACTCGGAATGCAGTCAGAATTTTTCGAATGCACTTCAAATATCCTGGAATATACAAGGAACTTTCATTCTGATGGCATTCCGGCTCATTCTGCCGGCTCATTTGACCATTCTTGCCTGTTTTTCAAGTAAAGCAAAGAGTCCTTCACCACAAAGTTATGGTTGACGAATCAAAACAATAAATTCAACTGCAGCTTATTTATTTTGTTGTAAATAGCATGAAATATCCAGCCAGATGTTTACAAGGGCGGGACATTCTGTCACGATCTGAGTGCAGGGGGATTCCACCGCATTCAGTCTTTCTGCCTTTTTTAAATATTTGTACAGTGTTGTCATTTTGAGTTGCAATTTCTGTTATTTTATCCTTGGTTGATTTGTCACGTATTCTGTATTGTGTCTTAGTATGATTTAGTTTCCTGTTTACGTTCATTTTAGTTTGTTATTCACATTTTTCAGGTTACTTGTCTTTATTTTGCCATTTCTTTATATTTTGACTTTGATGTGTTCTCCACTGACAGCTGTTAGTGAAGTTTCTGGGTTGTTGTTCCACATAGGAGGGGTCCCTGTCAGCTGTCAGTCCGCTCTCTCTCATTACTCCCAGCTGGTCTAAAATGTATCTTTGTTTTCTTCTGCCCGCTCAAGTGATCCACACCTGCCATCGCTTGTTTCATTTGTTTCTAGCCTTATTTAAGGACTGCTGTTTTCATTTCTTGTCACCGGCGTTTTGAGGTTTGTTCCCCCTCATCCTCACCAGAACTCTGCCCTTGTTCTGGTGAGCCTACTCATAAGTTTGTTTAGTTGTTTGCTTGACAGTTTGGATTTTTGTGTTGGTGCACTTTTGTGTTTTTGTTTTTTAATAAATTTTTGCAAACTAGCAGCTCAGCATCTGGTTCTTTCTCTCTGCCCTGAAGGGCAATTCATGACACTTTCGGGTCATGGAGGTATGGATTTTTAGGACCATCTCTTTTGAAATCATTCTCTAGTGATGGTGCTTCCACACTTGGATCCTCAGTGACCAACCATAAGCCTTAAGCCATAAGTTTTGCACTGAAGAAAGTTTCTTAGTGTGTGTGTTTGTGTCTATGTGTATGTGTGTGTGTGTTGGGGCGGGGGGGTAAACTGTGTTTTATTTCAATGTGTGAAGCACTTTGTGTTGCATCTTTTTGTATGAAAAGTGCTATATAAATAAAGCTTTGATTGGTTGATTGATTGATTGATTGATTGATTGATTGATTGAAACAGCACCTCACTGTGGAAATTAAGGTATCCAACACAGTATTATGATTCTTACATATAAGAAGAACCCACTGATATTAACTGTAAAGATTATAGGAATCCCGGTCTGCATGTCCAGTGGGCCCCATCATAGGTTTAAATGGGCTGAATAAGTCTCATGTGGGTTCGTTTGTGGGTTTCATGTTGGCACCATCCGTGTTTGCCCATATGGACTTTACCTGTGGTACAGAAAAGCTGATTATCTGCTTACCCGCTTTAACCCCATCTGGGCCCCTTGAGGGTTTAATGCAGGTGATCAGGTTTCAGTAATACTGGCCCCATTGTCTCAAATGAAATGAAAGTAAACAGAGATGGTAGTAACTAAAGGTCAAGTCTGGAAAAGCTTACTTAAGACTCCTGGGTAATTTGTTACTTTGTTATTTGTTAGTATTGTCCTCCACCTCCAACCTGCCTCCTTACAGGGATTTCATAGCTTTTGAAATGGAAAATGGCATTTTGGAGATGTAAAATATAAGTGTATTCTGACTTGAGGATTTATGACTATCTTTTACTTATCAATTGGAAGACTTGTTGTGATTTTCTAAAGGATACTGAATGGACACAATATACTGTATGTCTAAAAAATACAGGCTTTCCCTTCTAAAAGTACTTGTCAGCATTGCCATTCTTGTGAAGTAAATCAAACACGGCACAATGTTGAAGTCATTTTGGTAAACAGAGAATAAGAGAAAATGGTCCATTTTCTTTGAAATGAAGAATGATGTTGCCAAGAGATCTTTCAATTTAGATCTATCATGGGCATAAGCACTTGCTCAGTGACAGATACATTCTTGGGGGTCACCTTTAATGCTGTCCAATAAAAGGCCATCCTTAAAAGTCCAGTGAGCCATTGATGTCAGTTCAGGACTGTAGTCCCACCACAGCAAAGAGAAATCCTTTTTATGTCAGGAAGCTTGGTCTGATTGAATTCCTTTGCGTATCAGTGAATAGATCAAGTAAGAAAGGGAAGCAGATTTGTGCTTGTGATAAACTATAGCCTCTACTGAGCCAAGGATTTACAGCAGGCCATGTTGACAAAATCCACTCTTCCAGAGTGTGCTGTGTAGCAGCTGAAGTAACATTCATACATAATCCTGAGGAGGAAGCACCTCAAATGACCACCAGGTATTCTGAATAATTACTGTTTTCATTATGCCACAAGTCAAGTCTGGTTAAGGAAAAGAACCATTGGTCAGTTGATTCTTATTTTAACAATTCATTATCTATGGAAATTCACGAGGACTCAGATTTGGGATGGACTTTTTGATATCTTACTTGGTGCTACCAATCAGATTCTGTTCTTTTTTTACACTAAAGCAGCTGTGATTGTATAAATCTCCCCTTTCCCCATTACAATGTGTTTTGGTTATCTGTTATTTCACTGGCTGCTTAAGTGACCACACATAAACATGGTTTTAGACAGACCAAATTAAGAATGCTATCACACTTTGTGTCTGATAGCCCATCTTCTGAGCCAAAGTTTCCCCATTAGCGCAAATTGACTTTTTAATAGTGCAGGGGATGTTTCTGGGTATGTATTAGGCCATTTGCTGTGCGAGCATGTCATAGGGATATAGCCTGCAGTGAGCCGTTGCCATCAATATAAAAAAAAAAAAAAAAAAAAAAAAACAGTGGCAGGCACAGTGGAACCAATAAGAATTAAAGTACAGAGAAACTTGAGTGCAGACCAAAAGGTCGATTTACGGCAGGTGGAACATAAATATTGGTTTTCAATATAAATAAAAAGATACAGTAACAAGCTCTTTAAAGCAATGCCACGCGGGTCTGCAATATTTAGGCAACCTTTTTCTTGCACAGGTAGGATGCTTTTAAAGTGACACTCCCCCCAAAATTGATTTTTGTCCTTGTTAACGTGTCGGTAACATGTTAATGACTTACAAGCCATATCAAGAGCAAAAATAATAATAATAAATAAGCCACGCCCCCTGAAAAAAGGTGAGTTTAGACAGAGCGTTTTTGGTGACGTAACTATGCATGGTGCCGGCACACCAGTAGTGTTGGGCCAATCAGGACTCTCTGGCCTAACTGAAGTTATCCTCCAGGCTAATTAGCATTTTTTTAACCAGCTGCTTTGAAAACTTGACACAAATTAGGATGGGTTTTACCATTAAACTGCCTTTAAGGACTGATGCAGTTTCAGTCATTATCCTGAGACACTGTGCATACAGCTGAGCATGTTCTTCAACCGGTAAGCCTTTTTATCACAAGATTTATTTTGATAATGTAGTGGTAGCCACTGGCATCTGAAGGGGGGGGGGGGGTGAGAAGATTCTGACACAAAACTGTACAGCTTAACCCCTTGCACTCTGGTCAATTTCCCTAAAAATGCCAAAAAATAACGTACCCAAAGTAAATCAAAAGCTGTTCTTCAACCCTTTGCAGCATCTTCATGGGGTTGGTCTCATTTAAAAGAAAACACTTTGATTTTTTTGGCAAAACAGTCATAATCTCTCTAAGTGCTCCTGCCACTGAGTAACAGTCATCTAAACATACTGAACTTGAAGAAAATAAATTTTGCCTGGGTGTTTTTTTGGATACAAATACTTGCAAATAACACACAGCTTCAGATCCGGGCTGGAAAATGCAACAGAAATGTAGAACCAAGTGTTATCCAGCTGAGGTCAAAATTTTGTAACAATACCACAAAAAATGAATATATTACACAGCTTTTTTCTTAGGTTGTTCCCAGGCGTTTTTGAACTGTGCCAAATTGTGCCAAATGGCACAGTTTGGAAAAACGTCTGTAACTTTTGAATGATTCAATATAGAAGCTTGATGTTGGGCTCTAATGAAAGGTGACACTCAGGGCTGTGTGTGTGTGTGTGTGGCCCCCCGCTACAGAGGACGGACATCGCCCGGTGCACCGCAGTCACAGTGCGCCACGGTCTACTACGCACAGTTGTAATTTACCGATTGGTCAAAAGTCATTTTTGATTACAATTTTCAGGGATAAAGAATAATTTAGCTTATAACACTTACCTGTTCACAACAGCAGCGTAGCTGGCGAACTTCTCTTCCTCATTGTCAGACGAACATGAAGCTGGTCTGCTTGTTACGGACTCATGGTTCTGGTCACACGACCCGGTCAAACCATAATTCCATTATTGCGGTTTTGCGCTTCCATGATTGCGGTTTTGGCGAACGATTTTTCAAAACAAATAACAGTAGTAAGGAAAAAAAAACTGGCGAACGCGTGTGTGTCACCCAGCCTTCGTCGTCGGCCTCCGTCGGTTTATGATGACCATGGAAGAGAATCCTAAACGTCTACTCTGCTGGGACAGCACCGTCTGTGGCTGAACAGGCCGATGCGCGAATGGCAGTCCCTGTCACACAGGTCGCACTTGTGGGTGGTCTTCGTGCTGCTGGGTCTGTGGCGGTTCTTCCTGTGGGTCCTTTTTTCATCTGCTGCAGCAGTCAGTCTCTCTTCACCCAGCCTTACACAAAACAGCTTTCGAACTTCTGTGCTTCAACTGGCTGGCTGTATTCGTAGCCGTTGGTAGGCGGGTCCTTCTTGCTAGGTTTTCAGTCATTGGTTCTTCAAGGTTTCAGAAACCCAATTCAAGGCTCTTATTAGTCGAATGAGAGGTCAATCACATCTAAACCAATCAAAGCACTCCTTTGGCTTTCTGTTCGCGGCTGTGTCTGTAGTGGAAGAATGGAAATGCAGCTTTTTTTTTTCAGTGCGCTCTAGGACGCAGCGCTCTCATGCGCCCTCGTGCGTCCTAGGACGCAGAGACGTGCCCACCCGCGGTACACCGGAGTGCAAGAGGTTAAGCAAAAGAAATTGATTAATTGACTTACATAAGATTTAGACATTAGATGGTGATGAGCTACATTTGTAAATTGTATACTTCTATAATTTTCAATAAAGCTGTCAAGATATCAGATTTTCACTGCACATTATCAAGGCAGGAAAACAGGGTAACAATATTATCGTAATATCAATACCAAATGTGGAAAAAATAACTTGTTAACTTTTTTACTCTGCATATACAGTATAATGGTAAAAAATTGTCAGAAGAAAAAGTAACTCTCAATGCATTGCCCAGGGACACAGAACCACAGGCTGAAAGCTAATCCCTCAGATAGACTGAGTTAATATATGTGATCAATTCATTGAAAAATTGTGGTTTTGTAGATTTTAATGTTTTGAAATCCATCTATTGGTCACACAATTGAGGGAAAAAAAAAAAACAAGCATCAAAATCCTCACCATCTCTGATGAGCCATTTTATTTCTTCCAAGTTTGTTCCGTAAAGACAAGGTAACCCCAGCCTTGATACCCACCTGCTGCTCTATTATTGGCTTGTCTAGCTGTCTGTCTGCAAATTTGTAGATGAGAGGGACCCCACTCAATCCAGGTGTTAGCTTCAGAACTAACACTGCTACTTCATCATTAACTTAATGTGGTTTAAACATGGTTTTTGTTTTTATTTTCTTTAGATTTCACTCACCCTAGTATACATCCCTGTTTCCACCTGGTTCACTAATTCACAATCAATAATATATCTCACGTCATTGTGGCTTATTTTGTTACATTTTTACCATGATGCTACAATGGCTACATTGAAGCTTGGCAATGCAATCAGAGTAACCCAGGATTTCCCCTGACTCCGGATGCAGTCCATTATGGCTGTGATCCGGTCTCCACGGCAAATAGTTCCCATTTTGATTAATGTTCTACTCCCCACCCGGTCCAGACCACTGCAGAAAGAATCCGGCTCATCAGATTCAGATCGCTAAAAATATGCAAGGAGTCTATTTTTGACGGATGTCGGATCCAGCCCGCAAGGAAAAGCCTTGGCATCTACTGTATTTAATAACTGTTTGTTCATTAAAAACTATATAAGGATTGTCCGTTATATTCTGAGGTCTACTCCTCCACCACTGTGTCAGAGAAGGCAAAAACTTTGACATAACATGCAAACACTTCAAAGAATTAAAATTAATGTCCTAATTACATATTACTTATTTACTTACTTAAGCCCATAGCTCGCCATGGAACATAGGCCATCGACGACCCCTCCCCATCGCACTCGGTTCTGGGCTGCTCTCTCTACTTGTCTCTAGTTGGTTCCCTGCTGCTTCAGCTCTGCCCTAGTGTCTCGTGTCCCGCTGTTTCGAAGCCTGCCTCTCTTTCTCATCCTCTGAGGGGTCCAGGTCAGGACTTGGCATGTGATACTGGATGCTGGTTTCCTGAGGGTGTGTCCAATCCAGTCCCACTTCCTCCATAGAATCTCTTCTGCCACTGGTTTCTGTCCTGCTTGCTCCCACAGGTCTTCATTCCTGATCTTCTCCGGCCACCTGATGTTAAAGATGCACCTCAGGCACGTTTTAAGAAAGTCTGGATCTTCTGCTGCATCATCTTTGTCATCCTCTAGGTCTCACATCCATAAAGTAGAATGGACTTGACGTTAGAATTGAAGATGCAATGTTTTGTCCTCATGCAGATCTCTTTTGATGCCCAGATATTCTTCATTATGAAAAAAGCTGCTCTTGCCTTGCCGATCCTGGCTGTGACATTTCGGTCTGTGCCCCCATATCAATCCACCACACTTCCCAGGTAGACAAAGGATTTCACCTCTCTGATGGGCTCTCCTCCTACTGTGACTGGTGTATTGGCAGTGGAGTCCTATCCCAGCGGCTGTAGTCTTGTCCTGCATCTGGCTGTGATTATGTGACATGAGCGCCAGGTAATCAGCAAAGTTGAGGTCATCCAGCTGCATCTAGAGTGTCCACTGTATCCTGTTTTTCCTGCCTGTTGTCATGATCTTCATGATGTAATCGATGACCAAGAGGAAGAGGAATGGTGACAGCAGGCACCCCTAGCGGACTCTGATCTTCACCTCCAAGCTCTCTGACAGCTGGACAGCATGTGCAATCCTGCAGCTCATGTCCTGGTAGATGCATTGGATGAGGGAGGTGATCTTCTCGGGAACTATATAGGGCCTCAGCAACTTCCACAGTGTGTCATGGTCCACACTGTTGAAGGCCTTCTCGTAGTCTATGAAGTTGATATAGAAGGGTGAGTTTCACTCCAGCGATTGCTCCACAATGATGCATAGGCTGGCAATCTGGTTGGCACAGGATCTGTTCTCGCTGAAGCCTGCCTGCTGATCTTGGAGCTTGGGGTCGACTGCCTCCTTCAACCTCTCCAGCAGAACTCAGTTAAAAACCTTGCTTGGCACTGAAAGGAGCATGATCCCTCAGTAGTTGCTGCAGTCTCTGAGGTTCCCCTTCTTTGTCAGCTTGATGACAATCCCTTCCTTCCAATTTGCTAGTACCTCTTCCTTCTCCCAGATCTTGCTGAAGAAGCTGTGTAGCATGTTAACGGCTGTTTCAATGTCTGTTTTGATGGCTTCTGCCGGTATCTGGTCTGGTCCTGCAGCTTTCCCATTCCTCAAGGTCATGATGGCCTTCTTGATCTCTGCTTTTGAGGGCTTGTTGCAGTTGATTGGTAGTGTTGTCTCTGCTGGTGGGATGTCTAGTGGTGTTTTGAGGGCTGGGCGGTTCAGCAGCTCTGTGAAGTGTTCTGCACATCACTTCCGCTGTTCCCGAGTTGTTGTTAGTGGGTTTCCGTTTTTGTCTTTCACTGGGTTGTCTGTCTGCTGGAACTTACCTGACAGTTTCTTGGTCACCAAGTACAGGTCCTTCAGGTTCCCCTGTCCTGCTGCTTCTTCTGCTTGACTGGCCAGGTTGTTGATGTAATCTCTCTTGTCTTTCTTGATGCTTTTCATCACTTCCTTGTCTACTACTGTATACTCCTCTTGTGCTCTTGCTTTTACTGCTTTTTCTGACACATGTTCAAGATGATTTTCTTCCCATTCAATTCAATTCAATTCAATTTTATCTATAAAGCGTCTATTTCCCCTCACCCCCAGCCAGTCACAGCAGATGACTGCCCCTCCCTGAGCCTGGTTCTGCTGGAGGTTTCTTCCTGCTAAAAGGGAGTTTTTCCTCTCCACGCCACAGATCTTGAAGAAGTGTGCTTATCAGAATCAGCTGAGTTAGTCAAGGGCTGGGACAAATATGGGATCGGACTTTTACTCTTTGGACCTGGGATTACGCACCTCTGGTCTTGCCCAAAGACCAGAGGTGCGTAATCCCAGGTCCAAAGAGTAAAAGTAAAAGTGGATTGGCAGCCATATTTCTGCCAGTCTGCCCCAGGGCAGCTGGGGCTACAGAGGTAGCTTACCACTATCATTGTCTGTAGAGTGAATGAATAAGGGACTCATTGTAAGGTGTCATGAAAAATGCTATCCATTATTAAAAAAAAACATAGCTATTACACATTTTTAAACTGAGATTCTGTGTGACTAGAAAAGCGCTATATAAGTGCAGGTTAGTTAGTTAGTTAGTTATTCTGTAAAATCTGAAATTTCTAGGTATACAGTGTTTGTCACCATGGGGTGAGATGCCGTTTCAGCGCTCAGCCCATGTGTCCCTTCATCCCTGCTTCCCATTGAGCAGCGTCTCAGCAGGCTCCCAGCTGGCAGCATTACGGACAGCTGGGGCCAATTAATCCTCATCAGCTGGGGCGCTGCCAATGAGAATAAATAGGAGCAGCCTCGATGACTCGGGGCTGCGACATAAGCACTGCTAGGCTGAAGCCCCTTCGTCTGGTGTCAGCCTCTACTCCCCTTGCAGCATTCCTGTGATTGTAACCCGCTGTGAGTATGTACGTCTTGTTACCCCTACGTCCGGTATGAGCTTCCTGCCCCTGCGCTGTGCAACCTGTGAATGTACGTCTGTATGAGTATCTGTGCTCTCCTTATCCCTCATCCCTCACCCTAAATAAAACATCACGACTCACTGGCTCGCCCTTGGCTCTTATTGCGCGGCTCCCTAGAGCCATGTGTGACAGTATGTCGCAGCCAGACGAGTTACCGGCGGCCGTGAGTCGCCGTGGAATTGTACCTTTCTGTCCAGGTGTCAGCGCTGCTAGCATGCCGTTTCCCAGGAGTCACTCCCGGCGCCAGGGCGACGAGCTGAGGTCCATCTCGGGGGCTGTCGACGGGACGCTCTTCACCCTGCATGACGCCTCCAACGCGAGACGCTGGCATCCGGGCCGTGCTGAGGAACTCCTGGACTATTATCCTCATTCTGTGTACCATCTCGAGGACAGTGCCAGGTTAGACGCCACAGGTACACAGCGAGAGAAGCTCCGCGGGTTGGATGGAAATCCCGGCAGGAGGCCGAAGCGGATGACGTTGCCCCCCGCTTCGGGATCCCGTTCCTGCCGCCATTCCAGTCCGGGAGTTCGCGCCAACCAGAGGGCTTCCCCCGACCTGCGCCACGTCACTCGGGATTCCCTTCAAGGAGCCGCAGCTGACAGCAGTTATGTCTGGGGTCGAGTGGCTGTCGCGAGCTCCACTGTGTGTCCTGTTACCATCTTCAGGCATGTGGCGGCGGCAGTGAGATTGATGGAGAGGACTCCAGGGCTACGAAGCTTTCCCGTGCTCGACGCCTTCCTCGCCTCGATCTCCGATCTGGAGCAGCGAATCCTGGGTTCCCCCCTCGCTTCGTCCCCTGGGAATACCTACCTTTTTGATATAGCCTACAATTAGGGAGGGATCATGTGTTTCTGAACCCTCCCTTAGTTATGCTGCTAATAGGTTTAGTCAGCCGGGGGACCTCCAGTAATGCACTGGGCCTCACTCCTTTCCTCACTCTCTATGAAATATTTTTTTTTTGCTGGTCATTAACATTTGTTTGTTCTCTCCCATAGATTGAGTCCCCATCGTGCTGTTTGCTCTCTACATGTCTGTTCTTTTCTTCTTCTCTGTCCCCTCACCCCCCAGCCAGTCGCAGCAGATGACTGCCCCTCCCTGAGCCTGGTTCTGCTGGAGGTTTCTTCCTGTTAAAAGGGAGTTTTTCCTCTCCACCGTCGCCAAGTGCTTGCTCACAGGGGATCGCCTGATTGCTGGAGTCTTTCTGCAACTGTGGGGGTCCTCCCTACAGTTGATAGTGCTATGAGATGACTGTTGTTGTGAAATGGCGCTATATAAATAAAGTTGAATTGAATTGAATTGAATTGAATTGAATAGCCGTCATCACATCGCCGAGTCACCTCTGCACAAACCTCGTCCGGATCCAGTTCTGGGCCGCCGCCAGGACCGTTCTTCCCACGCAGCTGTCACCTCTTCGCCTCGTCAGTGTGGAGTTTTCACAGCCTCGTTCCCTGAGCCTCATTTCCCCGCTGTCATTCCTGGACATTCGGGCTGGCTCACCCCGGCTGTTTTCCCCTCCTCCTCGACGCGCTCCCTGACTGCTGTGTGTGCCTGGAATTCCGGCCTGGTGAGCTCTCTGCTGGAGACAACGCGAGCGATCCTCAGACGATTTCCCGGGGGGTCCTCCGTTATCGCCGGGCGGGGAGAGGAAGAAGCAGTATCCACCACAGCAGGCGATACTCAACCTCCAGGAGGCAGGCAAGTCATAGTTTTTTCACACCTGCTTAATGATTTGCTCTGTCACATTCCTGGAGGAGGAGTTCAGGGTTCGCAGCTCCCTGAACTCCCCCCACCTGCTGTAACCTGTGTTCCTAATCCCGCATCCTCTGTGTCTCTCTCCACCGAGCGATCCCCGGCTCCGGGTCAACATGGTGGGATAAGGAGAGGGCCTGTGGTTCCGCAGCTACGTTGCGGACGGAGGAGGGGGACTGACTGCTGCGTGGAGTCTGCGCCGACGACTGAGCGTCCCCGGGTCTCCACGGAGGAGCGGTTCGGTCCAGCGGGACGAGGTTCTTCTGGCTTCACGCCGAGTGGATCGTCGGCGGGGTTACCGGAGCTGGAGGAACCTCAAGCTGCACTGACCATCGTGCTGGCTGCGGGGCCCGACGCGGCTGGATGGGAGCCTGACAACGACCTCCTGACGACGGATCCTGGATCTTCGCAGTCCTGGACAGCGTCAGAACCCGAGATCAGGCGAGTGCTCTCCTTTCTTTTCTCCCTTTTTATCTTCGAGCACTTCAGCCTGTCTCTAGGGGAGACGAGCCGGGTGCAGCCGCCCGCTGCGTCTGAGCTCGTCTCGCCGGGTTCTGGCGCTGCCGGTGATCCTGATCCTGGTTCTGTTTTCTCTTCTGAGCCTTCTTCCAGGGTCACCGGCGAGGAGTTGCTGTTCCTCGTGGTGCTGGAGGGTCCAGGTTTGACATTGGAGGTCGGTTCTGGTGAGGTGTCCAACGTGGGTTCGCCCGAGACCCAATCGGGGTCCAACGTGGGTGCTGCTCCAGCGGCGTCCAACGTGGGTTCGCACGAGACCCAATCGGGGTCCGACGTGGGTGCTGCTCCAGCGGTGTCCGACGTGGGTTCGTCTAAGGCCCGATCGGGGTCCGACGTGGGTGCTGCCCCAGTGTTGTTCAGGTCCGGTGAGGAGGTGGCCGTTTTCCTGCGGCCTGACGCTCGTCACCCTCGTCATCGGCTCTCCCCTGTGCCTCTTCCACCGGGACCCGCTCTGACCCTTCGTCCGTCTCAACGGTCCTGGTGGTTGAGTGATGCGGGTCTACGACCCGACCCACAAGACTTTCGGTTCGGTGATCTGGTTCCCCCCGCTGGTCTGTGTTTGCCTTTGGGTGGCCTGGTTCGGCTGCCGGTGGACCGGATTCCTGGGATCTGGGTCCGGAGTTCGCCGTCCGAACATTTCCCTTTCCCTGGTTCGCCGACTGGACAATGGGCGGGGAGACCTCTGGAGCCACCTCGGCCATGTTGGACTCTGCCTGCCATACTCCTCGGGTGTCGCTTTTTCTTTTATCATTATTGAGGTCACTCGGGTGTAATATTTTGTCCTGTTGGTGGATGTGTATTTACAGTGCTGTGTGTTTTCCATTCCTCGTACTCAGCATTTTACTTTTTGTACCTTGTTTTTAGCCTTGTCCTTGCATTGTAGAGTTATGTGTTTTGTTTCTTATCAGACCATACTCTGCAGTTGTCCGTTCGTTTCAGTCACTTTCGCTTCTTTAGGTGACTGTGTGTATTTTTATATTCGTAGTGCTGTGGGTTTTCCTTTGCCCATTCTCAGCATTTCCTTTTTGTGCCCTGTTTATAATTTTGTCTGTTCATTATAGAGTCATGTGCTTTGTTTTCCTTCAAACCACACTCTGTAATTGCCTTATTCATTTTTTATCATTCTTTTGGTGGGTTATCTGTTCCCGTGTTCTGTATTCCCCCCATCTGTGCCCTGTTTTTTTTTTTTTTTTTTTTTTTTGGTGCGATGTAGAGTACTGTTTGGGTTTTTTTTTTTTTGCCCTGTTACCCTACATTGGCCTGTTGGTGTTTCCCTTTGCTTCGTCCCCTCCGGTCCTGCCTCCCTTCCTCCCACCATAGGTGGTGGTGGGGGGGGGCTGGGATGTTCCTGGTCGTTCAGGAGCCCGACCTTGAGGGGGAGGCTCTGTCACCATGGGGTGAGATGCCGTTTCAGCGCTCAGCCCATGTGTCCCTTCATCCCTGCTTCCCATTGAACAGCGTCTCAGCAGGCTCCCAGCTGGCAGCATTACAGACAGCTGGGGCCAATTAATCCTCATCAGCTGGGGCGCTGCCAATGAGAATAAATAGGAGCAGCCTCGATGACTCGGGGCTGCGACATAAGCACTGCTAGGCTGAAGCCCCTTCATCTGGTGTCAGCCTCTACTCCCCTTGCAGCATTCCTGTGATTGTAACCCGCTGTTAGTATGTACGTCTTGTTACCCCTACGTCCGGTACGAGCTTCCTGCCCCTGCGCTGTGCAACCTGTGAATGTACGTCTGTATGAGTATCTGTGCTCTCCTTATCCCTCATCCCTCACCCTAAATAAAACATCACGACTCACTGGCTCGCCCTTGGCTCTTATTGAGCGGCTCCCTAGAGCCGTGTGTGACAGTGTTTTGTTTTGTTTTTTTTCCTTGTAGTATTGAACATGGCATTGAATATTGGGGGTGGGTTCAAAAGATTGATTCAACAGTCTGGATTTATCCCCATTTGACTGAACCGATATCCATCCAGCCATCCATATTCTTCCGTTTAATCCTTTTCGGGGGGATGGAGCCTATCCCAGCATCTTAGGACGAGAGGCAGGGTACACCCCGGACAGATCGCCAGTCCATCGCAGGGCCAACACAGAGAGACAGACAACCATTCACTCTCACAATCATACCTAAGGACAATTTAGAATCCCCAGTTTTGATGCCAATTAACCTAACCTGCATGTTTTTGGCATGTGGGAGGAAACTGGAGAAATCCCGGAGTAAACCCATGCAGACACGGGGAGAACATGGAAACTCCACCAATATCGATCCACAAAATCTGTGGATTGATCTTTAATATAATGCCTTTGCATCTGTTACGTCTGCTTAATCTGATCGGGGCAAAACTGGTCAGTGAGCCAGGAACAGCAGCAAAGAACCAGAAACACCCAGACTGCTAATGCAGCTAACAAGCTAACAGAGATGCTGGTTCTTCTTCTGTGGTGTTAAAATGGTTCTCATCCGGTAAGAGTTCCCTGCGGCGCATATGCACATCTTTACTTCCGTGTTTACATGAGCGGAGTTGTTGACATGCATGTCTCTTAATTTATCAACAAAAGTCACCGTAAAGACTATTCTCAACAGTTTTTTTTTTTTTTTTTGTTACTTATTTGTACCTGTAGGTAGACTTGGTTTGCAGTCTGGTGACAAGCCACCGGCTGCTGGTCACTGCGTGCGTGAGCGCCCTAAACCTACATGTTTTTGGTGTGCGGGAGGAAACCGGAGAAATCCCGGAGTAAACCCACGCAACACGGGGAGAACATGCAAACTCCACACAGCTCACTGTTGGTCGGGGGCTGGGATCGAACCCACGATCTCATGATCCCCGCGATCCCCCGGCCGAGGGTAAAACTGTGCTGCCACAGTGCTAAACCACTACGCCACTGTGCAGCCCCAATATTTTTCATAAAGCGGGGATAAACGGTTTTGTACTACGTGCAGCACTGTGTTGGAACATAAAGTTGATGATTGATAAACACTTCAAAAGGAAAATGCACGAAGACTGGCTGAAACGCGTGAACAGAGAGGGAGACTTGGAGCTGCTGAAACTGTAAGTAAAATATCATTTGTTTGTTTTAACATTTGTGTTGTAACTTAGTAATTCATCTGGCATGATGGTGTTTTCTTTAACAAAGGATGGATACAGTAGTTAGTTAACTGTTGGTTAAGTGCTGTAAATAAATGCAGAATAAAGGTATATTTTATGAGATTATGGACTTCTAGCACTTAAGTGAGAGATTTGAAGATAATAATAAATAATAATAAAATAATATAAAAATAATAATAAAAATCACAATAAAATGAAAATGGCAGAATTAATAAAGGCTGCAGTACAGCGAGCCATTTTTACTCAGTAGAACTAAACTGAAATGAATAAATCTTCCCAGGAAATGAATTGAAACCCTTTTCAGTAACTGAAAGTTAATTTGGAGCTAAAATATAAACAACAACAACAACAAAAATGAAACTAAATTATTAAACTCTACTGTGGTGTGGGGATTTAAAAATATTATTAATTTTATTTTGAAATACTGTATATTGACCTTTTAATATAACCTTAAGGTTTGTGAAGACTGGGTTTCCACTCCAACATCCATCCTGCACTGAGACATTCTGAAGGGAAGAGGTTGTCAGTGGAGGAGCCATCCTTTCTTCCTTGTGGATTTCAGCACAGAAGAAGACCTCAGATTTTTCAGGGACTACTTTTCAAATTCAAGATTCAAGAAGGTGCTGCCATAATTTTCTCCATACTCAAACATGCATTCAATGCAGTTTAGTTGTTGTAATGGCTAATTCTTTTATTTCTTTTTTATTTAAGTTCTCAGCAAGAACACAATGTTCATTTTTTGACAGCTTTACTAAGCATTTAATTCTAAATCAATCACTGTTTAACAGTAAATTTTTGGCAATACTGTACTTTTCTTGTGGTGTTACATAGAATACCATCACTGAGTGTAAACTATGGAAAAGGCAGCTATTTTAAAATCTGTACTTCCTCACACAGCTTTTAGTGTAAAAATCCATCCATCCATCCATCCATCTTCTACCGCTTTTTTTGAGGTCCGGGTCACGGAGGCAGCAGTTCAAGCAGAGAAGCCCCAACTTCCCTCTCCCCAGCCACCTGTTCCAGCTCTTCAGAGAGGATACCAAGATGTTCCCAGACCAGCTGAGAGACATAGTCTCTCCAACGTGACCTAGGTCTGCCCCAGGGTCTCCTCCCAGTGGGACGTGCCCAAAACACCTCAAGTGGGAGGTGTCCACAAGGCATCCTGATCCGAAGCCCAAACCACCTCAATTCAAGATTCAAGAGTCAAGATTCAAAGGTTTTATTATCACGTGCACAGTTAAGAAATGCAACATTTCCCAAGCAATGAAATTCTTACTCTGCTGTCTGCAACGAATGCCAAGGTAATAAATACACATTAAAAACAATTAGGACAGTTAAAACAGTTAAAACTAGAGGAAACAAGAAGAATGGAAATTCACTGGGTGACTATAACCTGTCCCTGAGTAACATAAAAATTCAATGAATATGACTTGTCTCTGATAATACCCAACAGATTGTACAATGGTAATTTTAATACCAGAGATGATATGAACGTGCCTCAACTGGCTCCTTTCAATGTGGAGGAGCAACGGTTCTACTCTGAGCCTCTGCCTGATGACTGAGCTCCTCAGCCTATCTCTAAGGGTGAGTCCAGCAATCCTACAGAGAAAGCTCATGTCGGCCACTTGTATCCACAATCTCATTTTTTCAGTCATTACCCAAAGCTCATGACCATAGGTGAGGGTAGGAACGTAGATTGAACGGTAAATCGACAGCTATGCCTTAGAGCTCAGCTCCCTCTTCACCACAACAGACAGGTACAATGTTCACATCACTTCAGATGCTGCTCCGATTTGTCTGTCAATCTTCTTCTCCATTCTCCCCTCACTCGTGAATAAGACCCCAAGATACTTAAACTCCTCCACTTGGGGCAGGCGCTTGTCTCCAACTTGTAGAGGACAATCAACCTTTTTCCAGCTGAGGACCAAGACTCGGACTTGGAGGTGTTGATTCTCATCCCAGCCACTTCACACTCAGCAGCAAACCAACCTGGTAAGACCTGTAGGTCTTTGCTTGATGAACCCAACAGGACAACATCCTCTGCAAACAGCAGAGATGACATTCTGTGGTCACCAAGCATGACACCCTCCGTTCCCTGGCTGTACTTAGAAATCCTGTCCATAAAAATTGTGAACAGGATTGGTGACAAAAGGCAGCCCTGGCAGAGTTCAAATCTCACTGGGAATCAGTCCGGCTGAGTGTTGGCAATACGAACTAAACTCTCACAATGGTAGTATGGAGACCGGATAGCTAGTAAAAATAAGCTCTATACCCCATACTCCCAAATCATCCCCCACAAAAAAACACGAGGGAAGCAGCTGAAGCCTTCTCCAAGTCCACAAAACACATGTAAACTGGTTGGGCAAACTCTCATGAACCCTCGAGGCCCCTGTCCGGCAGGTCTTCAACTCCCACCTCTGGAAGAACTTCAACCACATTCTGAGGGAGTCTGGAGACATGGAGTCTGAAATGGCCATGTTCTCCACCTCCATTGTTGAAGCGTCTGCCCAGAGCTGCGGCCGCAAGGTCGTTGGTGCATCTTGTGATGGCAACCTCCGAACTAAGTGGTGGACACCAGTGGTGAGGGGGGCCATTAAGCTGAAGAAGGAGCCCTATAGAGCTTGGCTGGCTTGTGGGATTCCCGAAGCAGCTGAGGTGTACCAGCAGGCCAAGCGGAGTGCAGCTCAGGTGGTTCCTGAATTAAAAACTCGGGTGTCAGAGGAGTTCGGTGAGGCCATGGATTAAGAGTTTTGGTCGGTCTTGAAGAGATTCTGGAAAACTGTCCGGCGACTCAGGAGGGGGAAGCAACTCCCTGTCCACACTGTGTATGGTGCGGATGGGGCTTTGCTGACTTCAACTGGGGATATCTTTGGGCGGTGGAAGGAATACTTCGAGGATCTCCTCAATCCCTCTGACACGCCTTCCACAAAGGAAGCAGAGCTTGTGGACAAGGGGGACGACTCACCCATCACAGGGGCTGAGGTCACCAAAGTGGATAAAAATCTTTTTGGTAGCTTGGCCCTGGGGGTGGATTAGACTCACCTGGTACCTCAAGGCCCTGGATGTTGCAGGGCTGTCATGATTGACACAGCTTTGCAACATTGCATGGAGGTCGGGGAGAGTGCCTTTGGCATTGCAAACCGGGGTGGTGGTTCCTCTCTTCAAAAGGGGGACAACAGGGTATGTTTCAACTTTAGAGGGCTCACACTCCTCATCCTCCCTGGGAAGGTCTATGCCAGGGTACTGGAGAGGAGAGAGCAACCGCTGGTCGGACCTCGGATTCAGGAGGAGCAATGTGGTTTTCAGCCTGGCCGTGGCACATCGGACCAGCTCTTTACCCTCTCGAGAACCTCTAAAAATATTACAACTTTTTTGAAAAGCTTCCACAAATTCAGGCTTTTTGGGCCACAATAATCACAAAAACAGCCGACGAAATCCTGGAGGGATTGAAATACAATGAGGTTATGTCTACATGCTTCATGCATTGAAGTTGTTTACTTACTTTGGGTTGTTAAGTTGACAATACACATCCTTTGCACTAAAGAAAGCACTAATGAGCACTTGGTGAAATCATAAGTTAAATAATAAAAAGTGAATTATTGTAACAGATTTTGGGTCAGTTCTTTATGTGATAATTCATGTACTAACAAAGTTAGAGTATTTCTGGTACAATTTGCAGCATTAGATCTCTATGATTTTTTTTTTTTTTCTGGCAAGTAAAATAGCTGTTAAAATGGTAATTTCCCTGACTGAATTGGGATGGGATGGGAATTGAATTGATTCAGTACCTCAAGAATCAGAATCTAATCGATTCTGGAAACTAGTGATGATTCCCAGCCCTACTGCATATCAGTATTTTTTAAGGTATTAGTTAACCCCCCTTCCACAGCATGTGGGCCACCATGTGATGTATGGGGCGGCACCTATCTCCGTTTCTCTGACCCTAGGCCACACAGTAGTTAAAGCTACAGTGGGGAGTCAGTTCTCTGGTACCTCTGGTAGTTTTTAAGGTATTATCAAGCTAAAAAAAATCCCAGTCTTATGACAACACTAATTTCCGCAACATTGTGGCACCGAGCAATAGTTAAAACTCTCTTTCCCTTATTTTTATGTGAGAAAGTTGGCAACCCTAGCTGGTAAGGGGTGGATGCAACAGACTCCATCCAGAGTCAGTGGAAATCCTGGGTAAGTCAGCATAACTGCAATACATCTCAAATCTGATGGGAGATGTTGACAGGTTGCCTGGAATTAGCTTAACTGTCAGTCCAGCTGGTTTTGATCTTCATTTTCTATAAATTCTATTCACCTCCCAGAATTTATACCAACACTGATTACTTGTTATTTTTAGCAGCTAGCTAATGGTAGCAGCCTTCTGTCAACATTTACTCACTGATGAATGATTCTGTGCTTACTATACGCTGCTGACTGGTCATATCCTATCGACCACTGAAACCACCACTGTCCACCAGGGATGCATTTTTTAGTTGGCTCATGCTCCCTATCTGAGCTAGAAGCTAGCCAGCAAAGATAAGCAATAGCAAAGGTCCTATGAGCATTTAAAGTGATATGCACTGAAATTAGCCATTGTGATGGAGTCTACAAAAGATTATTTACAGTGATGCTGCAATAATTAAATAATTAAAAGCAATTTGACCAAAATATGTCACAAACATTTCATTATGACCACCTGTCAACATGTGCGAAAATTACAGTAAATGGCCCCTTTAAATTTTCTCTCAAGCCAATGCAGAATCACTTTTACATGCTTTTTACGGCAAAGCGCGCCTATGCGGAGAAAATCCAGGGACACCTCTGTGACACTAGGAACACCAAGCAGATGTGGCAGGGAGTTCGGACACTGACGGGCTTTAAAGTCTAGGCAGGGGGTCGATGATGAATGATTCTGTGCTTACTATACGCTGCTGACTGGTCATATCCTATCGACCACTGAAACCACCACTGTCCACCAGGGATGCATTTTTTAGTTGGCTCATGCTCCCTATCTGAGCTAGAAGCTAGCCAGCAAAGATTAGCAATAGCAAAGGTCCTATGAGCATTTAAAGTGATATGCCGGATATACCGGAGTGGTGGCTCACTTGGTAGAGCATCCGCCCCACACCCGGGAGGCAGGGGTTCAAATCCCGGCCGGGTCATGCCAAAGACCATGTAAAAGTGGAACTTCCTGCTGTCCAGCTTGGTGCTCAGCAATAACGGAATGGAGGAGGGAAATCTGTGGCGGCGCCTTGCATGGCAGCGGCCCTCTGATTCTGCACTGGGGTGTGTGTGATTAACACTGTAGATAGGTAAAGCACAATCTCGTTGTACTGTACATGA
The DNA here is from genome assembly GCA_020510985.1 of Pholidichthys leucotaenia. Classification (NCBI taxonomy): domain Eukaryota; kingdom Metazoa; phylum Chordata; class Actinopteri; order Cichliformes; family Pholidichthyidae; genus Pholidichthys; species Pholidichthys leucotaenia. Next base: position 411,163,172 of record CM035840.1, on the reverse strand, counting down.
TTGGTTGTACGGTTGAATGACAATAAGGGTGATTTAATTTAATTTAATTTAATGATGACGACGCTTCGCTTCCAGACAGGCTTAACGACTTCTTTGCACGTTTTGAAGCATCAAACTCGACAATCAGAGGGAGGGCCGGCCCACTCCCACCATCGGTCGGACCAGCTTTTACCATTAACACAGCGGACACACGGAGGACCCTATCCAGAATCAACCCACGCAAAGCTGCAGGTCCAGACAACATTCCGGGACGTGTGCTCCGAGACTGCGCGAGCGAGTTGGCGGATGTCCTGACTGACATTTATAACATCTCCCTGAGTCAGGCCATTGTTCCCAGATGCTTCAAGACCTCTATCATTGTACCGGTGGCAAAGAAACCAGTGGTGTCCTGTTTGAATGACTATCGTCCTGTTGCACTTACACCAATTGTGATGAAGTGTTTTGAACGGCTTGTCAAACCACACATCACAGCCTGCCTCCCTGCATCACACAACCCGCTCCAGTTTGCATATCGTTCAAACCGCTCCACGGAGGATGCTATAGTCACCACCCTACACTCTGTCATCACCCACCTGGACCAGAAAGACACCTACGCCAGACTCCTGTACATTGATTTCAGTTCAGCATTCAACACCATTATTCCCCAGAGACTGATAGAGAAATTACTCCTTCTCGATCTGAACACCGCCACATGTCTCTGGATCCTGGATTTCCTGACTGAGAGACCTCAGTCTGTCCGGGTTGGAAACAACATCTCCCAACTCTGTCACGCTGAGTACCGGAACCCCTCAAGGCTGTGTACTCAGTCCACTGTTCTTTACACTTCTAACACATGACTGTGTATCCAAACACGAGTTGCAGATGACACCACGGTGGTGGGACTTATTCAGAGGGATGAGGAATCAATGTACAGGGAAGAAGTGAGAGACCTGGAGGGCTGGTGCAGGGAGAACAATCTGGTGCTCAACGTGGACAAAACAAAGGAGAAGATTATCGACTTCCGGCGGTCACAGCCTGAGCACGTCCCCCTCAGCATCGGCAGCCGTTTAGTGGAGAGAGTAGAGAACATCAAGTTCCTCGGAGTGCAGATCTCGCAGGACCTGACCTGGAGCAAGAATTCCTTGGAGATCAGGAAGCGAGCTCAGCAGAGACTACACTTCTTGAGGAAACTCAAACAGGCCTCTCTCCCCATCTGCATTCTCAGGACCTTCTACAGAGGTGTGGTGGAGAGTGTTCTGACGTACTGCATTGCTACATGGTACTCCAGCTGCAGTATGTCAGACAAAAAAGCCCTGCAGAGGATAGTCAAGGGGGCGGAGAGGGTAATTGGAGTCTCCCTCCCCTCTGTCCAAGAACTTTTTCAGAACCGTTGTAGGAGCAGGGCACTGAACATTGTCAAAGACCGTTCTCACCCTCTGCATAAACACTTTGAACTTATTCCATCTGGTAAACGATTCCGGAGCATCAGAGGCAGAACCACCAGACTGATCAACAGCTTCCTCCCACAAGCTGTCAGGATGCTGAACAGCTGACCCGGAATCTCACATACACACTACTGCACCTATGGACATTTTGTATATTATAGTTAGTTATTCTTTTTCCCCAAGTATGTCTCAGGGATGTGTGAATGGATGGGGGGGTGGGGGTGGGGTGGGGGGTGGAGCTATGTGGGAGTGTGTCTTAATCATGCTGCTTCTTATATGGATGCCGAGAGAAACGCAATTTCATCTTGCCTGCACTACAGTTGTATGTACAGCAATATGACAATAAAGTTTGATTTGATTTGATTTGATTTGATTTTATCTCTTATGGAATAGATTATTGCAATGCTCTTCTTTCTGGTCTTCCTAAAAAGACTATATCCACCCTACAATTACTCCAGAACTCAGCCGCTTGGTTCTGATAAAGACAAGAAAGAGAGGACACATAACATCCATTTTAAAGTCCCGGTGTTGAGGACCCACCCAGTATGTCAGTTATGTTTCCACTCAGACAGAAGGACAAGGGGAATCGTCATGGGGGGTTTGTGTGTTGATGCAGGAGTTAGTGTGTTGATGCAAACAGTGACAAAGAGAATGGGAATTGCAAAGTCTTTCATGTTACTGCAGCACAACAGGTGACTGAGCGGGTCGTAGGCTATAAAAGGAGAGGTGCCTATGACCTGTTACTTTTTTCGGATGCTTGTGATTCTGGATGATGTGAGAGAGAGAAATTAATAAAGCCTGCTTTGTTCTGGACCGCTCTGCCTGGTTATTCCTTTCTCCACACTGGTGAGCCTTGACTCACAATGGAACTCAAGGCCAACACCCCTGAGACAACCCGGACTGGAGGTGCCAGCAACACGTGCGCCGTTTTGGTCAAACTCCCAGACTTTTGGCTGCAAGACCCGAAGTCTTGGTTCCTCCACACCGAGGCCCAGTTCGCGCTCCGGGGAATAACGGCAGATGACACCAGACACTTCTACGTGGTTGCAGCACTGGATGCACGCACAACTCAGCAGGTGGCGAGCCTGCTCCAATGGCCCCCAGCACACGACAAATACGAGGCTCTCAAAACTACGCTGACCCAGCACTAAACACTCTCAGACTGCGAGAGAGCAGAAAGGCTCCTGACGCGCTCCAAGTTGGGAGACATGTCGGCGGTCGAGTTAATGGAAAAGATGTTGGCGCTGATGGGCACAGATGACGGGCATTTCCTCTTTGCCCACCTTTTCCTCCGGAACCTCCCGACGGCAGCCAGGGTGGTCCTTGCCAATTCGTCACTGCTGGCCATGCACAACTACCGGGCACTAGCGCAAGAGGTGGATCGGATTATTCTCACCACCAGAGCCCTCGCAGTGAACGCAGTGGCATTGGAACCCAGAGAGACGGCCAGCGGGGGCGAGGAGCCAACGACGGTGGTTGCAGCGGAAGCCAAGAAGCACCAGAGAGACACACTCTGCTTCTACCACCACCGTTTTGGAGAGGACGCACGCCAATGCGTGCCACTGTGCCAATTCAAGCTCTCGGGAAATGCCAAGGCCGGCAGTTGGTAGCAGAATCAGAATCAGAATCAGAATCAGCTTTATTGCCAAGTATATTTACAAACACACAAGGAATTTGACTTGACATTAGACGCGCACGTTAGGCGCATCCAATGACGCGTCGCCATACAAGGCGCCTGTCAACAGTGGAGGTAAAGAGGGGAGGGGAGGGGGAGGAAAACACAATAGGAGAGAGAAAAAACATAGTAATCAGAATAAACGCTCGTATATGAGCCAAATTTTGACTACACAGAAAAAAACCCTCATGCATTAGCAGACAATAGATACAATCACACAGCAGAGGGAGGGAGAGCAGTGTGTGTATATTTGCATGTCATTGTGTAGTGTGAGTGTAACAGTTGTTAGTGGGCAGCAGAGGGCGCCTCCAGGCAGTGGATAGATGTTATAATCATGTGACTTATAAACAAGACCAGAGATCAGAGTCTGTCTCTCTTTTCCTCTTCCTTGCAGAAGGCACATGGGCATTGTCCTCGAGAGACCAATCCGCTGACGACAACAACTGATTGTTGATGTATGGGTAGACATAAGCCACTTCTCTGGCGTTATCTTATCGAGGAGGAATGTAAACAAGGGTACCAAAACACAAGGTCAAATCTGCACAGTGCACTCAGAGAATAAAAAAATTTCTCTCTCTTCGATTCTGTGCTTCAATTTCATACAGGCTTGAATCATACTTTAGATCATTCTCTGGAGAGCACTCAGCGATCCACAGATGTTATCCACCTACCGAAACATAGGTAAAACATGTCCAGAGAGTTCGTTCTCTCTTCAATGCATGCCAGGTAGTAAATTCCATGTTAATCCTGCCGCTGACAGTCAGTGCTCCCCCCAGCTGGACGAATTGTTGAATTTGTTAAGGGAGCTACGCCGGGGTCCGCATTTGATTAGCTCACCCAGATAATTTCAATACACTAGGAAAACTCCAGGGGCCAAAACAGAAGATCCTGTGATCAGTTCAATCTCAGTCGAATCACACAGACACATGAATTCCAATGCCATGAGTCTCCCTTGGGTTCCCCCTGACCCGCTTCTTCTTTTAAAGGTGACAATCGCATATAAGCCGCTTTCCAGATCCATAATTTCCATTTGGATTAAGATTCAGCCAGGAGAAGAGTGACATTGCAAGCTGGGATCAGAAGGGAGAGGATTAGGAGGGAGAGGGAAGAAAAGCGTCTGCTCTCTCTCAGAAGCGGAAGTAGGAGTAGCAGCTGCGACCGCTAGTGAAATGAGCAAGCTGCTCTATGTGACAGACTCACACTCGGGGAGACGTTTCTTCGTGGACTCCGGCTCCCAAAAGAGTCTCATCCTACCGTCCTACCCAGACCGGCTGGCGGGAAGTAGCGGCCCCGAGCTGACGGCCGCAAACGGCTCAGACATTAAGACTTTCGATGAGAGGACACTGACTGTATCCTTGCACGGCCGTACATACCAATGGACATTCATCATAGCGGCATGCAGCTTCCCCATTTTGGGTGCTGATTTTTTGTGTGCACACGGACGACTAGTCGATGTGGCTAACAGACGCCTGATTAATGCAATGTCTTTTGATTCTCACCCCTGTACAGCTAGAGGAGCCGGGCTCACAATGCTAGCCAATGTCACAGCTTCAGGGGGTAAGTTCCACACACTACTCACCCATTTCCCAGCACTCACGGTCCCGACTTTTTCGGCGACCATCACTAAACATGGGGTGAAGCACTTCATTACCACCACGGGGCTGCCCGTTTTCGCACGATCTCAGCACCTGGATGCAGCTAAACTGGCCATAGCATGCAAGGAGTTTGCCAACTTGGAAAAGTTGGGCATCATCAGACGCTCAAACAGCCCATGGGCATCCCCACTACATATGGTTCCTAAAGCCAAAGGATCGTGGCGACTGTGAGATTTCCGCAGATTGAACAACGCCACAGCGCACAACTGCTACCCAATCCTGCATATTCAGGATTTTTCCGTTCACCTCACCGGGGCACGCATTTTTCCCAAGATAGACCTGGTCCGTGGTTACCACCAGGTCCCAGTGCACGCTGAGGACATACCTAAGACGGCAGTAATAACCCCGTTTGTTTTTTTGAGTTTTTACGCATGCCTTTCGGGTTAAAAGGCGCGCTGCAGACATTCCAACGCATGATGGATGCGGTGTTGTGCGATCTGACGTTTGTGTTCGTCTACCTGGACGACATGCTGGTGGCCAGCGTGTCCGACGACGAACACATAGCTCACCTCAGGACAGTTTTCCAGAGGTTGGAGGAGCACGGATTGATGCGAAGTGTCAGTTCGGGGTGATGGGGATTGATTTTTTGGGCCACCACATCTCACCGGAGGGCGCAATACCTTTACCGGACAAAATGCGCGCAGTGGCAGATTTTCCCTGGCCTCAGACAGTCAGGGCGCTGCAGGAGTTTTTGGGGATGGTTAAATTTTACAACCATTTCCTCCCCCGTGCAGCCCAGCTCATGCAGCCATTGTACGCCGCACTTAAGAAACAGAAACCGGCGGACAGAGTCGAGTGAACTCGCCGCGAGAGCAGGCATTTTCCGAGGTTAAAACAGCCCTGGCGAACGCCGCACTGCTGCCGCACCCAGAAGTGGTGGCTTGGATAGCGCTCACTACCGACACATCAGACATGGCCATAGGAGCTGTCGTGGAGCAGCGTGTCACAGGTTCTTGCCAGCCGCTTGCCTTTTTTAACAGGTCTTTGCGCGACAGTGAGTGTAAATACAACACATTCGACAGGGAGTTACTGGCTCTCCACCTGGCCATACGCCACTTCCAGTTCTGGCTGGAAGGGCACACCTTCACTGTGTTCGTGGACCACAAGCCGCTAATGTACGCTATGGCCAAGGTTTCGGAACCATGGTCGGGCCGGTAGCTGGCCACGATCTCGGAGTTTACGACCAACATTCAGCATGTGGCCGGTAAACTCAACATGGTGGTGGACTGCCTCTCACGTGCATTAGTGGCCCCAGTCTACATGTGGATAGATTACACAGCTGTGGCCACTGAGCAGATCGGTGATGCGGATGTTTGCGCACTCCAATCTGGACCAACAGGGTTAAGGAGAGCAGAGTACTGTAAGATGCCCCCCCCCCCCAATCTGTGATGTCTCCAACGGCCGCCCGTGCCCGGTGGTCCCACGCGCTTGGTGCCGCCGCGTTTTTGAGTCGGTTAACTCCCTGGCACACCCAGGAGTGCCCGCGTCAGTCAAAATGGTGGGAGCAAAGTTCGTCTGGCCGAGCCTGCGCAAACAGGTGAAAGAGTGGGCTGCAGCCTGGGTAGCGTGCCAGCGAGCCAAAGTGCACAGGCACACAAAGGCCCCTTTGGAGCCGTTCCATATCCCAGGTAAGAGGTTCGACCATGTTCACATGGACCTCGTGGGCCCCCTCCTGCCATCGCAGGGGTCCACGCTCCTCCTGACAGTGGTGGACCGCACCACGTGCTGGCCCGAAGCAGTCCTGCCAGCTTCCACCGTGTCTGCAGACGTTGCACGTGCTTTTTTGATGACATGGGTGGCACGTTTCGACGCCCCTTCAGATATCACGTCTGATCAAGGCCCACAGTTTGTTTCCGACCTCTGGTCCACCATGGCCCGGATCCTGGGCATCACGTTTCATTGCACGACCGCGTACAACCCCCAGGACAATGGATTATGCAAGTGTTTCCCTAGGTCGCTTAAAGCAGCGCTCAGGGCTTCTCTTACGGATGCAAATTAGGTGGACCGGTTACCGTGGGTTCTATTAGGGTTGCGTTCATCACTGAAGGAGGATTTGGCAGCCTCCGCAGCAGAGCTGGTTTCTTCCCAGCCGCTGCGGCTCCCAGGGGAATTTTTGCCGGACAGCCCCGGGCCGAACACCGATCCATCCCCGCTTTCACTGCATAATGCAACGGTAAAGATGGTACCTGATCCGCTCCACCACTGTTTTCCACGTGTTTTTGTGCCAAAGGCTTTGAAGGATGCGGCGTTCGTATTTGTCAGGCACGATGCCCACCGGACCCTCTTGCGACCGCCCTACAATGGCCCGTTCAGAGTGCTGGAACCCGGGGAGAAACATTTTGTGTTAGACTTCGGGGGACGCAGGGAAACAGTCTGTATAGATAGGCTTAAGCCCGCTTTCATTTTACCAGATGAGCAGGTGGTGTTGGCCCAAGCTCCTCGGCGCGGATGACCCCCATTGAGAACTCCCCAGGTAAATGACTCGTCAGATCAGTCACAATGGCATGCTAAAGATGTTCCCCCCCCTCCCAATGTCCCCCCACAGACGGCTGCATCCCCAAGAGCCCCCCACCGGCACAGCAGCGCCTTGGAGCTGCAGACCCCCCGTTACAGCCGCTATGGACGTAGGCTGAAGCCCAAAGGACATGAGGGTTAATGCTCAGTCTGAGTTTCGGGGGGGGGGGGGGTGGAGGACCCACTCAGTATGTCAGTTATGTTTCCACTCAGACGGAAGGACAAGGGGAATCGTCATGGGGGTCTGTGTGTTGATGCGGGGGTTGGTGTGTTGATGCAAACTCTGACAAAGAGAATTGGAATTGCAAAGTCTTTCATGTTGCTGCAGCACCACAGGTGACTGAGCGGGTCGTAGGCTATAAAAGGAGAGGTGCCTATGACCTGTTACTTTTTTCGGATGCTTTTGATTGTGGATGATGTGAGAGAGAGATAATTAATAAAGCCTGCTTTGATCTGGACCACTCTGCCTGGTTATTCCTCTCTCCATACCTGCACTGCCTTCCTGTCAGCTTAAGAATAGATTTTAAGGTTCTTTTTATTGTTTTTAAGGCTTTTAATGGTCTTAACAATGATTTTTTTTTTTTTAATCAGAATTGATTTTACATTATGAGCCTTCAAGAACCCTCAGGTCTTCAGGTCAAGGTTTTTAAATCATTCCTAAAGTTAGAACTAAAACTCCCAGTGAGACGGCTTTCTGTCATTATGGTCCACATCTATGGAACTGCCCTCCTGAAGACCTGAGGGCTGCAAAGAATGTTGATACTTTCAAAACCAAACTAAAGACCCACCTTTTTGACCTAGCTTTTATTTAAATAGTTTTGCTTTCCCCCCTTTTTACTTTTTCTTACAGCGTTTTATCCTGTTTTATTTTTTTTTCCTGCTTTTATTTGTATTTTTCCTGTTTTAATGTTTTATTTTAAAACTTGTTATTGCTTGGTTTCATGTCTTATTACCTCTTTTTTTTCTCATTGATAACAGCTCTTCCTCAGTTCAGTTTTAATGTTTTATATGTTTGTTTTTTTAACATGGTTTTATATGGTAGGTTGATTATTTGGTGTGTTGTGAGTGTACGTTTGTCTGGGTGGGTGAGACTACGTTTTGGCTTTTGGTGTATGTTGTTTATTATTTTGTACAGCACTTTGAGCTGCTACACTGTATGAAAAGTGCTTTATAAATAAAGTCTGATTGATTGATTGATTGATTAAATCTTCTATCTATAGCAGTAAAGAAAAAAAAGTAGGAGACACTATCAAAATATATTCACGTCAAACATGTTATTTTTACTTGAACTACAAAAGTGCATCTTAATGTCACAGGCTGTCTTTCAGCAATAGCTAACTAATTCCAACTTCCTCACTCTGTCTGGGGAAGTCTGCAGGGTGATGAATGTGAAGGTGTGTGGACAGGTTGGTGGTATTGCCACCTTTTTCAAGGACTCGTGCTCCATATTTCTTCCAGCCTGGGGCCTGTAATAATAACTGGCCATCACTTCCTCAAAAACCAAAAAAACTCCAACATTGGCAAATTAAATTTTTGTGGAGCAAGCAGAGTTTGTCTCTGTCTTCTGTCTTGTTGAACATGATTTTTTCAATCAGCATTAGCCACACTCCTCCATTAGCACAGTTCTGTGTAAGATGTATTCTTTTATTTAGTCTAGAAACAGCCATGTGTATTATTAACACAGTAGCAATATGCTGTGTTTCATATTACCATTACTAGCTATTGTCAGCACCCTAATTTACCCGATTATGGTATTATTTTATTTAAGATTCAAAAATGTGAAAACGTGTTGACTGAAGCAGACATTTAAAATGAATTATTCAGTTATGTAGTGAATTAAAAGAGTAAATTCAGGCATCCTTGGTTTGAATTTACTGTTGTTGTGAATGTGACTGATGAAGTTAGTAGTCATGAGAATTATTTAAATCTTTTTTGACTCCAATAAATACAACAAATCTCACATTTTCCACTATGTTTTAAAATACTGCCAGAACTCACTGTTACAGCCAATCATTTTCAGGTAAGTCATTTTTCTCTGCTACATTATCCCGAAATAGTTCTTAGTGTTCCCCAACCTTCTAAATCCCACTTAAACCCTTAGGAAGAATATTAAAGATTGTGCTTCATTTTCCTCATAGCTTCCAAGGAGCACCAGATAATCCCACAGAATTCAACAGACAATACATCCAAGAAAAAAAAAAAAGTTAAGTGTACTGTCATGCCGTGACATGAAAAGCACTTCAGTGAGTCATTGTGAGAGGTTTTTGGTTTCACTGCATTTTATTAAGAGCATGGTGTTTGCGAAGTATAGGTTTCAATGTGTCACACTGGTAACAGTAACAGCACTGGTGGATTTGTGCTTTAAAAATGAATGCATGGACAGTGATGTACCCATTTAGGTTCCTTTCACACAATGAAAAGAAACAGCAGCTAACCTTTATTGGGGCCATTTATTCCTCCATTGACCCTGCTGATGGTATTGAAAAGTAACTGTCTTAGATTTGCAGTGCCTCTCCTGTGCTGTGTTTGCCAAGAAATATCTTTGGAATAGATTTTTCTCTGATCAGTTGCTTCTTTGATCACCAACCAAATTAGCAACATAGTTCAAGATTGTCTTTAACACGATATTTGCACCAAGCTCAGCAATGTAGGATGAGGCGAGTGATCAAAATCTACAGTAAATAGACAAAAACATATTACTCAGCAATACACATTTGGAAAAACAATTCCCTTTTATAATCTTAATTATTGCTAGAGAAATTAAAAAAACAAAAACAAACAAACATTAGAAACATTTAGAAACATTTGAAAATCTTGCAGTTCCTGTTGTGGTGTTAAATCAGACAACCCTGATACACCCTGAACAGATCACCAGTCCATCGCAGGGCCAACACACAGAGACAGACAGCCATTCACGCTCACATCCATACCTAAGGACAATTTAGAATCCTCATTGATGCCAGTTTACCTATCCTGCATGCCTTTGGCCTGTGGAAGGAAACCGGAGTACCCGGAGTTAACCCACGCCGACATGGGGAGAACATGCAAACTCCACACAGAAGGGTCACCGATGGTCGGGGTGAGATCAAACCCACTATACGTGTCATTCCACTTTATTAAATACAACTTTTTTGTGAGCATAGTTGCCTTGATTTCTCTGTATGTATGGATTACTTGGGCTGTTACTGATATCTGGTAAATATCTCTGGTCAATAGCTCCATCAGAAATATGTTTAATGAGAAAAATGATGAAGTGTTCAATACTTATTTTCCCTGCTGTATATACTGTATTTTTTAAAACAACCTTAAAAGGCAGCTTTTCATTTTCATTTTTCAACCATAATTAGACCATACAGAGATGACTCTATGAAGACGCCTTTTCAACGACCTTAAAAAGATGGCTTTTCATCTTTCCCTTTTCATCCAAACCCATCCTTTTTTTAGGAGGTTGGCAAAACAGTCTTTTTAATGTTTTTTTTTTCAATCATTTTGTTCTTGGAGGGTTTCACTGTCCTAAGAAAACTCCCATTTGCGCAAGTGTGGACAATATTGCTGCCCACTGCCTGTCTGTTCATCGTCAACTTTAACTCCTTGAGACCACCTGCAAAATGAACCCCTCGTGGACAAAGTTGGGCTCTGCTGTGAGCCCAGTACAGGAGAAGCAATAAACGGTCTCCGCCATGCGTCGGCCTCCCATCCTACCCCGGTTAGCCATCGCAGCCCAGCGAAGGCAAAACACAGGGTGTTTCCTCTTCAGTGGTGTGGAGGTACGTCTGCAGTCATGTCTTAACGCCGCAGGCACGTCTTGAAGGGGAAGCACATGAAAAGCCCAATATTATTTTATAAAATAATAGAAAAAAATCCTGGATTTGCACAGTGATCCAGATCAGCACGACAAACTGTTTGTCCCTTTGCACTTTGGAACGTCACTTGTGGTAACATATCGTCACTTCCTGTTTTGCTGTCTGTCCATGTGGTTTGCTCTCCTCACTCTCCTGAGCTTTGGGTTAGCCACTAGCTATGGCTACTAGCTCTCCTTCCTCTCCTCCTCTGGTGTGCTCTCTCTGTCAGATGTTTAGCTACACCTCTGCCTCTTTTAGTGATAATGGTAAATGTAATAAATGTTGTCTTTTTAGGCCCTTTTCCACGAGCCCCGCTTTCCCCAACACCGCACCAGGGCCCCGGCGTTTGTGCATTTTCCATGAGCCCCAGCACCGGTTAGCAGGCGCTATTTTCGTACCTGATCTAGGGCAGGGTCCATCCATGGCCCGACTCGGCCATGAAGTGACGTCAACTGACTGCTCGCCGCTGATTGGTCTGGTTGTAACGTCATGAAAGTGACGTCTTCCCCGTCTTCTGATAACCGCCATTTGCAATATTGTCATGGACTAACTGTCACGGAGTAAATATGATATTAATACAGACAGCGTTGTAGGTTTTGCGGCACTCTACACCGTGGTCCAATGAAGAGGTCCAGAGTTTTCTCTGCTTTGTGGCAGATCCACAGTGAGGAGTGATCCGGACCTATGGCTGCACAGCATATAGAAACCGCACTATGGACAAGCTGTAGACGAAAACCATCATGGTGAGTGATTTGTAATAATGTGCATCTGCTTGCTTATTTATCCTATTGGTGGTAAGCTCACTTTTTTGGAGCCATTACAGTGCTGTTCTGTGCTGGCTAACGTTTTAAAGCTAACATTTTTAATTTGCTAGCTAGCAAGTACCAACTGGTGAATCACGCATGTTTTCTCCTAAATATTCGCTTGTGAGAGCAAAACGATGAAATATGTTAATCCTGGTTAAAGTCCTGGTTTGAGTTTTGTATTGCACTTTGGTCCTGGGCATTAAATTGTGTGCTGTTCTGTGCTGGCTAACGTTTTTTAGCTAACGTTTTTTTTTTTTGCTAGTGCTAACTGCTGAATCGCGCTGTTTTCTCCTAAATATTCGCTTGTGAGAGCAAAACGATGAAATATGTTAATCCTGGTTAAAGTCCTGGTTTGAGTTTTGTATTGCACTTTGGTCCTGGGCATTAAATTGTGTGCTGTTCTGTGCTGGCTAACGTTTTTTAGCTAACGTTTTTTTTTTTGCTAGTGCTAACTGCTGAATCGCGCTGTTTTCTCCTAAATATTCGCTTGTGAGAGCAAAACGATGACATATGTTAATCCTGGTAAAAGTCCTGGTTTGTGTTTTTGGATAAAAACTTCAGATTTTGACTGAGTGACTCCATACTCAGTGATTCACAGCATCAGTTAAAGTACTAGATTCCATTCAAGTGAATGTATTAATTCATTCACATTCATTCATTCTCATTCATTCAGTCCTTTGAGCGCCTGGTCCTGTCTCACCTCAAGTCCATCACCACTCCCCTCCTGGACCCGCTGCAGTTTGCCTACCGTGCCAACAGGTCTGTGGACGACGCAGTCAACCTGGCCCTCCACTCCATCCTGCAGCACCTGGACTCCCCGGGAACCCACGCCAGGATCCTGTTTGTGGGCTTCAGCTCTGCATTCAACACCATCCGCCCCGCTCTGCTCCAGGACAAGCTGTCCCTGCTCGGCGTGCCTGACTCCCTCTGCAGGTGGATCACCGACTTCCTGACGGACCGGAGGCAGCATGTGCGGCTGGGGAAGTCTGTCTCGGACTCTGTTAGCATCAGCATCGGATCACCCCAGGGCTGTGTACTTTCCCCCCTACTCTTCTCCCTTTATACCAACTCCTGCACCTCCTCCCACCAGTCTGTTAAGCTGATCAAGTTTGCGGACGACACCACCCTCATCGGGCTCATCTCCAACGGCGACAAGTCCGTCTACAGGAAAGAGGTGGCCCAGCTGGTGTCCTGGTGCAGCCACAACAACCTGCAGCTGAACGCTCTGAAGACAGCGGAGATGATTGTGGACTTCAGGAAAGTCACAACCCCCCTGCCCCCCCCTCACCATCACAGGCTCTCCCATCACCATTGCAGATTCCTTCCGCTTCTTGGGCATCACCATCACCCGGGACCTCAAATGGGAGCCAACCATCAGCTCCCTCATCAAAAAGGCCCAGCAGAGGATGTTCTTTCTGCGGCAGCTGAGGAAGCTCAAGCTTCCCACCAAGATGTTAGTGCAGTTCTACACGGCCATCATCGAGTCCATCCTCACCTCCTCCATAACCGTGTGGTACACAGGAGCCACTGCCAGGGTCAGACTAAGGCTGCAGCGCGTCGTGCGCACTGCTGAGAAGGTGATCGGCTGCAAGCTCCCATCTCTCCAGGACCTGTACATCTCCAGGACCCGGAGGCGTGCAGGCCGGATCACAGCCGATCCTTCACACCCTGGTCACGTACTGTTTGCCCCCCTCCCCTCAGGTAGAAGACTTCGGTCCATTCAGACTAAAACCTCCCGGCACATGAACAGCTTTTTCCCCTCTGCCATCAGACTGCTGAACACTAAGTGACTTATTGACTCTCGTGCACTATATACAGCAGCTGATGTCGCTCATCACTGTTTTTCTGTTGCATTATCGACTGCACTGTGGTACCCCATATTATCTGCTACTTGCTAATTTATTTAAAACTGCCTTGACTAGTATTACTCATTATTATTATTATTATTATTATTATTATTATTATTACTACTTATTATTCTACACTTATTGCATGTTTTTAGTCTTTTAGTTTTTAGTTTATCTCTTTATCTCATCATGTTTTTAATGTTGCAGCATGGCACTGAGACAAATTCCTAGTTTGTGTACTACATGAACAATGGCAATAAATCTGATTCTGATTCTGATTCTGATTCTGATTCATTCTGATTGCTGAAGCCACAGTAAAAGCAAATTATTTTTAATGTAACGTAGCCCTTGAAAAATCTACCGAAGCGCAGCTACATGAAAACTGTGGTTAAATACAACAACGAAGTACTTTATTGTCACATTCAAACTGTAATCCCTCCTGTTTTGTTTTTCTTTTGAATTCTTGGATGGAATATGGTGGGCAATATAAGCTGCAGCTTCAGCCATCACCCATTTCAGATAACCTATGTTGAACTGTATAATCAGAGGAGTTATTGTTTAATTTGACCTTATTAAATTTTTTCCCCTTTGTTATATTATTCTATTTTCTTTTAATCTTTACCTTTAATCAATCCGAAATTAAGATTCATTCATTAATTCACATTCCACCACTGGCTTTTAGCAACAAGTGTATTTCCCACATATTTGTTAAACTTGCTTTAACTAACCACCACCCATTTGTCTTTTGTCTATGCAAGACGGAAAATGTCCACCCCAACTGGACCTTGCCTCACTATTTACAGAGATGCAGGCTGAAGATCTGCTGGACCAGGACCAGGGGCCGATCCGGTTGCTTCTCAGTGAGGGAGTGTGGCAGCCGTATGTGACCCATTCCAGTTTTATTCTTTTTTACAGTTTGAATTTTGCACATTCTGAATAATCTGGAATTTGCTGCTGATTGTAATAAAGAATTTAGTGACTTAAGTGTTTGCATCATGATTTTCCATTTTGTCTGTTAAGACAGCGGTGGGAAAAGAGTCAACTGTACAAAGGATTTATCTGTGACCTTGAAAATAAAGGCTCATTTTTAAGAAAAAAGTAACCATCACAATTATTTTATTAACTGAAGACTGTATTGTTGGATGTATATGGAGGAATTCTGGGTCATATTAGCATCTGCTCTTCATCATAATGGGTTTGGGCAGGGGTGTCTAATCATGTGCCATGGAAGGCCAAGACCCTGCAGGCTATACCTCCAACCTGTGTCTTCAACAGCAGATTCCACTGAACTTCTTCTACTGACTGATCAGTGACACCACCTGCTGAAGAGACTGGGTAGGAGAGAGAACCTGCAGGGTCTTGGCCCCCCATGACAACTGATTGGAAGCCCCTGGATTAGGTTTAATGGGATTTAACATTTTAACACAAACTGCTCTATGGTTTATAATATTATATATTATATAATATACAGTATATTATATAATATAATATGGCTCATAATTTTGTTGACAGACTTACACCAAACCAAAAGTGATTTCTCAAAATGCTGGATTATTCTTAGCTTTTCCAATCTTTCAGTATTTAATTTGTGCCACATGGTAGTAACCTTCAGATATATAAAAAAGAGACATCTGCAAAAACTTCACAGGTTTATTGTCAGTGCAATTCCCAGTGCAATACTACATGAATGTATGTATAGTACATTGTTGATGCAGAGAATATATATTTCTACAGTACATGTATCGAGGAAATCAATTATTTTCCATGTAACCTTATGACTGCATTATTTTAATTGCCTTTTTGTAATTAAAGTTTTTATTTACTTTATACAAGATGGTACTACACATACTGATCTTCCAGTCTCCAAAAAGGATAAATAAATAGGGTGAAAAAAATATATATGTATACATATACTGTATATGTGGGTGATTACAAAGCAAGGATATCAGTGAGGGAAGGCAATAACCCCCCCCCCCCCAAAAAAAAAAACAAAAAACAGGGAAAGAGAGAAAGACAGGCCTTCATTAACATTACCTATTTTTACCTATTTTACCTAATTGCCTTTAATCCTAGATCAAGTTTGTTTTGGCCTATAATACATCATAACTATAAAATATACCTTATTATATGTAACTCAGTACTGTTTACTTTTTGAATAGATATTTTGTGGCTAATATAGTTATTAATCTGGCGATCAAGTTGTGTCAGCTGATCATTTTTTTCTATGACACCATCTCAGACTCTGCTGCAGAAGCAGGTACGTCCATGATATCTCAACAGTCTCTCCATGATTTTCACGCAGATCAGAGCAATTTGTTGTACAGGAAATAAATGTTTCTACAGACATTCTTAAGCTCTATAACCACTGATTGTTGGTGAAGCTGTGCTGACATCAGTGACAGGCTGATGATAGTGAGAGGCGTTGCTGAGCCAGAACGACCATTTGAAGAGGTAATTTCTCAACAACAGAGCCATCTGAAACACACACACAGCATACATATTTTAGTACCTAACTTGCAGACATTACAGTGTAGCACGACGTACTTACAGCAAACTAGCATTAGCAACCATTAGCTTACCGTCCTATGACCTAGTTTGTATCCTCATGTCTTCGGCTCTCCCAGAAGCTGCAGAACTATTCCAGAGTGTTTAGTCTCGCTGCCTGTACCCTTATCTGGCGGTGCTTTTTGGTATTTACGGCGAAAAAAGACACAGACTGAGGAGTAGCCTTGTAGAGCAAGTTTGTTTGGGTCGCGCGCTTCACGTCACAAGAGTGAGGCGCCGCCTGGCTGTTAAGAAATCCCACCCACCCGCGGCCGGGCTGCAGTACTGTTGAAAACCAATCGAGGGACCATGGAGCCGCGCCGACCGGAGTCGTGTTCTCGGGCCGAGGCTGACTGGGGCCTGTGGAAAAGTGCCTTTTGAGGCGCTCGAGGCGAGGTGGTCTGATTTGGAATCCCGGCTCCGCTGCATTGAAACACCGTCTGCGCCAGTTACTCTCGACGGACGTCCCCTAGCTGCAGCGGAGCTAGCTAGCATAGGCCCCCCCGTTAACGGTCCTCCGGCTCTCCTCAGCAGCGAGGAGACTGGGTGGGTGATGGTGAGAAGGAAGCCAAGTCACAAAGCCCCAGTACACCTCCAACCTGTTCACGTTTCTAATCGTTTTTCCCTGCTCAGCGACACACCCGCTGAGGAAAAAACTCTGATCATTGGCGACTCTGTAGTCAGAAACGTGAACCTAGAAACTCCAGCGGCCATAGTCAAATGCATTCCTGGGGCCAGAGCAGGCGACATTGAGTCAAATTTGAAAATGCTGGCTAAAAGTAACTGTAAATACTCCACAATTGTTATTCATGCTGGCATTAATAACATCCGTCTCTGGCAGTCGGAAGTCACGAAACTTAATGTAGAATTGGTGTGTGACTTTGCCAAAACAATGTCGGACTCTGTAGTATTCTCTGGGCCCCTCCCCAATCTGACCAGTGATGACATGTTTAGCCGCTCGTCATCCTTCAACCGCTGGCTGTCTGTGTGGTGTCCTGCAAACAACGTGGGCTACATTGACAATTGGAGCTCATTTTGGGGAAAACCTGGTCTTATGAGACGAGACAGCGTCTGTCCCACTTTGGTTGGTGCGTCTCATTTATCTAACAATCTGGCATCTTTTTTATCCAAATTTCCAAAACCTTGACTACTCAGAGTTGGGACCAGGAAGCAGAGTCGCAGTCTTACACGCCTCTCTGCAGCGCCTCTTCATCCGCCACCCCTCAACTTAGCCCCTGTCTTCCCCATTAGAGAATCATTGTCTGCTCCCTCCAAAGTAAATAAAAATATAATATATAGGCATCCCAAAGTGATTAAGCAAAAAATTGGTAAAACTCAAATTAAACATAAAGCCTCTAAATTGAATGATTTGGCCTCTGTTCCGCTTCATAATTTAAAAATTAAATGTGCTTTATTAAATATTAGGTCTCTAACTCCCAAGTCTCTGTTAGTCCATGATCTGTTAATTGATCATCAGATTGATTTAATATCCCTTATAGAGACTTGGTTAGGGCAAGAGGATTATGTTGGTTTAAATGAATCAACTCTCTCTGGTTATTTAAACTGTCAAAATCCCAGAAGTTCTGGTAGTGGAGGAGGAGTAGCAACAATTTACCATTCCAAACTATTAATTAATGTAAAGCAAAAAACATGTTATAATTTCTTTGAGGGCCTGCTCCTCAGTATTGGGCACTTTAGCAATTTTAGGTTAAACCCAATTTTATTTGCCATAGTTTATCATCCTCCATCAACCTACTCAGAATTTTTATCCAAATTTGTTGATTTCTTAGCTGATTTAGTGCTGAAATCAGATAGAATAATTATAGTAGGGGACTTTAACATACATGTAGATCTAGACAGTGACTGCCTTAATGTGGCATTTACAGTAATTCAATATTAGACTCGATTGGGTTTTCTCAGAAAGTAGGAAATTCTACTCATTATCTCCACCATATGTTGGACCTTGTTCTGACATATGGCATTGAAATAGAAAATCTTGTAGTGTCTCCTCATAACCCTGTACTGTCAGACCATTGTCTGTTAACCTTTGATTTTACTATTTCTGACTATTTGGCTCCTAAAGAAAAATATTATTACAGTAGATGCCTCTCAGATGATGCTGTTACCAAATTTATCTAACTAACCTGCACTTATATAGCGCTTTTCTAGTCACAAAGACCACTCAAAGCACTTTCACTAGTACTAACCCTCTATTCTAAGGGCCTATAGGAAACAGATATCTAGGGACAATTTAGAACAACCAATTAACCTAACATGCATGTCTTTGGATTGTGGGAGGAAACCGGAGCCCCCGGAGTAAACCCACGCAGCACAGGGAGAACATGCAAACTCCACACAGAAAGGTTCCAACTCCTGCCAGCCTGGGGATTCGAACCAGGAACCTTCTAGCTGTAAGGCAACAGTGCTAACCACTGCACCACCGTGCTGCAGATTGTTTCCTCTATGCCATGTGTCAACACAACGGAAATAAGCTATAGACAGCTTGCTCCTTCTGTAATTGATAACATGGTGGATAGTGTTACAGTTTCTCTGCAACAGATTCTAGACTTGGTGGCCCCCTTAAAAAAGAAAAAGTCTAATCAGAGATTTCTAACTCCTTGGTTCAACACAGAAACTTGTAGCTTAAAACAGAAGACTCATCAATTAGAAAGAAAATGGTGCTCCACTAATTTAGATGAAATCTATTTAGCTTGGAGAAATCATCTTTTAATTTATAAAAAATCTCTTAGAAAAGCTAGAACGAGTTATTATTCTGCATTAATAGAAGAGAACAAGAATAATCCCAGGTTTCTTTTCAGCACTGTAGCCAGGTTGACAAAGAGTCAGGACTCTTTCAATCCTAGCATTCCCTTAGAGCTTACTAGTCAGGACTTTATGAACTTTTTCAATAATAAAATTTCATCCATCAGAAATAAAATCAATCAGATTCTTCCCACAGTTAACTTAATTACAGTAACTACTACAACTCCTTCAATTGATGTCTGTCTTGATGAGTTTACTCCACTCGACCTTTGTGAGTTAGACAAAATAGTTTCCTCATCCAAACCTTCAACTTGTCTTTTAGACCCTATTCCTACCAGGTTATTTAAAGAAGTCTTCCCACTTATTGGTAGCTTTATTCTTCATATAATCAATTCTTCATTAACTTTAGGCCATGTATGGATGGCCTGGGCTGCACGGTGGCGCAGTGGTTAGCACTGCGGCAGCACAGTTTACCCTCGGCCGGGGGATCATGGGGATTATGAGATCGTGGGTTCGATCCCTGCCCCCCGCCAACAGTGATCTGTGTGGAGTTTGCATGTTCTCCCCGTGTTTGCGTGGGTTTACTCCGGGATTTCTCCGGTTTCCTCCCACATGCCAAAAACATGCAGGTTAGGGAGTTAAGGGGCGCTTGCGCACGCAGCGACCGGCAGCTGGTGGCTTGTCACCGGACTGCAGAACAAATCTACCTACGGGTACAAAATAAGTCCCCCCCCCCAAAAAAAAAAAATGTACCGCAGGCTTTTAAAACAGCTGTAATTAAACCCTTACTCAAAAAGCCAACACTATGTTGGACTTAATGGAACTTCGTTGCAGTGGTTTAGATCTTATTTATCTGATAGGTTCCAGTTTGTTCATGTAAATGATGAGTTTTCTCTCAGCTCAAAGCTTAGTCATGGAGTTCCACAGGGATCTGTGCTTGGCCCTACTCTTTTTAGTTTATATATGCTTCCGTTAGGCAACATTATTAGAAAGCACTGTATACATTTTCACTGTTATGCAGATGACACACAATTATACCTGTCAATGAAGCCAGATGATACTAATCAATTAGCCAAGTTAGAAGCCTGTCTTAAGGAAATCAAAGTTTGGATGACTTGTAATTTCCTGCTATTAAATTCAGATAAGACTGAAGTCATTCTTGTTGGTCCAAAAAACCTTAGAAATTCCTTTCCAAATCAAACTTTCAGTTTGGATGCAGTTACTCTTTCTCTTAATAGCTCTGTGAGGAACCTTGGAGTTATTTTTGATCAGGATTTGTCCTTCAATTCACATATTAAATTTGTTTCTAAGACTGCCTTCTATCATTTGCGTAATATTGCCAAGATTAGGAGCATCTTGTCTCAGAGTGATGCTGAGAAGCTGATCCACGCTTTTGTTAGCTCGAGATTAGATTATTGTAATTCTTTATTATCAGGCTGTCCTAAAACATCTTTAAAAAGTCTTCAGCTGATCCAAAATGCTGCAGCAAGAGTTTTAACAGGTACTAGAAAGAGAGATCATATCTCTCCGGTTCTGGCCTCCCTTCATTGGCTTCCCATAGAGTTTAGAATTAAGTTTAAAATCCTTCTTCTTACTTACAAAGCTCTAAACAATCAGGCTCCTTTTTATTTAAAAGATCTGATACTACCGTATCATCCTAACAGAGCACTACGCTCCCAAAATGCAGGTTTACTTGTAATACCTAGAATCTCCAAAAGTACAATGGGAGGCAGAGCCTTCAGTTATCAAGCTCCTCTCCTGTGGAATCAGCTGCCAATCTGGATTCGGGAGTCAGACTCGATCTCTGTTTTTAAGAATAGGGCGAAAACCTACCTTTTTGATATAGCCTACAATTAGGGAGGGATCATGTGTTTTCTGAACCCTCCCTTAGTTATGCTGCTAATAGGTTTAGTCAGCCGGGGGACCTCCAGTAATGCACTGGGCCTCACTCCTTTCCTCACTCTCTATGAAATATTTTTTTTTTGCTGGTCATTAACATTTGTTTGTTCTCTCCCATAGATTGAGTCCCCATCGTGCTGTTTGCTCTCTACATGTCTGTTCTTTTCTTCTTCTCTATCCCCTCACCCCCCAGCCAGTCGCAGCAGATGACTGCCCCTCCCTGAGCCTGGTTCTGCTGGAGGTTTCTTCCTGTTAAAAGGGAGTTTTTCCTCTCCACCGTCGCCAAGTGCTTGCTCACAGGGGATCGCCTGATTGCTGGGGTCTTTCTGCAACTCCCCCACAGTTGCAGAAACTGCAACTGTGGGGGTCCTCCCTACAGTTGATAGTGCTATGAGATGACTGTTGTTGTGAAATGGCGCTATATAAATAAAGTTGAATTGAATTGAATTGAATTGAACTCTAGATCCAGGAGCTTTAGCTAACTATAGACCAATCTCTAATCTCCCTTTCATTTCAAAAATCTTAGAAAGAGTTGTTGCTATGCAATTATTTGACCACCTGCAGGGAAATGGTTTACTTGAAGAGTTTCAATCTGGGTTTAGAATCCATCATAGTACTGAAACAGCCTTTGCAAAGGTCACTAACGACCTCCTCATCGCATCTGATAATGGACTGGTTTCTGTACTTGTCTTTTTAGGCCTTAGTGCAGCTTTTGATACTATCGATCATAATATTCTACTTGATAGATTAGAACACTATGTTGGACTTAATGGAACTTTGTTGCAGTGGTTTAGATCATATTTATCTGATAGGTTCCAGTTTGTTCATGTCAATAATGAGTTTTCTTTCAACTCAAAGCTTAGTCATGGAGTTCCACAGGGATCTGTGCTAGGCCCTACTCTTTTTAGTTTATATATGCTTCTGTTAGGCAACATTATTAGAAAGCACTTTATACATTTTCATTGTTATGCAGATGATACACAATTATACCTGTCAATGAAGCCAGATGATAGTAATCAATTAACCAAGTTAGAAGCCTGTCTTAAGGAAATCAAAGCTTGGATGACTTGTAATTTCCTGCTATTAAATTCAGATAAGAACTGAAGTCATTCCTGTTGGTCCAAAAAACCTTAGAAATACCTTTCCAAATCAAACTTTCAGTTTGGATGCTGTTACTCTTTCTCTTAATAGCTCTGTGAGGAAACTTGGAATTATTTTTGATCAAGATCTGTCCTTCAATTCACATATTAAATTTGTTTCTAAGACTGCCTTCTATCATTTGCGTAATATTGCCAAGATTAGGAGCATCTTGTCTCAGAGTGATGCTGAGAAACTGATCCACGCTTTTGTTAGCTCGAGATTAGATTATTGTAATTCTTTATTATCAGGCTGTCCTAAAACATCTTAAAAAGTTTTCAGCTGATCCAAAATGTTGCAGCAAGAGTTTTAACAGGTACTAGAAAGAGAGATCATATCTCTCCGGTTCTGGCCTCCCTTCATTGGCTTCCCATAGAGTTTAGAATTAAGTTTAAAATCCTTCTTCTTACTTACAAATCTCTAAACAATCAGGCTCCTTTTTATTTAAAAGATCTGATACTACCGTATTATCCTAACAGAGCACTACGCTCCCAAAATGCAGGATTACTTGTAATACCTAGAATCTCCAAAAGTACAATGGGAGGCAGAGCTCCTCTCCTGTGGAACCAGCTGCCAATCTGGATTCGGGAGTCAGACTCAATCTCTGTTTTTAAGAATAGGGCTAAAACCTACCTTTTTGATATAGCCTACAATTAGGGAGGGATCATGTGTTTCTGAACCCTCCCTTAGTTATGCTGCTAATAGGTTTAGTCAGCCGGGGGACCTCCAATAATACACTGGGCCTCACTCCTTTCTTCACTCTCAGTGAAATTTTTTTTTTTTTTTTTTTGCTGGTCATTAACATCTGTTTGTTCTCTCCCATAGACTGAGTCCCCATCGTGCTGTTTGCTCTCTACATGTCTGTTCTTTTCATCTTCTCTGTCCCCTCACACCCCAGCCAGTCACGGCAGATGACTGCCCCTCCCTGAGCCTGGTTCTGCTGGAGGTTTCTTCCTGTTTAAAGGGAGTTTTTCCTCTCCACGGTCGCCAAGTGCTTGCTCACAGGGGATCGCCTGATTGCTGTTGTCCTTCTGCAACTGTGGGGGTCCCCCCTACAGTTGAAAGTGCTATGAGATGACTGTTGCTGTGAAATGGCACTATGTAAATAAAGTTGAATTGAATTGAATTTTCCCTGAAATTTTCCCTGAAATCCTTTCACTACTTTTTAAGTAATGCTGCTAACAGACAAACAAACAGACAATCACCAGCTAAAACATTACCTCCTTGGCGGAGGTAATAAGTATAAAATTAGTGAGCAAGGTAGAAAAAGGGATGTCTTTTGGGGTGGCTGAAATTTAAAGAAAATAATTATATAAATAGCATTTGGTAAGCTAACGCCCTGGTAATACTTTTGGGTCTCAGGCTGATGCCTTGGGCTCACACTCTGGGCTGAATCAGCACGGTCAAATGTAGTGAATGGGTTGTAACTGAAGACCGGATCGTTTATCAGTGACATATTGAAAAAAGATCCCAGAGGAGCAAAACCTGGCAACTCTGCCGAAATGTTAAAATACAATTATTTCTAAGTGAGGAGAGATTTTAGCAATTTTTCTGTAGTGATGTGACCCAAGGAGGGCTTTTAGAAGGTCAAAACCCACAAACACACCCTGTATCGCATGAATGGGACCTTTAACATACCACATCAGTAATATTTATGTTTGAGACACATTCAGTTTAATTCCCACAAAACAGTGGTAACACTTCAGAAAAGCAGAAAAATTTATATGAGTGGTGACATGCTTGAGATGACAGAATTTTGTAAATAAAGCTTGAACATAGGAAGACACAATCATTTTACTTTTTTGCACAACAAAGGCAATCATTGTGTAAGTTTGTTTTATACATATAATTAAATCAATCTACAAATTCCAGGCACAGAATTGTGTGTAGCGTTGAACGATCCTCCGCCACAAAGTGAAACCCACTAACATAAATAGTGAGAACAGTGAGGAAGGCGCATTTGTTTTCTCATTTGCAAATTGCTTGTTTTCAATTATAAATGTACTCTTGGATTTTGGAAAATGAAATCCACAAGCATGGTAGCAGTGCTGGCCTTTTTTTTTTTTTTTTTGGCAGACAATCACCACAGGCTTCCTGGGTACTAAAACATCTGCATAGCCTGAAAATTCCTCCAAAGAATTGTAGATCGTCTGAGGGCAACTCCAGGAAGTCTAATCAGAAGTCGAAGCTTTGTTCATACCCAAAGTGTAGTGCAGTATGGGGCCCTGAGCCCTTAAGCTCATATGAAGCCATGCCATGTCACAGTAGGCTTCAGTGTCCTCCGAGCTCTAATTAGAACACACAGACATACATTTTCCTCCTTTTTGCCTATCTAGAATTTGTATACTGGGCAAAGTGACAACATTTCTCATTAAATATAAATGAAGAATTAATCTTTTCTAATCATACACTTGCCTTTCCGCAATGAAATAATCACCTTCAAATTCAGTAATCTGTAAATAAATTGCTGTCATTTTTTAATCTGAAATATTTAAAACTGTTTTTTTTTGTTGTTTCATGTTTTGTGATGATTTGACAGTATGAGCTATGTCTCTTCTGAGAATATCATTAATATAGTTATAGCACTTTCGTAAGTGCCAAAATGAAAAAAAAGAAAAAAAACAACAACAATTAGACAATTATTATTATACAAAATATTGGCAGAAATTATATCACTTCATTGCAGTTCAGTGCCGCCAACGTGTCCTGCAATCTTCTTAAGTACTCATTTTATTTGTAGACATTGGAATAAGGACAACATTCACTCAGCCATTCTGTCTACTTGATTGAAACCAGCAAAGTCAAAATCTAGACAGAGAAGCATTAAATTTAAATTAACTTTCTATATTCTTGTGCGTCTCATTGCGGTCTTTTTCTTTCTGCATTACATCTGCCCCATGCGGTGGTTTAAGTAAGCGATTATTTATGACATGCAACAACACTCTCTTTCCTGCAGCTGTGCAGGACACCCTGTCATGAAATTATCAGGAGCATGAGACAGTGAACTAAAAAACGCTCACTGCCAGGGACGATCACAGTCACTGGCTGCAAATGCACCAGACTCTGTCATGCAGATAATCATCCTTCTGCCAAAGGGAATCACGGGTCTACATGGTGGTGGGTGTCTGGGGGCCAACGGGCAATTGGACTCCCCACTAAGTCCCCCCCACCACCACCGCCACCCTCCACCGGACCTGTCAGAGGAACAGTAAAATCCCAGTTCTCTGGTGTGACAAAAGTGACCCAGAGCCTGTGATCCTGACGCCCCTGTATCGTTGGCGCTAGCAGGCCTAATCTGAAAGCAGCATCACAGTGGCAGAGTTCGGAGCCACTGGAGGCCACACAGAGAGGACAGGTCATTATTGCTGCGCCCTTCAAAGAAAGCTCCTCACAGTGCTGCTTCCTTTCTCCACTCGATCACACTTGCCGCAGGGAGCGTCTCATGCCTACTGAGCATTTTTACTGACACTTTACACTCCTACAGGGGGCCAAAGGCCTAGATAGGGCCAGACTTCTGCTCCCCAGAAACCCAGCCCACCTACTCTTAATAAATGTGTATTCGCAGCATCAGGCACACTAATTACTGTATTTAGGAATAATCCGTTATGCAGTGGGAGGTCCACAATTCTGTCAGTGAGGAAGAAAAAAATCTTACAGTCTATAGTTGTCCTTGCCTTGGTGGTACCATCCTTGGATTTCACTGCTTTACATTCCCCGTTTGTACCAAATAAAATATTTCAAAGAGCACGACAGCAAATGCAGAATTTTTTTTTAATTCCCTCGGCCACCCCACCCATTCCACCACCCCCCCCGCTCTCATCTTCTTTTCCGTTTTTAGAGGCATGAAGCTGGCTGGGTTTGTCAGTAATGGTTGATAACTAATTCATTGGTCCTCTTTCTTTTTTTCAGAACCCAGTGGTTTTCATCTTATTTCCCACTTTAGAAGTTTCACGTTTAATCTTTTACTTAGTCGGCCTGTCTGGATGCTGAGTCCCATGCTGGGTGTGTTATATATGCCTGCAACAATAAAACTATGAACTTATTGTATCCCTTAACTAACTGTCTTCAAGTGATAAAATGCAAATTTGTTAAAAAGGGATGGAGAGAAAGTTTGAAACACTTATATTAGTATTTAGAACATTATCTAATTAGGTTTATAGTTTTCAACTGTTTTTACATGGGAGAGGAGAAAAAGTCTCTTCCACATATCTAAGGAGAGCATAATTTCTCATATCAGAGAACAATACCATCCATAACTGGAGGCTAAGTGACTGGAGAGCCACCCCGGGCCAGTGTTTCTGAGACCAGCGGCAATATCTATCATAATCAAAGGCTTTTTTATGCAAATGTGTGCTGACTTACTCTTTTAGAAGTAGAACGGCTTATGTATTTCCTATTGAGAATCACTCTCATTAGGAAGTGGAAATTCCTCTTGTAAATGAGCTGCAAAAGCAACTTACAGCTCCATTGCTCTATCATCGTGATGCCACATCTGCAAATTTGAAGGTGCTTGATGACTGCTACTTTTTTCTTAATGGATAACTTGAACATTTAAAGGTAAAGTGCACCTGTGTGTGTAGTTTTGCATAAGATCACTAATCGAGACAAGGTCATTTTTCTTGTTTAATGCTTCTGAGAGGTTGCTGTGATTATCAGTGTGATCAGAGAGTGTCTGAGCAACAGCAGAGAGGCAGTGCACTTACATCTGCTTCAGGAAAAAGGGCCTGTAAGTGACAACTTACAAACAGCGCTTCTGGTCGTGTCACATTGCATCGTTTCAATGCAGCAAAGGAGCATTTCTTACTGTATAGAAAAGTACAAATGCTTCATGGGGAGATTTTGTGCTGCAGCAGCAACCTCTTTTTTAACTTTAATCTGGTTTGCACAGAATCACACAGTCACACCAAAAATACAGGTTTTGGAAGAGATGCCAAGAATTATGAAGGTTAAATGACAGTAATTTACACATTTGTGTTTGAGTGCTGAATGTATTATGCAATAAACTATTGCCCTCTGTTGGGCGACGCTGCTATCTACATTGGATGTGGCACACAGTAGAAGGGGGTATTAGAAGAGGAACACTGACATTGTCATCCTTTTTCTAAAGGGAAAAGCAACAGCGTATAATGGGAAAAAAAATACATTGTTTACACAGTAGTTTTTTGTCATTTGATTTGCTGTGTACATATTAAGTCTGTACCTTCTATTTTATTCTGTGCATTTTTACTCTAGGACAACAATGCTGCCAGGATTCCACACCTTTCATTTTTTATGTAGTTTAGGTGGATAATTGGATAACACAGGTTTATCCTCAGCAAGCACTTTGTATGAGCAATCCAATTTCACATCCTCCTGAAGGGAAACCATTATTCTTAACCAGGGCTTGATACTCAACTCACCCTTGCATTGAAACGCAGCACAAAGTTCTTCCCAAATCCTATCAGCTTCTAACCATGTTAGCAGCCAATCTGTATTATTGTGCTATAATTCCATATTTCGCTCTGTCCTCACCGTGGCACCAGCATTTGAAAAGATAAAAGCCTCCCCTTCCCTTTTGTTGACATCAGTGCCTTGGTGGAATGTTTGTCTTCTGTCTATGAACATTGGCACACTCCAGCTCAATGATCTGACTATTATCTCGGATGAACATTTAACTATTTCATGTTCTGCTTCAGAAAGGCCTGTACGCATGGTATGCCAGTAGGATGTCTTTCAAATACTGATATTTCTTGGGATGTAAAGAGATAAAACTTCACTTGTTAAGAACTGGCCGAGTAATCTTTCTAATCCCTCAAAAAGGTATATAAGTCTGTTTTAATATATTGACTGAGTAGGTATATAATTATTCCTAGGATCTAAACTTTGCACACTGATTAGAATTTATTGCACAATTAGTACAAACAAGCAAACTCATTCTGCTCATTAAAGATTTCCCCTGACCCACTTCCGCTTATTGTAGGAGGCTGAAATTTCACATGTATAATAATAATACATATCTTTATAGGTCATGTGGTAATTTGCAGCTCTGAACTCTTAAGAGTTTCTCTTTTACAGGTGCTAAGATGAGATAATGTGTGATAATGGAGTCAGGTGAATGCAGAGTGGTCAACAGGTTCCAGTACTTGAGAGTCCACACACCACGGGAGACATTCGATGAGATGAAAGAGACTTATAGGGAGGATGCCCCATCATAATCAAGCACTTGCACTGACAGTTCAAGTGTGGTTGGAAAACATTAAAACGGCATCCGTTCCTGGATACCACAAAGCACCATTGATGAAGGCACCATCTGGCAAGTGGGGACCACCATATTGGAGGATCACCCATAATCATTTGCCAACTAGCCCAAGATGTCAAGGTCACTGTGGGCTCTGGAAACAAATCATCCATGACCATTTGCACATGTGGAAGTTGTCTGCACAATGGATTCCCCAGTTTTTCCACACCTTTCTAAAATCAGGAATGCAACACATGCCCCCAGGCTTTTTTGTGCCATGTGCCAAGAAAACTAGGAGGACTTCTTCAACAAACTAGTCACGCAGGATGAAACATGGGTTCATCGCTATGATCCAGAGACTAAGGGTCAGTCGAAGCAATGGAAACATTATGACTCACCACCTCCGAAGAAGAGATTTGTCCAACCCTTGATGGACTTGCTTCACTGCTGCAGAAATTGTGGAAGATCATCAAAACCAAGAGGCGTGACATGCTGACCAAAGGTGTCTGCCTCCTACAAGGCAATGCCCTGGTTCACAACTCACTTGTTGCCCAGATGGAAGCACGGTCCTGCAGCTATGAAATCCTTCCTCCCCCCATTACTCTCCTGACCTTGCACCATCTGATGCCCACCTCTTTCCAACCATGAAGTCATTTTTGGAGGGCCAGCACTTCCACAATGACAAAGCAATGATTTCTGAGGTCAAGTTGTGGCTTGTGACGCAACCTGCAGATGAGGTCTCCACAGCTGCATAAAGCAATGGGAGAAGTGTGTGACCCTAGGTGGTACCTATGTAGAGAAAGACAAAGAACTGTGCCAAATTTGGTTCTTCTCAGTCCATGGGAAATGAGTCAGGGGAAATCTTTAATGAACAGCCCTCATAAATAAATAAATTAATTAATCCTATGATTTCTAAGGGTGAGACTCACAAGAGGCCCCACAGTACAACATTATCACAACACTTGGGATACAATGCACTATTATCATTATCAGTTGGTCTTGCTCATTCACTTACAGTATGTTGTATCAGCTAATAGAGCATAATGCATAGTGCAGTATGGGTAATTCAATATGGTTTTCTCTCATGTGGCAAAAGTTATATAGCAAGAGAAATAAATAGGTGAAAGACAGGACAAGGTCTTGGTTGGAGACTGATTGAAAAAGTATCTATATATAGCAGATCATTGCTGCATGCTGCTTTCAGATAAATTCATGTCTATAGAGAAAGAAACATATTTATTAAGTACCAACAGTGTACTGAAGAGAAGGAAGATACCGAAGAAGTAGGCAGACATCTTTAATCCAAGACCGTGCTGAAGTGGTTGAGTCAAAAAAACGTTTTCCAAAATATGTTTCTTCTTTTATTCTTTCATGTTTTCCCCAAAAGCTGCAATATGTGTGTGTGACATACAGAAAATGAACCAAAATGTGGTTACAAAGGTTTGCTTTAGCAAGATAAACTCAAAAATAGCATAAGTGTGTTGCTTAAATGGATGAACTGCTGTTTGATCTACTTTTTTTGTTAATATGAGCGTAAAGCACGAGATAAATAGAACTGTGCAAGCATCTCGTCTTAACCGATTTTCCTGCCTTTGCATTTTTGAGCTTCTATGAAAATCTCAAAATGGGCATCAAAAAAAAAAGGTAAATTGTACATGGAACAGAACAAACAAGCATTTGTTTGTATATTGGTTCACATGGTCCCTGAGGCCTTATCTTCACAAAGTCTCAAGGACACGTCTCAGACATCCTATGCAATATTCAGAACAACACGGAGTAAATACACAAAAGGAGGTTTGCATAACTTAAGAGGAAGATATAACAAGAACTGGTTCAGTTCAAGAAAGTCTTGAGACATCTGCGTCCCTCTGAGAGTTCGATGTGTGTTGTTAGGCTTTCTTATTTTTACACCTAGAGCTCCCAGTGGGGGTAGTCATACTGTGTGTGTGTGTGTGTACATGCAACTAAATAACTCACTGTCAACACAACCTCTCAGATTTCAAGTTTTCCCTGAAAAAAATACATAATCATAATTTTACATTTTTTAGAGAATTCCTGGGTCTCCAGTAGGACACATTCACTGAAAGTCTATTGTAAAACTGCCTTTTCGGCAGCTGTTCAGGAAATTAGGGCATTCAGAATAAAACTGTCATGATTTGTTTATAATTTATAGTTTAGCTGTACTGTATGTGTCAGCTGAAAAAGAACTTAGAGGTTCTTAAAGAGGAAAAAAAAAGGAAGGGATCATTTCCTCTTTTCAAAAATAAAATTTCAATATATTTTCTCGCATCCAGAACTAGTTTGTGGCTGTATTTAACTTTACTGTGCATACAGTGCATTAGAGGCTAGCTATGTGTGAGTTTTCCATGGGATAAGTCATCAAGGTCCATTGTATTACATTGTATCGTACAAAATTTGTTTTGACATCTGGAGATAAGAGACAGTTCCTTAATGAGAGCACATGGATCTACTATAATCAGAATAGCCATTGCATTTTCCATAAATCTCATTTTACCAATTTGGAAAGTGCCTTTAAATATGGTACGTGTCCAGTGGTCTGTCTTTTATCAGAAGGAATCACATAGGGTCGTACGCTGAGTGCAGGGATGAGGTATAACCAAGTGGAGTGACAGATAATGATTGTCATAGTGTGAAACCAATAGTCAAAAGAAAGATGTATATCTTTAATCTAGCAGAGGGCACCTGGCAAACAGGACAAGACCTTAACATGGGCTTACCAGGGCAGCTGCTCAGGACCCAAAGGGGTTAGATTTTTCCACCCTGCATACATCATCATCAGTTGGAAGTTGCTTCTGACTTTTTTCTATCACTGCTCTACTCCACTGTCAAGGAGTGGTCATAGAGTACTCACTGAACTGTTCTATAAGTACAGCTGAAACCAGATGTTTTTTATACAGGGTATAAAAAGACAAGTTTTTTTTCTCACTTTCTGACATTAAATCAGACTAAACTTTTCCCGTTTGTAAGCTTGTAAGTCTGTAGGCCACCTTGCTCACACACATCTTTTCAGCTCCACCCACAAATTTTCTATGGGACTGAGATCAGGGCTTTGTGATGGAAACTCCAAAACACTGATTTGGCTGTTCTTAAGCCATATTTGTAATGAATTTGGCAGTATGGTTAGGGTCATTGTACAGCTAGGAAGTGTTATTGTCTGTCAATATGTGGTGTGAAACTGTGGAACAGTATGAGTGTGGAATTAAGTAATGTCCAAACATAAACCAGTTTAAAAGAATGTATAAAAATATGCTGCACACAGGGTATGGGGAGGGGGGAGAAGGGTGATGTTGTGTTATATGTTTGTGGTTGTGTATGTATAAAATGTATATGTACTGCATGTGTGTATATAGGGAAGAATAGCTTGGAATGTGGGGTCTATGTATAGGTGTGTATATGTGGTGTATATACTGTATATTTGTATTTAAGTGGGTATGTATATATGTGTAGGGTGTATATATGTGTACATATATGTAATAATGTTTGTATAAGTATATTTCATATATTGTGTATGTATGTATGTATATACTGTCTGTAGACGGTGTGTATGTATGTGTGTATATAATGCATAGATTTGTATGTCAAAATCTGTGTATGTAGGTATATGTGTATATTTCTGTATACTGTATATGTGGGTATGTAATACCCACTTACATGTAAGTGGGTATTTCAGGTTGCACTTCAGGGGGAATAATTAATCTGATGGGATGGTAAAGAGTTAGGATCTAAATAAGTTTTACTTCTTCCTACTCCTTTTTGGATTGACAGTACACAATGTTTTGGCATGGGCTAAAATTTATAATGTTTCTTTCATTTTTGTTTCATTGTTGTTCCAAACTAAACTAATTGTCCGTTTGGAAGACCCATGATCTTCTCACACATCGATTACTGTCTTACCAACTGGTTACTCACTGGTAAAACCATAATCAAACCACTGAATCCTTATACAAAAAAGCCATAAAAATCTTTGATAAGAAAGATCCCACCTATCATTGTTGTCACATTTACAAGAAATAGAATCTTCTGTCTTCTGAAAATTATAAAAGGCTCAGATTTGCCTGTTCAGTTTATAACATTAAATGTCTATGCACCAACCCTCCTGGGAGAATATTTTAAACTGAGGAGTGTCACCGGCACAACCACCAGAGCAATCACTAGAAGAAACTGTGAGGTCCCCCACAGATGCGCCTCATTTGCTCAATCTGTGCTATCAGTGAGGGGTACCAAGATCTGGAATAATATATCACCTGCAACCAGAGAATGTACCACACTATACACTTTTAAGACTCATTGTAAAAATTGGCTTTTAAACAACCAAAACTGTACCCATAACTAGTGGTTGCTCTGCGGCATACGCATAGATGTGTCCATGTGTCACACACATATGCCCCGTCTCTTCTTTGTTGCTGTTCTTTGGTGTATGTGTGTGTACGCATACGCAGCACGTCACTCATGTGACATTTGAATGTTTTGTCACGACCCTCCTCGTGCGCTTTTATGTGGCGCACCGAGGAGTGAGGAAGAAGGATGGATTTAGGTGCAGGTTACAACACAAACACATTTATTAAAAAGGGCAAACGGTTCCAAAAATATAGACAGACAAAAAGACTGCAGGGTGCACTAAAGGGCTCACACAATTGGATGTTCAGCGGGCAGACCACAGTGCACAGTGGTCACGAAACAAACAGTACAAAATAACATAATTGCTCAGGCTAAGTTAGAGTCCTCCAGGATGCTCAAAAGACTTGGGAGAATGATATTGGGCAAGAGTGTCAAAGCGTAGCAGCTTAACTGTAAAGGGGAAACGCAAACAGTTTGTACTCACTGTACTGGAGCAGTGCGAGTAGTCCAAGTTATCCAGCAAGCACACACAACCAATAACTACACTGAGGGGAGTAGCAACAGTGTAGATCCCGACATCCTCATAGGACAAAACAATAATCCAGCAATGCTTGACTGGCAACGAGCTACTTAAGTACAGCATTGCTGGCAACACAGATTGGGAACACCTGGGCGAAGCACGGGAAGGGCAATTACCAGAGGAGACCCAGCTGGCTGTCATAAGAGAGGGGGCGTGGTCGGACCGGCAAGTGTCAGACAGCGCCCACATGAATGTAGGCCAAAGGAGGCTGCCTCACAGCTGTCAGCTAGAACAGTGGCTACAGGTATGGAAAAAATAAACTAGAGGCAAAGAAACTACAAGAACTCAAGAGATAACAATACGCAAATACACAAATAGACCTGAGCCACAGTAGGTCAGAACCAAGCCTGAAGACAACCGGCTAGGTTCATGACACCTTAACTCTTACACTTTAGCATATCCACTTTGTACAGTTTCATTGCAGATGTTCTTCTCATGTATGATTGTATGTTTTTGTGACCCGCCGGGGGACTGCAGATGCAAATTAGCAGTATTCCTAAATCTGGCATACTTACATTTGTATTAACATTTATTATTAGTATGTAATGTCCCTTTCAAATAAACTTTAAACTAAATTTGTGCCCAAGCTTTAACTTCCTGGCTGATGTCTTGAGATGCTGCTTCAGTATTTCCTCATACAGTCATGTTCTTTTCTCATGATGCAATCTATTTTGTGAAGTGCACCATTCCCTCCTGCAGCAAAACACTCCCACAACATGATGCTACCACCCCCATAATTCACATTTTGGTGGGTATTCTCAGGCTTGCAGGCTTCCCCCTTTTTCCTCCAAATGTAATGATTGTCATTATAGCCAAATAGTTCAATTTTAGTTTCATCAGAGCACAGGACATATCTCCAAAAATCAAGGTCTTTGTCCCTGTGTGCATTTTCAAACTGTAATCTGGCATTTTTATGTTGCTTTTGGAGTAATGGCTTCTTTCTCACCGAGTGGCCTTTCAGTCCATCTCGGTACAGGACTCATTTCACTGTGGATAATGATACTCTTACGAGCTTAAGCAAGCATTTTCACAAGGTCTTTTGCTTTTGCTCTGTGGTTGATCCACACATTTAGCACCAAAACACATTCATCTCTGAGACACAGAACCCGTCTCCTTCCTGAGTGGTCTGATGGCTGGACAATATCATGGTGTTTATACTTGTGTTTAATTGTTTGAACAGATGAACGAGGCATCTTCAGAAATCTGGAAATTGTGCACAAGGATGAACCAGACTTATGGAGGTCCACAAGTCTCTTCCTGATATCTTGGCTGTTTTCTTTTGATTTTCCCATGATGCCACACAAGGAAGCAGTGTGTTGAGGTGTGCCTTAAAATACATCCACAGGTGTGCCTTCAGTTAAACTCAAATGTTGCCAATTGACCTATCAGATGCTTCCATAGTCATGACATTGTCATCTGGGCTTCCCCAAATTGTCCAAACAGCATAGTAATCTTAGTGTATATAAACTTCTGACTTTGAAGAAAGTAATGAAACATTCTCAAAAAATTAAGCAAATATAAAAACATGTTTTTTATTGATTTATATTATTATTTATTTGATAGAAATTATTTTGGTAATCCTAACTGATGTAAAACAGGAAAAGTTTAGTCTGATTTAATGTCAGACAGTGAGAATAAAAAGGTTATGTCTCTTTTTATACCGTGTATGTAAATATCTGGGTTCAGTTGAATGTAGACTACTGCTCTCTTCACGCTGTGCTTCATTGAAGAATCAGAAGGGCCAAATACCAATTTCAGAGTGGAAGAAGTAATAAAGCCGATAACATTCCATCCTTAATTTTAACCTCTCATTTTAAATTCATGACTGTGATGGGGTTCTTCACCTTACTCTGTGCAAGTCTGAGACCTTGAGGTTGATGTATCTCGTAATCATGTAGCCAGTGGCAAACATATTTGAGGGAGATCCAAAACTACCTGTCTATCTCAGAGGCCCCCAGCCTCCCTTGCCCTGATTGCAACTCAGTGAGCCCGGTTACATGGTTACAATTATCCAATAACTGAATAATCAGAGAACAGTAATAATCAGATCTGACATGCTTATATGCACTGAATAAAAAGGATTATTGGACAGTAAACTATGTTTCTTTAAGGAATTTCTCATAGCCAATAAAGGTCTTTATTCAATTCTTTTGTTTACATGACTATTTGAATAATCAGATATGTCTAGATATCCAATTAAAATCTGTATGTCAGCATGCATGTAAACATAGCCAAGGCATTGACACTTATTTGCAGGTTATCACAAATTTAATTAAATTTATAACCTATATGTTTAACTTTAAATAAGTAAAAATATGTACACATTTATTGTTTTATAACTTTTTAGCTTTAAATGTCATAATTCAACCCAAGCGAGAGAGGCTCAAACACTGAGCAACAACACCAGATGAACACTCAGACTCAGATGGTAAAAGGATTCACAACTTTAATGAAAACACAAAAGCTAAAAATACACAAACCTACATAAAAGTGCACAACTAAGCAAAAGTGCAAACAAAACACACACTCAAATGGACACACAGAATCTGGGGCAAGCTGGAACGCACGCAGCCTGGAGGGAGAGAGCAGAAAGAGAACGAATGTTAGAGGTGAGAATCTCTGCAAGAGGAGAATAAGAAGGGAGAACACTCTTACTGCGGAGAGCAGAGAAGCCCGGCGGGGAACTCCTGCATGGATCCAGGGGAAGACAGGGGGAAGCAGATGACCTTGGTGGAGTGTTCAGCGTCTTCTGGTAGAGGGTCAGGTGAGCGTGATCAGCCCTGGAGTACACACCGCTGAGGTGGCAGCAAACCTGAGGAGAAGGAGGAGGCACGGGGCATGAGAAACACAGGTAAACCAAAAATGCAATAACATGTGAGCTTTACAGGGCAGCAATACCCAACGGTCCAGTGGCACTGTATCCACACACTGGACCTTAAATACACTGAGGCGCCAGAGGGCAGCAGGTGCAACGAATCACGCAGGTGTGTAGATTACTCCGGAGCCGGGAAAAAGGAACAGGAGGAGAGAGGGAGCACGCGTGCCTGATGATCACAGTGCCCCCCTTTCAAGGGGCGCCTCCTGGTGTCCCACTGGGCTTCTGTGGGTGCGCCCAATGGAATGCTTGCACCATCCGCTTGTTCAAGATGTGGGAGCCCGGAATCCAGGAACTCGCCTCTGGACCGTACCCTTTCCAGTGTACCAGGTACTGGCAGCCCCGACCCCATTGACAGACGTCCGGAATCTTCTGTACGGTATATGTGATTTGACCGTCGATGATGCAGGGGGGAGGTGGGGAATCCGGAGGAGGACAGAGAGGGCTGGCAGAGAGGGATTTCATGCCGGAGACATGGAAGGTGGGATGGATCCGCATCGAAGGTGGTAGGTCCAGCCGAACAGTTACATCGTTTATGATGCACTTGATGGGAACGGCCCAGATATCGCAGTGACAGCCTCCGGGACTCCATCATCAGCAGAATCTGCTCGGCGGACAGCCAGACCTTCTGTCCCACTGTGTACTTTGGCACTGGTGCATGTCTGCGGTTTGCAATCTGCTGGTTCCGCTCCGCAGAGTGGAGGAGGGCATCTCTCGTGGCCCTCCCTGTCCGCCATGGGAAGCAGGGGCGGAGTGTAGCCCATCAAGGCCTCGAACAGCATCAGCCCAGTGGCGAAGGAGATGGCGGAATTATGGGAATACTGTGCCCAGGACAGGAGGGAGCTCCAGGTGGTAGGGTTGCAGATTGCTATGCACCGCAGGGTGGCCTCCAAGGACTGATTAACATGCTTGGCCTGACCGTTGCTCTGTTGGTGACAACCAGACATCAGGCCAGCTGTAGCACCCAGGAACCAACAAAACGCCTTCCACACCTGAGATGTAAGCTGGGGACCACGGTCAGAGACAATGTCCATGGGGATCCCATGCAAGCGGATCACATGCACAGTCAATAAGTTGGATGTTTCCACAGCCAATGGCAACTTGGGGAGAGGGACAAGGTTGATGGTGAGTATGACTGTGTTGCCCTGGGATGGAGGGAAGCCCATAACAAAGTCCAGAGCGATATGGGACCACGGACGACTCAGCAATGGGAGGGGATGGAGGAGTTCGGCTGGAGAGGGAGAGTCTGCTTTGTTCGCAGCGCAGATGTGACAGGCCTTGATGTACTCCCGCACATTCCTCCCAAGCGTGAGCCACCAAAATGCTATCCTCAGTAACTTGATGGTCTGGGAAATGCTGGGATGGCAGGCGAAGAAACTGGTATGCCCACATTTAATTACTTCACTGCGCAGCACAGAGGGTACATATAGCAGGTCGGCCAGACCTCCCTCTGGTATGGGTTCGGAGGACTGACCCTGCCGGACCCTCTGCTCGATCTCCCACAAGAGTGCCCCAAGAAAGCAGGAGGAGAGGACAATGGTCTTTTTTTTGGGGGGGGGGCAGCAGTTGCGAAGGGGGAGGAGTCGAGAAAGACCTGGCATGAGAGGGCATCAGCCTTGGCATTGGCTGACCCTGGGCGGTATGAGATGGAAAGATTGAATCGATTAAAGACAGGGCCCACCGAGCCTGCCGTGAATTCAGCCATCTGGCAGATCGAAGATATTCTAAATTTTTATAATCTGTCCAGACAATGACCGGTTGGCTAGCCCCCTCGAGCCAGTGTCTCCACTCCTCCAACGCCACAGTATTGGCCAACAGTTCGAGGTCCCCAACATTGTAATTACTCTCGGCTGACTTCAGCCACTGAGAGAAATACGCGCACGGATGGAGCTTCTGGACTGTGCTGGAGCGCTGGGAGAGGACAGTGCCCACCCCAAGTTGGAAGCATCCACCTCGACCACGAACTGCGCCTGAGGATCCACCTGCACCAAGAAGCGCGTGTTGGTGAAGAGGCCTTTCAGGGTTGCAAAAGCTCGTTCAAGATAAGATAAGATAAGATAAGATAAGATAAGCCTTTATTAGTCCCACAACGGGGAAATTCCAGGATTGCAACAGCACAGGGATAGCAACACTCAGAGCAACAATCAGAAGGCAAGAAAAAAAAAAACAAGCAAGCAAGAGCAGCTAATATACATATGTACGTATTACTATAAAATATATATATATACACACACACACAGACACACAGTGCAGAGCATTGTAGCTGGATGGAATAAATATATGAATATATGAACACACAGTGCAGAGCATTGTAGCTAGATGGAATAAATATGTAAATATATAAACACCCACAGTACGGAGCATTGCAGCTAGGTGGAATAAATATGCAAGTATATAAACACACACAGTGCGGAGCAATATAGCTAGATGGAATAATATGTAGATATATAAATATATAAACACACCCAGTGCTGAGCATTGTAGCTAGATGGAATAAATATGTAAATATATAAACACACACAGTGCAGAGCATTGTTGCTAGATGGAATGAAACAGCATAACCGTCTACTTAGTTATCCTACATGGTATGATTATGTGCCCATACATATTCTCACCCTCCATAGCGACCGGTAAGTTCCTAGTTGTATGCCGGAGGGGACCATTGTGTAAGTCTATTGCATCTTTTGCATTCAAAAAACTATTAGTTTGTTACGTCTTTTGCTATCTCTGCGAGCAGCCCTGCTTAGGTTGTACAGTCTGACAGCCGTTGGTAGGAAGGACCTACGAAACCTCTCGGTTGTGCACCTGGGATGATGTAGTCTGCTGCTAAATGAGCTCCTCAGTGCATTCAGTATGTCCTGCATAGGGTGGAACTCGGACTCCAGCAGAGATGACAGTTTAGCCACCGTCCTTCTCTCTCCTATCTCCTCCATCGGATCAAGGCGCTGCCCCAGGACAGAGCTAGCTTTCTTAATCAGTTTGTTCAGTCTCTTCCTATCGGCTGCAGTAATGCCACTGCCCCAGCAGACCACTCCAAAAGTGATGGCTGATGCCACCACCGTGTCATAGAATGACTTCAGCAGCGCCCCTTGTACACCAAAAGACCTGAGTCTCCTCAGCAGGAACAGCCTGCGCTGTCCCTTCTTGTAGAGTGCATCAGTATTGTGTGACCAGTCTAGTTTATTGTTCAGATGAATACCCAGGTACTTATAGGATGTCACCATCTCGATGTCTGTTCCCTGTATATTTACTGGTACTGTGAGGGGCTGCCCATGCCTGCGGCAGTCCACCACCAGCTCCTTAGTTTTCCTCGCGTTGATCTGGAGGCAGTTCCGATGGCACCAGTCCACGAAGTCCTGGATAAGCCCTCTGTACTCAGCTTCATCTCCATTGGAGATGAGGCCAACGATCGCAGAGTCATCAGAGAACTTCTGTAGATGGCAGTGTGTTGTGTTGTGTGAGAAGTCCGCAGTATAAAGAGTGAACAGGAAGGGAGCCAGCACCGTTCCCTGGGGGCCCCCCATGCTACTGATGATCGTGTCGGACACACAGTCCCGGGTTCTCACAAACTGAGGCCGGTTCGTGAGGTAGTCCAGGATCCATGATGACAGGTGCTGGTCCACCCCTGCGCGCAGCAGCTTGTCCTTCAGGATCATCGGTTGGATGGTGTTGAAAGCACTGGAGAAGTCAAAGAACATGATCCTCACCATATTCCCGGGCTTCTCCAGGTGGGACAGAGAACGGTGAAGGAGGAAGATCACCGCATCCTCCACCCCAATGCCATGCTGGTAGGCGAACTGGAGTGGATCCATCGCTGGTTCCACCAGGGGGCGGAGGTGAGCAAGGAGCAGTCTCTCCAGGGTCTTCATCAAGTGGGACGTCAAGGCCACCGGTCTGTAGCTGTTCAGGTCTTTGGGGTGGGAAGTTTTTGGTACAGGTACCACACAAGATGTTTTCCACAGCTGTGGTACCCTCCCCAGTTTCAGGCTCATGTTGAAGATATACGTCACAATCCCACACAGCTGGTCTGCATAGGACTTGAGGAGCTTTGCGCTGATGCCGTCCGGTCCCGGCGCCTTCCTCGCCTTGATCTTCCTCAGCTCCGTCCTCACCTGGGTCCTGGTCAGGGTCAGGATGGGGGGCTGTGTGTTGGGAGTGGGGGGGTGTTGGTGGAGTGGGGAGTGGGCAGCAGGACTTGATTTCTTTAGAGGCAGCAGTGGTTGTTGTGCAGTCAGGGGGGAGGGCGGTTGGTCAAATCTATTGAAAAACAGATTCAGGTTGTTCGCCCACTCCCTGCCTCCTGTGGCCTGGGGGGAGGTATTCTGGAGCCCCGAGATGGTTTTGAGGTTTCTCCAGACCCCGCTGATGTCGCTCTGTTGCAGCTTGTCCTCCATCTTCTTCCTGAAGCTGTCCTTGCCTTCTCTGATCTTTCTCCTCAGCTCCCTCTGTACGGACTTCAGCATCTCCCTGTTCCCTGACCTGAAGATCCTCTTCTTCTCTCTCAGAAGTGTTTTTATCTCAGGGTTGATCCAGGGTTTGTTGTTTGAGTGACGCCGTATGGTCTTGGTGGGAACGGATTTGTCCACACAGAAGCTGAGGTAGCCCGTGAAGGTGTGAATGAGGCCATCGATGTCCTCACCATGTGGATCGCAGAGCTGCTTCCAGGCGGTGGCTTCAAAACAGCCCTTTAGGGTGTCCATTGTCTCCTCAGACCATAACTCCACAGTGTGCATGGCCGGAGGTTGTCTGTGCACTAGGGGTTTGTACACCGGCCGGAGATGAACCAAGTTGTGATCCGATCTCCCGAGTGGGGGGAGTTGTGATGAGGTGTACGCCTCCTTAGTGTTTACGTAGAATAAATCCAGTGTTTTATTGTCTCTAGTGTGACATGTGACATACTAGAGACAATGGCCTCGGACCACTCGATCGGGCTTTTGGTCAACATCAACTGCACCAACGGTTGTGCCACTTTACTGTACTGTAATCATGGATAAATTGGCGGTAGAAGATGGCAAAGCCCAGGAAGAGTTGGAGTTGTCTGGACTGAGTGGTAGGCCAGTCTACTACCACCTTGATTTTGTCCAGATGAGCCCTCGGCGATAATGAACCACAGAAAAGAAGTAGAGCGAGTGGTGAATTTGCTCTTCTCCACTTTCTCAAAAAGCTGATTCTCCAGCAATCACTGCAGGATGGACTGAACGTGGACTACGTGTCTCTCCAGTGTGCGGGAAAAAGATCAAAATGTCGTCCAAATAAACACAAAAACTGGTTCACCATGTTCTGCAAGACATCATTGATTAACCTCTGGAAGACGGGTGGGACATTGCTCAGCCCGAATGGCATGACCAAATACTCAAATTGACCCAGAGGTGTTTTAAATGCCATCTTCTACTCGTCTCCCTCATGAATACGGACTAATTCAATTCAACTTTATTTATATAGCGCCATTTCACAACAACAATCATATCATAGCACTTTCAACTGTATGGGAAACCCCCACAATTGCAGAAAGACCCCAGCAATCAGGTGATCCCCCATGAGCAAGCGCTTGGCGAAGGTGGAGAGGAAAACTCCATTTTAAGAGGAAGAAACCTCCAGCAGAACCAGGCTTAGGGAGGGGCAGTCATCTGCTGTGACTGGCTGGGGGGTGGGGGTAAGGGGATAGAGAAGATGAAAAGAACAGACATGTAGTGAG
The DNA here is from genome assembly GCA_020510985.1 of Pholidichthys leucotaenia. Lineage (NCBI taxonomy): Eukaryota > Metazoa > Chordata > Actinopteri > Cichliformes > Pholidichthyidae > Pholidichthys > Pholidichthys leucotaenia. The sequence goes on along the minus strand of CM035840.1, from coordinate 411,121,340 downwards.
CAAACAGCATGAAGGGGACTCAATCTATGGGAGAGAACAAACAGATGTTAATGACCGGCAAAAAAAAAAAAAAAAATTTCATTGAGAGTGAAGAAAGGAGTGAAGCCCAACGCAATTATTGGAGGTCCCCCGGCTGTCTAAACCTATTAGCAGTATAACTAAGGGAGGGTTCAGAAACACATGATCCCTCCCTAATTGTAGGCTATATCAAAAATGAAGGTTTTAACCCTATTCTTAAAAACAGAGATCGAATCTGACTCCCGAATCCAGATTGGCAGCTGGTTCCACAAGAAAGGAGCTTGATAACTGAAGGCTCTGTCCCCCATTGTACTTTTGGAGATTCTAGGTATTACAAGTAATCCAGCATTTTGGGAGTGTAGTGCTCTGTTAGGATAATAGGGTAATATCAGATCTTTTAAATAAAAAGGGGCCTGATTGTTTAGAGCTTTAAAAATGAGAAGAAGGATTTCAAACTTAATTCTAAACTCTATGGGAAGCCAATGAAGGAAGGCCAGAACCGGAGAGATATGATCTCTCTTTCTAGTACCTGTTAAAACTCTTGCAGCAGCATTTTGGATCAAATGAAGACTTTTTAGAGATGTTTTAGGACAACCTGATAATAAAGAGTTACAATAATCTAATCTAGAGCTAACAAAAGAGTGGATCAGTTTCTCAGCATCACTCAGAGACAAGATGCTCCTAATCTTGGCAATATTACGCAAATGATAGAAGGCAGTCTTAGAAATGAATTTAATATGTGAATTTAAAAACAGATCTTGATCAAAAATATCTCCAAGGTTCCTCACAGAGCTATTAAGAGAAAGTAACTGCATCCAAACTAAAAGTCTGATTTGGTAATATGTACCACTAAGTGGTACGTATTACGAAAGTCGAGCTTGGTGAAAATGCACCCGTTTGGAGAAGCTCAAACACTAAGTTAATAAGGGACAGCGGATATTTATCCTTACGGGTAATGGTGTTAAGTTCTCAGTAGTCAATACATGGCCGCATTGTCCTGTCCTTTTTCCCCCCAACAAAAAAGAACCCAGAACTGAGAGGGGCGGACAATGGGCGAATAAGGCCAGTGCTAAGGGAGTCTTTAATGTAGATCTCCATTGCCTCCCTCTCCGCCCCAGATAAACTGTAGAGCCGGCTGGATGGCAGCCATGTGCACAGAATGAGGTCAATAGCACAGTTTTGGGCCCGGTGACATGGTAAAGATAGGGCTCTAGACTTGCTAAAGACCTCCCCCAAGTCATGACAGACCTCAGGTACGGAGTTGAGATCCACCGGCTCAGCCGGAGGGGAAGGAATTGGGAGAGAGGGTGAGCATGGGGCCAAGTGGAGACACGACGAGAGACAAAAGGGGCTCCAGGATGAAATGGAGCCCTGACTCCAATTAACCACCCTTCTGTCTATGGTGCAGCAGGGCTCCCGTCAGCTCACCTCCCTCTGGCAGTCAAGATTTTTTTCAAGAAAATGTTGTTTAGATATGACAAATTCCAAAGGCTCTAACTTGAATGTGGTAAGAGATAATGACTTATTGTCAATTAGAAATATGTAGAATATGATCCAAATTTTGAGATAGGAGTAAATGTATGCATCCAATTTGCATAATGCGATGGCAGCCATATCGAATTACATAACTTTCGGTCAAAAGTGGACTTTTGACTTATTTACAAAAAGTGGGTTTTTTTGTTGGTTTTTTTTTGTCACCGTTTTTGTTTTTGGTATTGTTATCTTATCCTCAAAGTATATGAGCCAGAAAATCAATAGAATGTACACAAATTGATAAAAACCGGTCAGACCTACCACTAGTCGTGTCTTCATTTGTCTATTTTCATCATCCACGGCCCTGATTTCATCTTCTGCCAGTCATTTTTGCTTTCTCTCCCACATCCAGAAACTCACATTTATCTTATGAATTATTCAACCTCATTTTTGGTTACATTACGCCACTGAACCAGCATTATTGTTCTCTGTTGTCATGTGCAGCTCCGTCGATGGTAGACAAAAGTGTACACTGTCCAGACCATCTTCTGCTGTCACAAAAGGTAAATATTTCCCTTCAGAAGCTAAATAATCTCTTTTTAGAATCATAGTTTGTAAAATTTGGAGCAAACGCTTCCTCCGTTTAGAAATATATGCTGGGATGGACCCTTTGTCTTCGCGTTTCCGGAAATTATATTTTGAGGCGGCTCGTTTGGGTAAAGTCCTCCAGTCTTCCAGTGAATAGCAGTAAGCTATACGTGTCTGACATCTTGTGATGTGAAATGTTTGTTACAACTGTGTTTTCTGTGCTTTTGGGACTCAACACGTGACAGGCGTGGACCTGCGACATAGGCAGCAGGTGACGCACATGCTTTATGACAGCCGGAAAGTTAAAGGGTTAATTATGGGGTGATGGATTTGGAGCCATGGATACCCCAGTATCATGGGGGTAGTGGATTGAGGCAGCACAGAGAAATGAACGGTCTTGTGGTAATTACCGGACAAAATGACCAAAATGGGCTCCGTTTGATCGACAATTGCCATGATCTAGCTGCCTGATACCGCCGAGACATTCAAAGGCATCGGGAGGTTCCTGGTGGGAATCTGAAATTCTCAGACCAGTGCCAGGTGAATGAAATTCTGCTCCGCCCCTGAATCAGTCAGGGAGGACATTTTGAACTCGGCCCCCAGAAACTGAATGAGGGGTGGGAGTTCAAAACGGTTGGGTGAATTTTGGGAAGATCCTCCCGCCAGACTCCCTACGGCTACTGACGGGCCACATCTTTCGGGCTGAATTGGGCATTTCGGTATTGCATGGCCAGGGACCACACAATATATGCACACCCCCATTCTCTTAGGACGCTGGCGTTCCCTTGGAGTCAGACGGGCCCCACCGAGGACCATCAGCTCCGGTGACGATGCCGGTGGAGCAGCATCAGAGAAGGGGGGTCCGGCCGTGGAGTGAATGGGGAAGCAGCAGCCTTCTGCTCCCTTGCGTGCTCCCTAAACTGGTTATTGAGAGCCACCATCTGCACAATACGCTCATCCAGAGAGGAGGGAGAAGCTCGGATAGCCAGCTCGTCGATGAGATTAGTGTTCAGACCCCAGAGGAAGGCACTGTGCTGAGCAATGTCATTCCATCTGGAGTCCGCCGCAGTGACCTGAAACTCGACAGAGAAATCTGCTACGGACCAATTCCCGTGCCGGAGTCCCATCAGCTGGCTAACAATATTCCGTATGGTCGAAAGCCTCAGAAAATTCCTGCACAAACCATTCGAATGTGTAAGAAGGCCCAGACGGACCACTCAAGGTGGACTGTGCCCACTTGAGCACACGGTCCCGCAGTAGCAAGGTCACAAAGTGAATTTTGCCCGAATCATCCCTAAACTCCCCTTCCACCTGCTGGAAATGAAGCCGGCAGTGAAACAGGAACCCTTTGCATCCCCCACCCATAAGGGGCAGGTGAAAGAACAGAAATGCTCCTGCAGATGGAAGAGACTGCCAGAACAGCAGGTTCGGGGGGAGACACTGCACCAGGAAGCCAACAAATGATCGGTGACAGTTGCCAATTGCTGGGTGAGGGTTTGGAATTGGTCACATAAAAACATGACCGGCACTCCATGGCCTCCAAGCACCAGAGTGCCAACTGCTCACCCAGTGAAACACCTGCTGAGCCTCGATCTTGGCTGGACCGTTCTGTCATGATTCAACCCAAGAGAGAGATGTTCAAATGCTGAGCAACCACACCAGATGAGCACTCAGATGGTAAAAGGATTCTCAACTTTAACGAAAACACAAAAACTAAAAATACACAAACCTACATAAAATGTACATCTAAGAAAAAGCACAAACAAAACCCACATTTAAATGGACATAAAATCTGGAGCACGCTGGAACGCACGCAGCCTGGAGGGAGAGAGCAGAGAGAGAATGTCAGAGGTGAGAATCTCTGCAAGAGGAGAATAAGAAGGGAGAACACTCTTACTGTGCAGAGCAGAGGAGCCCGGCGGGGAACTCCTGCATGGATCCAGGGGAAGACAGGGGGAAATCGGGTGGCCTGGGTGGAGCGTCCGGTGTCTTCAGGTAGAGGGTCAGGCGAGCGTGATCAGCCCCAGAGTACACACCGCTGAGGTGGCAGCAAACCTGAGGAGAAGGAGAAGACACGGGGAGTGAGAAACACTGGTCAACCAAAAATGCAATAACATGTGAGCTTTGCAGGGCAGCAATACCCAACGGTCCAGCGGTGCTGTATCCACACACTGGACCTTAAAAACGCTGAGGCACCGGAGGCCAGCAGGTGCAATGAATCATGGAGGTGTGTAGATTACTCCGGAGCCGGGAAACAGGAACAGGAGGGGGAGCATGCTCGCCTGATCATCACATTAAATCTTTGTAAATTGTTTATAAATATAAACAGTGCCTCTAACGGCCATACTTCCCCTCTTCTACAATGCACCATATCGCTTTGTCTTAACTTCCTGTGTTTGGTCGAAAAGTCCGAACCATTCTGAAAATGACCTTCACAAACCGGATAAAGCCTCAGTGTGATTTGGACCAAGACCACCTGTTTTTACCAGACCAAATTTTTGGCTCATTTGTCTGGACTATGGCTCGGGGAAGGTTTTGTGCACGAAATGTTGGTCCAGATCAAACTTAAATGTCCAAAAGTCTGTACCACACAGGTTAGGTGTGAAAGTTTAACTAATTATTCCATAAAATATTTTCAAGATCTAAGCATATAAGCCTTTTGTTTGTAGAGATGTTTTCATCCATATTAATACCACTGTTAATGTCCCTGCATGAGTGTCGTTTTTCATCATGTAGACATTATTTCTACAAAAATGCATAACAATTTTAAATTAATTAGTACCTTGAGTTTACATACAATATACTGTATATGTGTGCATTCAGTATAGCATGTTTGTTTCTTTGATTTCATTTCATCTAATTGTTGATAAGTGACATTATCTTTGATAACTTAACAGTTCAGTTTGATTGTCAAATGATTTTGTACTGAAAATGCCTCACCCAAGAATATTTTATCCACATTCTCCTCCAATTAATATCCAGCAAACCTCCAGTCTCTCTCATATCTGATGAAAACTTGGGGTGGTTACCAATTAGTCTGCTGTTAATTATCTCTTTCTCCTTTGATCTTGACTATGACTGCTCTGTCAGAAACACTCATTTATTCATCTCAGTTTCTTGGTGCAATGGATTTTTTTTTTTTTGGGGGGGTGGCATTGCACAGATTGATGCACATTAAAAATGGCTTCTGAAGCAAGCTGGAGTCTTGTGAGAATCCACGGCTGTTGCTTCTTTTTTTTTTATAGGTCTGTACGTCTTGTATCTTCAGCTCCCCGCTGCGTAAACCCAGACTCTTGAAGCATTATGAATACTTTTTTTTTTATACAGAGAAAAAAATGTTATACTGTTCTTAACGAAATACTTATAACAAGCCTAGCTTAATGCCTACATATAGTGTTTCCTCTGATACTCTATGGATGACATGATATTTCTGTCAACATCAAACAGCCCTCCCTATGCGGCGTGAAGGAACTGAACATTCAAGCAGCGCTCACGCTGACAAATATAGTGACACCTCTACTTGTGCCAGAATATTCTTAGGTCTTCCTCCATGCAGTGGACACTAAGTTGCATTTATGTGACACCTAAGATTAGTATTAGTGTCACAAACCAGAGGAAGCTTCAACCACCTGCCACTAGCCAGAAGAACAAGCATGAAAAGGCAAAAGAAGGGAGTGACTTGCTTTGTAGTACCTCATGCCATTGCTGAACATTGCGGTAGTTTTGAAGTTGCCAGGAGATTTGGGAAGCTTATTTTGAAAGGCTCAAGTATATCTCACTGTTCATGTTGCTTTCACTAACACCTTTCTTCACACTAAAACACATTTCTGCTTGCTGTGAATTGGACGGCAGCCTAGATTTCTCAATGGCACTGACCCAAACAAGTATGTTAATGAGATCTAGCTCATGCATTAAGAGCTCTTTGATTTAAATTGAAAACTGTACAGACTACTCATGTGCTTTTAACATTTATAATTAGGATGTACCTTTTTAAACATATTCACATACAGTATTGGTTTAATTAGTATACGTGCTGAGAAAATAAAAGATGAAACCGAGAAAGCAATGGAGGGAAGGGGCTGAAGGGAGCAGGAAAAAAAGATGGAAATCTGCATCCCTCATGCCTCATCTTTGAGTCCCTACAGTCAAGAATCCCACTCAAGGGTAAAGGATAATCTCCAACTGAGAGACGCTTCTCTGCTTGGCCAAAGCCTCGGGTGGAAGAAAGAGCCTTTTCATGACACTACAACAGGTTGAACAGATTACCACGCATACTGAAACACAACCACAAATTAAAGACTACTTCAGAGTAATTCAAATAGACCAGCAATGGAAAAATCCTCAATACGCTACCATAAACAAACACTGAGAAAATTATTTTTTCTAGAGCTGATTGTCAAAGAGGCCCATTCGTTTTAATTAAGCAGATAGTTTTATGAGAAAATTAATGAAAACATAATCATTGTTGGTGCAATCCTAATCTCCACTTGTTCCTCTTTTTCTTTTTTTGTTACGTGTTCATGGAGTGGAACAATTAAGGTTTGATTGCTTTTCGAATGAGCCATATCTCTGAGGTAAGCTTGCTGACAAACCTGTGGCAGTGATTTAATTTCAACCGGTTAATCAATCTGCTATACTCACGTTTTTGTTTGCTTCTTTCTTTCGATGTAAGTGCATGCGCCATTTTCCACTTTGCAAAGAAACAATAAAAAGAAAAAAGAAAAACATCAAACATTACCACTCGTATCAAATTTTACCATTTGTGTGCCTCTAAGAACTCAGTTTCATGGAAATGTGTGCTATTTCTTTTACTTTTTTTTTAACCCAGCTATAAAGAGATGTTCATTTTTATGCTGTCTATGAGGAGAAGGATGTCATTGCTAATGTCTGGCCTGGAATAAGCAGACTCACCGCATGTCCTCCTGGGACAAGACTAATTACGTGTTCAGGAATCTGTAGCACGGCTCTCTGGGCTTTTATGCCTCTGTCACTTCTCATCCACTCAATTGGATTGGATAGATCCCAAGAACAACCTACAGCCTTGATTCCTTTTGCAAAAACAGGTCACAGTGAGTTCGTAGTGTTTGGTTTGAGCATAATTATTGGGGTACAGACCCCCCCCCCCCCGTCCCCACACAAGCACATGCACACACATGAGCACATGCATAACTGCTGTCTCTCTAAGAAGATTGAGGGTGTTAACAGAATTCTTGGGTTCAGGATTAGGATTTATGGATGAACTTGGATCATCTGCATATTGTAATCTTTTTGACATGAGACATCAGTAAAAAGAAACAATAGCTGACATTTGTTGCATATACTGTGTGTAAGTATGAAGGCACTATAGATATGCTACAGACTGTAAAAAGTTTACTGTTGCCTCAGTTTTGATGGCTATTATCTCTGCCTTCTATAAAGGTTAAAAGTTACAATCATAAATGGTCCTTTGATGGCACTTTTATTCTTAAGCCACAGGGGGATCACCATCATCCTGCCACCCTGAAGTTGACACGGGAAAATGCTTTATAAGACTTTGAAAAAAAGAAAAGTTTGATTTCTGTGTGCGCCGTTTTATTCCTCTCTAATCTTGAAAAGTAAACAGTAGTCCTGAAGGGTGGAAAACAAGCCCATTGACAACCTCGAAGCCTGGGGGATGCAGTTGAACGCATGCTTGGCTTGTTGTATTCACATGTAGGCCCTCCCAATTCCCTTGTCTGTGTGTGTCTCTGTCTTCTGTCTGAGGGGCAGTGGATCAGAACCCCCTATACATGCAGTACACAGTTAGCAGGTCATTCTTCTAGAGCCCCACATGGCTGTCAGGGAGATGGGCCTGCCAGATTTATCATAGTCTCTGAATTTTGTATTTCAGGCTTGTGAGGGCCAAAGTTTATGCTGACGTTCTGAGTGACAAGCTGCTTTACCGTTTGGAAATTCCAACCGGACCGTTCCATATTCATGAACTGATTTAAATTCTGGCACTGTACATGGATTCCTACAAGATATCGAGGAAGGCAGTGTGTATCCTATTCAAATATTATACAGCTGTCTATGTGGAACAGTGCAAACTGTACAAGAGTGGTAAGGATGTTAGTTGCAAAGGTTATTTCTGCAACAATAGCAAACAGGTACCCAGTATTGTTTTGAGAATAATGTGCATGCTTTTTTTTTTCCACATTGTCAAAAAAAGAGAAGATTTTAGTGTTTGTTATGTACATGATGCTTTATGTTACAGGCCCAGTTCTTTTACAGAATCACTTCTGCATCTAAATAACAGAAGAATGTAGATTTCAAACTATACCATAGCAACAGCACCATCATATTTTTCATTACTTCAGGGGTGTTTGTGGATAGATTGCTTCTAGCTGTACTCAAATCCTTCACATTTACTGCCACAACTACATTGTTTAATGTTTAAAGTAGAAAATTCAAAACCTGTGAGTGAAGCACTTTACGACATGTTGTGCCTACAGTTCTGAGAGTTTGGTGGGGAATGTTTACCAAACATTTGTTCAGCATGTTGTACTGTGTGGCCCTAAAGCCAAGGGAGCAATAATCAGAGTGCAGACCTGTTGTTTGTATGTTTTATTGACTTGCTCCAGGGTCTTCAGCGGGGTCTCGCTCTCCCGCACCTGCAAAATCGCAGAGTGGTCCCAAGCTTGAGAGGCAGAGGTACACAGAGGGCAATATAATAAACAAGTTCAAAGCACAACTCTTTCTGAAAGACATTCATGAGTCACTTCCCCAGGGCAAATATGACGTGTCTGCTGCAACATGTATTACTTTACAGAAATCCATGGGAGACCGCGATGGCATGAGTGCAGAATAAATTTCAACATTAAATTTCTATTGGCAAAATGACATTTTATTGAGGTGCTGCAGCCACAATGCATTAGTCTCTTGACTTAGACAGCATGCAGTAGTTTTCCTAAACTGATGTGGTTGGGTGGATTTTTTTTTTCCCCCTCAGAGTGGTCCTCCCAGAATGAAGCAGTTTTACAGTGAAAATGCCAGGATCACTGCGTACATCGCCAGTGTACAGCATCTTTATGTGTCAGTGTGTCATTAAAACATTTTAATGTACTTACTATTCAATTCAACTTTATTTATATAGCGCCATTTCACAACAACAGTCATCTCATAGCACTATCAACTGTAGGGGGAACCCCCACAGTTGCAGAAAGACCCCAGCAATCAGGCGATCCCCTGTGAGCAAGCACTTGGCGACGGTGGAGAGGAAAAACTCCCTTTTAACAGGAAGAAACCTCTAGCAGAACCAGGCTCAGGGAGGGGCAGTCATCTGCTGCGACTGGCTGGGGGGTGAGGGGATAGAGAAGAAGAAAAGAAAAGACATGTAGAGAGCAAACAGCACGATGGGGACTCAATCTATGGGAGAGAACAAACAAATGTTAATGACCAGCAAAAAAAATATTTCATTGAGAGTGAGAAAAGGAGTGAGGCCCAGTGCATTACTGGAGGTCCCCCGGCTGACTAAACCTATTAGCAGCATAACTAAGGGAGGGTTCAGAAACACATGATCCCTCCCTAATTGTAGGCTATATCAAAAAGATTGTTTTTAAGAATAGGGCTAAAACCTGAGATCTAGTCTGACTCTCGAATCCAGATTGGCAGCTGATTCCACAGGAGAGAAGCTTGATAACTGAAGGCTCTGCCTCCCATTGTACTTTTGGAGATTCTAGGTATTACAAGTAATCCTGCATTTTGGGAGCGTAATGCTCTGTTAGGATAATACGGTAGTATCAGATCTTTTAAATAAAAAGGAGCCTGATTGTTTAGAGCTTTGTAAGTAAGAAGAAGGATTTTAAACTTAATTCTAAACTCTATGGGAAGCCAATGAAGGGAGGCCAGAACCGGAGAGATATGATCTCTCTTTCTAGTACCTGTTAAAACTCTTGCTGCAGCATTTTGGATCAGCTGAAGACTTTTTAAAGATGTTTTAGGACAGCCTGATAATAAAGAATTACAATAATCTAATTTCGAGCTAACAAAAGCGTGGATCAGTTTCTCAGCATCACTGAGACAAGATGCTCCTAATCTTGGCAATATTACGCAAATGATAGAAGGCAGTCTTAGAAACAAATTTAATATGTGAATTGAAGGACAAATCCTGATCAAAAATAAAAAATAACTCCAAGGTTCCTCACAGAGCTATTAAGAGAAAGAGTAACCGCATCCAAACTGAAAGTTTGATTTGGAAAGGAATTTCTAAGGTTTTTTGGACCAACAAGAATGACTTCAGTCTTATCTGAATTTAATAGCAGGAAATTACAAGTCATCCAAGCTTTGATTTCCTTAAGACAGGCTTCTAACTTGGCTAATTGATTACTATCATCTGGCTTCATTGACAGGTATAATTGTGTGTCATCAGCATAACAATGAAAATGTATAAAGTGCTTTCTAATAATATTGCCTAACGGAAGCATATATAAACTAAAAAGAATAGGGCCTAGCACAGATCCCTGTGGAACTCCATGACTGAGCTTTGAGTTGAAAGAAAACTCATTATTTACATGACCAAACTGGAACCTATCAGATAAATAAGATCTAAACCACTGCAACAAAGTTCCATTAAGTCCAACATAGTGTTCTAATCTATCAAGCAGAATATTATGATCGATAGTATCAAAAGCTGCACTAAGGTCTAAAAGGACAAGTACAGAAACTAGTCCATTATCAGATGCAATGAGGAGGTCGTTAGTGACCTTCGCTAAGGCTGTTTCAGTACTATGATGGATTCTAAACCCAGACTGAAACTCTTCAAGTAAACCATTTCCCTGCAGGTGGTCAAATAATTGCATAGCAACAACTCTTTCTAAGATTTTTGAAATGAAAGGGAGATTAGAGATTGGTCTATAGTTGGCTAAAGCTCCTGGATCTAGCGTTGGCTTTTTGAGTAAGGGTTTAATTACAGCCATTTTAAAAGCCTGCGACACGTGGCCTAAAGTTAATGAAGAATTGATTAAATGAAGAATAAGGCTACCAATAAGTGGGAAGACTTCTTTAAATAACCTGGTAGGAATAGGGTCTAAAAGACAAGTTGAAGTGTTGGATGAGAAAACTATTTTGTCTAACTCACAAAGGTCGATTGGAGTAAACTCATCAAGACAGACATCAATAGAAGGAGTTGTAGTAGTTACAGTATTTAAGTTAACTGTGGGAAGAATCTGATTGATTTTATCTCTGATGGATGAAATTTTATTATTGAAAAAGTTCATAAAGTCCTGACTAGTAAGCTCTAAGGGAATGCTAGGATTGACAGAGTCCTGACTGTCAACCTGGCTGCAGTACTGAAAAGAAACCTGGGATTATTCTTGTTCTCTATTAATGCAGAGTAATAACTCGTTCTAGCTTTTCTAAGAGATTTTTTATAAATTAAAAGATGATTTCTCCAAGCTAAATAGATTTCATCTAAATTAGTGGAGCACCATTTTCTTTCTAATTGACGAGTCTTCTGTTTTAAGCTACGAGTTTCTGTGTTGAAGGAGTTAGAAATCTCTGATTAGACTTTTTCTTTTTTTAAGGGGGCCACCAAGTCTAGAGTCTGATGCAGAGAAGCTGAAACACTATCCACCATGTTATCAATTACAGAAGGCGCAAGCTGTCTATAGCTTATTTCCGTTGTGTTGACACATTGCATAGAGGAAACAATCTGCATAAATTTGGTAACAGCATCATCTGAGAGGCATCTACTGTAATAATATTTTTCTTTAGGAGCCAAATGGTCAGAAATAGTAAAATCAAAGGTTAACAGACAATGGTCTGACAGTACAGGGTTATGAGGAGACACTACCAGATTTTCTATTTCTATGCCATATGTCAGAACAAGGTCCAATGTATGGTGGAGGTAATGAGTAGAATGTCCTACTTTCTGAGAAAACCCAAACGAGTCTAATATTGAATTAAATGCCACATTAAGGCAGTCACTATCTACATCCACAAGTATATTAAAGTCCCCTACTATAATTATTCTATCAGATTTCAGCACTAAATCAGCTAAGAAATCAGCAAATTCGGATAAAAATTCTACATGTTGCTGCTAAAAAATAAAAATATATAAAAAATAAAAATATAAAAATTCTATATGTTGCTGCTAAAAAATATTAAAAACTTTTTGGAAATTATTATTATTATGTGATGGCATAATGACACTATTTCAGAGGCAAACTCAGACTGAATGAAGGGCAGGGGTGAAAAAGTCAAATGGGCACCCACCAACTGTACAATACTCAGCCAAAACAGCAGAAAAAAAAATATGTTTATTTTTATTAAAATACGTACATGTTTAAGGTAAAATGGAATTTAGATTGGAACTACATTAGTTTAAAAGATAAAAAGTATAACATCAATGATGAAAACGGTGAACTACAACTACACAGTAACACTTTCAGGGTTTTCGTAAAAGCATGTAGGGGCATGCTACAGAATGTGCGCAAGTTTCACTGGATGAGCACTTTGCTACAGTGGCCCAGAGAAATCACCAAAATGGAAAAGCCACAAATACATAATTCACAACACACATAGATTAGTTACAACACACATACAAAAGCATGCTAATGTTAGCATCAATGCTAACGTTAGTGCTAACATATTAGCATGCTCATTTATGAAACAGCTACAAGTGCACAAATACAAAAGCATGCTAACATTAGTGCCAGTGCTAATATTAGCACTAACATTATCATGCTTATTTATGAAACAGCTATATAATAACGACAGTTTGCTAATGTCAGCGTTATGCTATTGTTAGCATGCTAACATTAGAATTGATGCTAACATTAGCATTGACACTAACATGAGCATGTTTTTGTGTTATGGCTTTTTCCATTTTGGTGAGCTCTCTAGGCCAAAATACTTCACGATTAGGGGAACCACTAAATGGGCACTTGATTGTGTTTTTTTCACCTGAAGGAGTGCCCTAAACAGTTCTGTATCCCATTTTCTCTATTGGAATGGACACCTTTTGGGACAGTAATGTAGGGGCACTATGACATCCACATCATTATGACACTTTTCAGAAGGGCATCCACCAGGCAGATTCACATTTTCTACAAAACAAGGGTAATTACTAAGACATATTAGATTTACTTGTATTGTAGAGAGGAAAAGTTCTTTCACAAAGGGCCATTATGAAGGACGCACAGTGGAGAAGAAGAGCAAAATGTGAATAAATAGTTGGATTTATCTTTTAAATTGATTGTGAATATGTCTCTCAAAACTTCTGGGTAAGACTTGCCTTCTTTTAACATTATAAAATATCTGATAATCTAAGAATGTATTGACAAGGAAGTAATATTTATGTTGTTTTAAAAAAATAAAATAAACATATATTCTAGATGTCCAACTATCTCTTTCTACTGCCAAGGTCTGATTTTAAAGATTTGACATTTTCTACCGCTATGAAACATTCAATTTTCTGAACATTTTCTGTTTTATTGGAACAAAAACAGCTATATATTATCAAAGTTATTTTGATCATCACAAAGCTACCAGTCTTGGGTTTAAATTCATTCAGTATTATTGTTTTAAGCTACTGGCCATTTAATTCTTTAAAGTATTCTCCATTTAGAGTGATAATTTAATGTCTTCTCATGAATGAAACATACAAAGGTGTGATGTATGGCACATATTGCAGACAGCATCCATATATAATGTCCTCCCTGCTTCGATGTTGTCTCCAGTCAGACTGATGGCTGACATATGCCGGGACAAACAGGTTAAAGTGTGGTTGGACTGCACCTCTAAATCATTTGCTTTAGCGTACATGTGTGAGCTTGCATAATATCTCTCGCAGAGACCATTTACAATCTGACAAGCAATAATGAATCTCAGTAGACTTATTGCCCTGAAAGATAAACTTTAATCAGGCTCCTTTGCCATTCTTCTGTTTGAGTATGGCTCTGCATATCCTGTGTTGTATGCTCCACGATGAAGGCAAATAGCAAATGGGAAGTTATTCAAAAAAAATTTCATCTAAAAGTAAAGGCCCACTGTAATCTAATCACAGTCATGAATTTGCTGGAAGTGACCTCCAATCAATCTCTAATTCATTTTAACCGCAGTGTTCCATTAACTGGACCACACAGACTGCACTTGAGTTGAATTTTCATCTTTACAGTGTAATTGATGGAGTTTCAATTCAGTAAACTCCATTATCCCTTTTGTCTATATACGACATGATCATGCATAATATACCCAAACAATGCAAATCATGATCATTGAAATGCAGTACATGTTATATTATCCCAGTTCAACACAGTGTATGTTAAAGTGGAAGGAGGCTTGTACGCACGTTGCTGCAATTAAGACACTGCTGTGTGGAAGATGCTTTCAAACTTTTACTGCATGTATTGCTAATCTCACTGTCAGTCTGCAAGAGACGTGATATGCATCTGTATAGTGATGATTATTTTTAATTGATTCCACAAATTCTTTGGACAACTCAATTCATTTGTCTTTTTAATAATGCAGAATTTAATAATGAATCCAATTTGCTTCTCCTCAGTGGCCCTTTGGATTATCCTAGGATGCAGAATACCATCCTGGCATCTAAATGTCTTCAATACAAGATTAACAATTGACAAAGGGTTGCGGGTTGTGGGTTGTGGGGTGATTATTGGCTGCAGGCGGAGATTAAAGCAAAGCAGCACCACAGCTGACAGTTTGGTTATCTCTTTTGGACTAAATGAAAATCATGGCCTGAATCCATCAAAGGAGATTAGGAAAATGTGAGCTCATTACTAATGTCCTCTCACAGGTTGGTGTGTCAGTATATGTCTGTCTTTTTTTCAGTCTTCGATTGGATGCCAAATCTGTTGATTCACCTCTGCTGCTCAGCGAAGTAGACATCTCCTTCCACAGATGTCAGCAACCTCATTTGTGTATGCATTCGAGAGCCGTTGCCTTAATTCTCTCTGAAATGTAGCAGTGTTGGCTAAAAAGAGAAACTTGCTGCAACTCCAAAATAACGACTTAATTGAAATTCTGTGCATTGCTTTATGTAGCGTGTAGCAGATATAATGAGTGTTGGATTGACAAGGACAACATCATCTGCAAACAGCAGAGCTGAGATCCTGTGGTCATCAAGCATGACACCTTCCGTTCCCTGGCTGTGCCAAGAAATCCTTCCCATAAAATTTATGAACAGGATTGGTGACAAAGGGTGGAGTCCAACTCTCACTGGGAATAAGTCCTACCAAGTGTTTGCAATACAAACCAAACTCTCACAACGGCCGTATAGAGACTGGATAGCTAATAACAACAAGCCCGATACCCCATACTCCCGAAGAACCCCCCACAAAAACCATGAGCGACTTGGTCGAATGTCTTCTCAAAACACATGTAAACTGATTGGGCAAACTCCCATGAACCCTTGAGAATTCTTGAGAGGGTAAAGAGCTGGTCCGATGTGCCATAGCCAGGTCGAAAACCATATTGCTCCTCCTGAATCTGAGGTTTGACCAATGGCTGGACTCTCCTCTCCACTACAATGGCATAGACCTTCCCAGGGAGGCTGAGGAGTGTGATCCCTCTAAAGTTGGAACAGACCCTCTTGTCCCCCTTCATGAAGAGAGGACCCACCACCCCAGTTTTCCATGCCAAAGGCACTGTCCCTGACCTCCAGGCAATGTTGTAGAGCCGTGTCAACCATGACAGCCCTACAAAATCCAGGGCCTTGAAGTACTCAGGGCAAATCTCGTCCACCCCCAGGGCCTGGCCATCGAAGAGTTTTTTTTAACCACTTCGGCGACCTCAGCCCCTGTAATGGGCAAGTCGTCCTCCTCATCCACAAGCCCCGCTTCCTCTGTGGAAGGTGTGCCAGTGGGATTAAGGAGATTCTCAAAGTATTCCTGTCACTGCCCGATGAAATCCCCAGTCGAAGTCAGCAGCACCCCATCCACACCATACACTGTGAGGACAGGGAGCTGATTCCCCCTCCGGAGTCGCGGGACAGTTTACCAGAATCTCTTCAAGGCTGACCGAAAGTCTTGTTCCATGGCCTCACCGAACTCCTCCCACACCTGAGTTTTTGCTTCAGCAACCACCCAAGCCACTCTCTGCTTTGCCTGCCGGTAGACCTCAGCTGCTTCTGGAGTCCCACAAGCCAACCAAGCTCAATAGGACTCCTCCTTTAGCTTGAAGAACCCCCTCACCATTGGTGTCCACCACTAGGTTTGGGGGTTGCCACCACAAGATGCACCGATGACCATGCCACCACAGCTCTTGGCAGCTGCTTCAACAATGGAGGTGGAGAACATGGCCCATTCAGACTCCATGTCTCCAGTCTCCCTCGGAATGTGGTTGAAGTTCCAGAGGTGGGAGTTGAAGACTTCCTGGACAGCAGCCTCAGCCAGACATTCCCAGCACACAATCACTATACGTTTGGGTCTACCAGGTCTGAATGGCATCCTCCCCTGCCATCGGATCCAATTCACCACCAGAAGGTGATCAGTTGACAGCTCTGCACCTCTATCCAATTGTCCAAGACATACGGTCGCAGGTCTGATGACATGATAAAAGTTATGGCAAAGGGGGGCAGCTGTGGCACAGGTGTAGTGTGGCCAACTACTAATCGGAGGGTCAGGGGTTTGATTCCTGCTCTGTCTGCAGTCCTCATGTTGAAGTGTCCTTGAGTCAGACACTGAAGCCCCAGTTGCTCCTGGTGGGTCAGGCCAGCGCAGGTGCATGGCAGCTCCACCGCCATCAATGTGTGGATGTGTGTGTGAATGGATGGATAGCAGGATCTGTAAAGGACTTTGGTCATCTAGAGATGAGTAAAAAGTGCTATATAAGTGAACGTCATTTACCATTTAACAAAGTTGATCATTGATCTGTGACCTAGGGTGGTTCCAGGTGCACATATGGACACCCTTATGATTCAACATGGTGGTCGACAAACTATGGTTAGCACAGAAGTCCAATAACTGAACACCATTCGGGTTTGGATCGGGCATGCCGTTCCTCCCAATCACCCCCCTCCAGGTTTCACTGTCGTTGCTTATGTGTGCATTGAAGTGCCCCAGTAGGACAATGGAGTCTCCAAGAGGAGCACTCTCAAGCACCCTAGTAAGAGACTCCAAAAAGGGGTGGGTACTCTGAACCATTATTTCTTGCATAGGCATAAATGATGGTCAGGACCCGTTTTCCAACCCAAGGGTGCAGGGAAACAACCCTTTCGTCCACCATCATTTGCAGATGATGTTGTCCTGTTGGCTTCATCCAGCAATGACCTATAGGTCTTACTGGGATTGTTTGCTGCTGAGTGTTAAGCGGCTGGGATGAGAATCGGCACCTCCAAGTCTGAGTCCATGATCCTCAACTGGAAAAAGGTGGATTGTCCTCTCTGGGTTGGGGACAAGCTCCTGCCACAACTGGAGGAGTTTAAGTGTCTCCGGGTCTTATTCATGAGTGAGGGGAGAATGGAGCAGGAGATTGATAGGCGTATCGAAGCAGCATCTGCAGTGATGCAGACGGTGTACTGGTCTGTCGTGGTGAAAAGGGAGCTGAGCTCTAAGGCAAAGCTGTCAATTTAACGGTCAATCTACGTTTCTACCCTCACCTATGGTCATGAGCCTTTGGTAATGACCGAAACAATGAGATTGTGGATACAAGCAGCTGAAATGAGCTTTCTCCACAGAATTGCTGGACTCACCCATAGAGACAGGGTAAGGACTCAGTCATCCAGGAGAGGCTCAGAGTAGAACCGCTGCTCCTCCACTTTGAAAGGAGCCAGGTGAGGTGCTTTGGGCATCTTGTCAGGATGCCTCCCACTTGAGGAGTTTTGGGCATGTCCCACTGGGAGGAGATCCCGGGGCAAACACTGGAATCTCTAGAGAGACTGTGTCTCTTGGATGGTCTGGGAATGCCTTGATATCCTCTTTAAAGAGCTGGAGCAGGTGGCTGGAGAGAGGCAAGTCTGGACTTCTCTGAACTGCTGCCTCTACGATCAGGCCTCCGGAAAGGCGGTAGAAGATGGATGGATAGACGGATGGATGGACAAACCACCATGGCTTTAAAAAAAAACATTAAAACCTATGAGGGATTTTTTTGTTAGGGTTGTTAAAAAACTGATCACTCTCACTCCATGCTGGAGTCATCAGCAGGGTAGCATCCCCCCTCTAGTTATTAGCACCCAAGAGGTCTTCAGCACCGCAATGTGTTTCGCCCACTGAGTGACAAAATCACAGCTGACATTGGAACTGTCAAGGGCACATTTCCCTCAACTAGAGGGGAGTTCCACCGGGAGACACAAGTGAATGTATGTGTCAGGAAAACGACTGTTATATGAATTTCTTGGCTGCTCACATCTTTCAGCAGTAGTTAGAGTGCCCCCTCATCACCCCCACCCTCACTACCCTCCTCCATGCTTACCAGGCCAAGGGACTCAGCAGAATATGTGTTATATGCTAAATCTATGATCTTAGGGCAGTGAGAATCTAAGGCAAGCCTGTTGTCAAAACCAATTTTATATATCACAGCAGGTTGTGATACATTATCATAACACCAGCTCAGCAACCTGGGCTTTGAATTCATAATCAAACAAAGGTGGGGAGGACAGCATGTCCCAAGGTTGCCATTCAGATGTCTGATTATGAATGAATAGAAAATGACAGTGAAAGATATTTATATTTTGTAAAAGCATTAGCTGAGTGCAAAATGTTTTTGCTATCTAATGCAGCAGCAGGGTGGGATCAGCGGCTAGCACTGCTGCCTCACACTAAGGGAGCCTGGGGTTGAACACAGGTCTGCACCCAGGCCAAGCCTGTAAGTGTAAATTATACATGTTCTAAACGTGCTTTTGTACGTTTCCTCCCACTGCTTTATGACTTGTGCCCCACCATTTGTGGAGTTTTTCCTTAATAAACACTGGGTATATGAGACTGTGTTTTAAGTCATGGCTCAGTATGGAGGCTGCACCTGTCCAGTTACAGGAGTGGTGCATTTATGGAAATGATCAGGTATATGAAATGTGAGACACATGCCCTTTTTTTATATACTTTGCATTTCGGCTGTAAACATGTGTTTCTAGTGTTTGGGAATTGAGGTTTTCACTCAGTGTGACTGCAGTGCACTTAAGAACTTGTAGCAGCCTAGTAATTAGTGTGGGTAGTTGGGGTGAGATTTTTTCCATTTTGATACCTGCTGTCTGTTGTTGTTGGTCTGCGTTTCTTGTTCTATTTAAAAATGTTCATAGAAAAAAAGGGGAGGAATAAAATAAAAGTGCTTTGATAAATCTTAAAAAAAAAAAAATATTCCAGACGTTTCTTGTACAACTTCATTTTACACCATCAGGTTCCATGTTTATAGCACTTGAAATCATGTGAGACCAAACAAAACGTGCACCTGCAAAGTGCTTCTGACAATGATGAGTCAGACATGGTTACAGCAAGCATATGGATGTGCAGAAGCACTTACTGGCTTCTTAGTAGCATGCTGAGATTCTTCATCAACCTCCACCAGGAAGCTACGTCTTCCAACCTGCGATGGCGACATTGCGATCAGTCTAATTAACAACAGCAAGCACTGGTTTGTATAATTATTCTGCTCCTTAGAGCTTGCAGTTTAGAAATATGCATGTCTAATTATAAAACGGAGCCAAATATCAGTTGTTGGTTAAGTATTCTCTCTGAGGCCAAGCCTGTCATTAGTAACATGGAGAGCCCACTAGTCTGAGACAAGGAAAGGTAAGAATCATCTACTGCAATAAGATAAATAAAGAGTGTAGCAGCCAAAGAGAACAGTTCAGAAAATTCTTTGTGTTCGTGCAGCGCTGCTTGCACTGTACATATTTAGTCAGTGGTACCAACCTTCTTTGCACCACAGACCACTATCAAGTAGAAAAAAAAAAGTGACCTGTGATTGGGGAGTAGGGGGGTTAAATTCTTGTAATACATCAGCAAAACAGTAAGTAAAGTTTTTTTTGTTTTTTTTTAAGTGCTTTTTACAGTCAAAGCGTTGTACGAACGGGGGCTGAAAAGTTCATAGTGGTCAAATTTGATCAAATGTGATTTATTTTTCAACCGCAGGGATCCAAGCGCTGCAACACCGATGGAAGACGTGTGTGCGTCGAAGGGGAGACCATGATGAAAAATAAACCACATTTGGTCAAATTTGACCACTATGAACTTTTCAGCCCCCCTTATAACAGAATAACAGGAACTAGATTGAGACACAATAAAAATTAAAAAAAAGTTTGCAGAAAATACAACAAACAAGTTTAAACAAATGATTAAAATAATTTAAAAACATCAGACCATTAAAAAGAAAA
Source organism: Pholidichthys leucotaenia (assembly GCA_020510985.1). Taxonomy (NCBI): domain Eukaryota; kingdom Metazoa; phylum Chordata; class Actinopteri; order Cichliformes; family Pholidichthyidae; genus Pholidichthys; species Pholidichthys leucotaenia. The sequence continues at coordinate 411,100,978 of CM035840.1, read as the reverse complement.
TGCTCTGAAACGCTACAGAAAGCCTGTTTAAACAAAAACGTTTTCAGATGCTTTTTAAAAGATTTAAGAGTCAGCTAAACGCCAGTGGAGTTGAAGATCATTTTGAAGTCTCTGTGCTACAGATTAACATGCTGTCCCCCCGGTCTTCAATCTCTTACGTGGAACCAAAAAACCCAGAGTGTGTGACTAAAGAAAACTCACCTGCGAGCTATCCCCACACCATCCATTCCTCAATCTTCCGCGGCCACCTTGCCAACAGTCACCCCATTGTCAGGCCAGAGCACAGTGGACGTTATCCTGTGTCGCCATGCCGCAGAGCCCTGAAGACCAGTTGGGTGAGGCTGCAGCCCTGCCTGTAGCTACAGGCTGCTACAGGCAGCCTGGGATCATTCCAAGACTGTGAGCTTCTGGTCCCACATGCATCCCCCGCTGCCAAGTAGCCCCTCCTCCCGATACAACTCAATCTTTTTTTAAAACAAAGATTGCTTGCTGGTATAAATTTGAGTATCAGGCTAAATAGTCTACTGATGAGACAGGTGTGTGTCAAGATGTGCAAACAGATATTACAGGAAGTCAGGCACGAGAAGTGAGAGTTCAGCATTTTTTTTTCCAAAATAAAACAGACTTCAATATTCTATATAGAGGAACAGAATAAAATGTTTATTTTTTCTCTGTGGCTCTCCGCGGACAGGTAACAAGTAGTCTGCGGACCAGCCCAGTGGTTGGGGACGACTGTATTAAGCATAGTTAAGCGACCCATTTCTCATGATGTGCAAGACATTTTTGTCATGTCTGGAAAGCAGGGTAGCGGAGGCAGGAGTTGTACTGAACCTAAACTTTAATACAAGACAACAAAGGTACACGTGTCACAGTGTAAGCTAACATGCAGACTGTACAGGTTGTTGGTGTGGCCGAGGCAGAGCGCCAAAGAGGATGGCTCCTGCCAACAGTCCCCTTAAATAGGCACAATGTGCTGATGTCACTCGTGTGCTCTACATCACGTCCGTGCTGCCCATCTGTTAGTACGGGGGAATACCTAACAGTTTTCTAATAATGCAGCATGTCTTTGTCGCCCATGGTCTAAACCCAGACAAGATAACTCTTCTAGGTATAATAAAGACAACCAATATTATGTATAGAACTGCCAGTTTCGCAGCAGCAATACTCCACCTTATTGTGGTTGAGGAGTTTGCATATCATAATGATCCAAGGAGCTAAGTTGTTGTGGGCAAATCCATCCGAGTCTCCTGAGACAAATTGGCCCTAGGTGAAGGTCCAGATCAAGAGTGGTCCAGTAGATCCCCATGAAAAAAAAGTTACAAGGACCCAGTGTGCCCAAAGGAGTCACATGGGTCCACCCTACAGTGAGCTCACCACATGCAGGAGGGATCATGGTGCCCCCTGGAAGCAGCTGGCCACCAAGGCTGCTCGGAAAAGCGCTCAGGCCACCGGCGGAGTGAAGAAGCCTCACCGTTACAGGCCCGGTACCGTGGCTCAGAGAGATCCGTCACTACCAGAAATCCATGGAGCTGCTCATCCGTAAGCTGCCCTTCCAGCGCCTGGTGAGGGAGATCGCTCAGGACTTCAAGACCGACCTGCGCTTGCAGAGCTCCGCCGTCATGGCTCTGCAGGAGACCAGCGAGGCCTACCTGGTGGGTCTCTTCGAGGACACCAACCTGTGCGCCATCCACGCCAAGAGGGTCACCATCTTGCCCAAAGACATCCAGCTGGCCCGCCGGATCCGCGGGGAGAGAGCTTAGACTTTCTGCTGCACGTCCACCAACCACAATGCTCCGCACTGTGTGTCATATATATATATATTACTCTATACATATACAGTGGGGCAAAAAAGTATTTAGTCAGCCACCAATTGTGCAAGTTCTCCTGCTTAAAAGATGAGAGAGGTCTCCAATTTTCATCATGATATAACTCAACTATGAGAGACAAAATTAGAAAAAAAAAAATCCAGAAAGTCACACTGAAGGATTTTTAATGAATTAATTGGTAAATTCCTCAGTAAAATAAGTATTTGGTCACCTACAAACAAGCAAGATTTCTGGCTCTCACAGACCTGTAACTTCTTCTTTAAGAGGCTCCTCTGTCCTCCACTCGTTACCTGTATTAATGGCACCTGTTTGAACTCGTTATCAGTATAAAAGACATCTGTCCACAACCTCAAACAGTCAGACTCCAAACTCCACTATGGACAAGACCAAAGAGCTGTCAAAGGACACCAGAAACAAAATTGTAGACCTGCACCAGGCTGGGAAGACTGAATCTGCAATAGGTAAGCAGCTTGGTGTAAAGAAATCAACTGTGGGAGCAATTATTAGAAAATGGAAGACATACAAGACCACTGATAATCTCCCTCGATCTGGGGCTCCATGCAAGATCTCACCCTGTAGGGTCAAAATTATCACAAGAACGGTGAGCAAAAATCCCAGAACCACATGGGGGGACCTAGTGAATGACCTGCAGAGAGCTGGGACCAAAGTAACAAAGGCTGCCATCAGAAACACACTATGCCACCAGGGACTCAAATCCTGCAGTGCCAGATGTGTCCCCCTGCTTAAGCCAGTACATGTCCAGGCCCGTCTGAAGTTTGCTAGAGAACACTTGGATGATCCAGAAGAGGATTGGGAAGGTGACATATGGTCAGACGAAACCAAAATAGAACTTTTTGGTAAAAACTCAACTTGTCGTATTTGGAGGAGAAAGAACACCATACCTACTGTGAAGCATGGGGGTGGAAACATTATACTTTGGGGCTGTTTTTCTGCAAAGGGACCAGGACGACTGATCTGTGTAAAGGAAAGAATGAATGAGGCCATGTATTGTGAAATTTTGAGTGAAAATCTCCTTCCACCAGCAAGGGCATTGAAGATGAAACGTGGATGGGTCTTTCAGCATGACAATGATCCCAAACACACCGCCAGGGCAACGAAGGAGTGGCTTCGTAAGAAGCATTTCAAGGTCCTGGAGTGACCTAGCCAGTCTCCAGATCTCAACCCCATAGAAAATCTTTGGAGGGAGTTGAAAGTCTGTGTTGCCCAGCAACAGCCGCAAAACATCACTGCTCTAGAGGAGATCTGCATGGAGGAATGGGCCAAAATACCAGCAACAGTGTGTGAAAACCTTGTGAAAACTTACAGAAAACGTTTGACCTCTGTCATTGCCAACAAAGGGTATATAACAAAGTATTGAGATGAACTTTTGTTATTGATCAAATACTTATTTTACCAAGGAATTTACCAATTAATTCATTAAAAATCCTTCAATGTGATTTTCTGGATTTTTTTTTTCTTATTTTGTCTCTCATAGTTGAGGTATACCTATGATGAAAATTGGAGACTTCTCTCATCTTTTAAGTGGGAGAACTTGCACAATTGGTGGCTGACTAAATACTTTTTTACCCCACTGTGTATATATATATATATATATATATATATATATATATATATATATATATATATATATATATATATATATAGAGAGAGAGAGAGAGAGAGTAATATGTACATATGTATACTAACTGTTCTTGTTTTTTCTTGCCTTCTGTTGCTCTGAGTGTTGCTATCCCTGTGCTGTTGCAATCCTGGAACTTCCCAATTGTGGGACTAATAAAGGCTTATCTTATCTTATGTAAGGACTGCTGCCACCACGACTTGGATCCTGGATAAGCAGTGGAAGATGGATGGATACTCTTTAGCCAGTGAAAAAGATTTCTTAACTATTACCAAGAGTAACATATACACACACGTGGACAAAATTGTTGGTACCTCTCTGTTAATGAAAGAAAAAACCCACAATGGTCACAGAAATAACTTGAATCTGACAAAAGTGGTAATAAATAAAAATTCTATGAAAATTAACCAGTGAAAATCAGACAATGCTTTTGAATTGTGGTTCAACAGAATTATTTTAAAAAACAAACTCATGAAACAGGACTGGACAAAAATGATGGTACCCTTAACTTAATATTTTGTTGCACAACCTTTTGAGGCAATCACTGCAATCAAACGATTTCTGAAACTGTCAGTGAGACTTCTGCACCTCTCAGCAGGTATTTTTGCCCACTCCTCACAAGCAAACTGCTCCAGTTGTCTCAGGTTTAAAGGGCGCCTTCTCCAGACGGCATGTTTCAGCTCCTTCCACAGATGCTCAATAGGATTTAGATCAGGGCTCATAGAAGGCCACTTTAGAACAGTCCAATGTTTTGCTCTTAGCCATTCTTGGATGTTTTTAGCTGTGTGTTTTGGGTCATTATCCTGTTGCAAGACCCATGTCCTGTGACTGAGACCAAGCTGTCTGACACTGGGCAGCACATTTCTCTCTAGAATACCTTGATAGTCTTGAGATTTCATTGTACCCTGCACAGATTCAATACACCCTGTGTTACGTGTGGCTCTGGGGAGCCACACAATGAGAGCCGAGGGCGAGCCAGTGAGTTGAGATGTTTATTATAAATAAGGGGTTAGGAACAAGGGATAGGAACACGGGATAAGGAACACGGTCTTGCAGACCGAAAGCACAGCTACTCATATACAGGGTTACACTCACGAGTAGTACGGCACAGGAGTAATGGGCTGGCACCGGACATAAGGATACCAAGGCATAGAACTCACAGCGGGGTAACACTCACAAGATTACTGCAAGAGGAGAAAAGGGCTGGCGCCGGACGTAGGGGTTCCAGCCTTCAGTGCTTTAAGTCGCAGCCCCGAGTGATCGAGGCTGCTCCTTATTATCCTCATTAGCAGCGCCCCAGCTAATGAGGATTAATTGGCCCCAGCCGTCCCGTAACACTGACAGCTGGGAGCCTGCTGAGACGCTGCCCAATGAGAGGCAGGGATGAGAAGGGGCATGGTCTGAGCGCCGACCTGGCGTCTCATCCCATGGTGAAAGAGCCTCCCCCTCACGGTCGGGCTCCGAACGACCAGGAACATCCCAGCCCCCCCCCCCCCACACCTAGGGTGGGCGGAAGGGAGGCAGGACCGGAGGGAGAGAAGCAGAGGGAAAGACAAAACCAATGGGCCAATATAGAGTAACAGGGCAGAGAGAGAAAAGAAAAAAAAAACAAATATAGTACTCTACATTGCACAAGAAAAAAAAAAAAACAGGGCACAGATGGGGAAAATACTGAACACGGGAACAGATAAAAAACCCATTACTCAAGAACACATAAATGACGAGCAGATAGGGGCAAAGGAGGAGAAACAAAACCCACCAAAAAAGGTGACAGGAACGAATAAAGCAATTACAGAGTATGGATAAGAGGGAACAAACACACTACTCCATAATGCACAGACAAGACTAAGAACAGGACAAGAATGGTGAAAAACGCTGAGTACGGATAATAAAGGAAAAAAAACAATACACAGCGCCATATATATATATATATATATATACACACATAGAGTCACCTAGAGGAGTGAAGGTGACAGGAACAAATGGACAGAGTATGGTTAAGTGGGAAACAAAACACATTACTCCATACTGCACCGACGAGGCGAAGAATAGAATAAGGATGACGAAAACGCTGAGTACGGACAACAAGAAAAACACAATACACAGCACTATATATAAAGAGGGTCACCTAGAGAAATAAAGGTGACAGGAACAAATGGGCAATTACGGAGTACGGTTGAGGGGAAAACAAAACACATAACTCCATAACGCACAGACAAGGCTAAGAACAAGGCACAAAAATGAAGAAAAATGCTGAGTACGGACAATAAAAAACACAATACACAGCACTATAAATATATATTCACCAAAAGGACAAAATATTACACCCGAGTGACCTTAATAATAACAAAAGGTAAGCGACACCCGAGGAATATTGCAGGCAGAGTCCAAAATGGCCGGGATAGCTCCGAAGGTCTCCCCGCCCATTGTCCAGTTGGCGAACCGGGGAAAGGGAAATGTTCGGACGGCCAACTCCAGACCCAGGTCCCAGGTAACCTGTCCACCGGTAGCCGAGCCAGGCCACCCAGAAGCAAACACAGTTCGTCGCGGAGTTGGACCAGATCGCCGAACCGAAAGTCTTGCGGGTCGGGCCGTCGACCCGCATCACTCAACCACCAGGACCGTTGAGACGGGCGAAGGGTCAAGGCAGGTCCCGGTGGAAGAGGCTCAGGGGAGAGCCGATGACGACGGCGACGAGCGTCAGGCCACAGGGAAACAGCCACCTCCTCACCGGACCTGGACAACACTGGAGCAGCACCCATGTCGGACCCCGATTGGGCCTTAGGTGAACCCACGTTGGACACCGCTGGAGCAGCACCCACGTCGGACCCCGATTGGGTCTCAGGCGAACCCACGTTGGACACCGCTGGAGGAGTACCCACGACGGACCCCAACTGGGTCGGCACCACACCAGAACTGACCTCCAACGTTGAACCTGGACCCTCCAGCACCACGAGGAATGGCAACTCCTCGCCAGTGACCCTGGAAGAAGGCTCAGGAGAGAAAACAGAACCGGGATCAGGATCACCGGCAGCGCCAGAACCCCGCGAGACGAGCTCGGATGCAGCGGGCGGCTGCACCCGGCTCATCCCCCCTAGAGACAGGCTAAAGTGCTCAAAGATATGAAGGGAGAAAAGAAAGGAGAGCACTCGCCTGATCGCGGTTTCTGACACCGTCCAGGACTGCGAAGATCCAGGATCCGTCGTCAGGAGGTCGTTGTCAGGCTCCCATTCAGCTGCGTCGGGCCCCCCAGCCAGCACGATGGTCAGCGCAGCTTGAGATTCCTCCAGCTCAGGTAACCACACCGACGATCCACACGGCGTGAAGGCAGAAGAATCTCGTCACGCTGGACCGAACCGCTCCTCCGTGGAGACCCGGGGACGCTTAGTCGTCGGCGCAGACTCCACGTAGCAGTCAGTCTTCCTCCTCCGTCCACAACGCAGCTGCGGAACCAGAACCGCAGGCGCTCTCCTGGTCCCACAACGTTGACCTGGGGCCGGGGACCGCTCGGCGGAGAGAGACACAGAGGATGCAGGATTAAGGACACAGGTTACAGCAGGTGGTGGGAGTTCAGGGAGCTGCGGACCCCGAACTCCACCTCCAGGAGTATAACAGAGCAAATCACTAAACTGATGTAAATAAACTGGGACTTGCCTGCCTCCTGGAGGTTGGGTAGTGCCTGCTGCAGTGGACATTGCTTCTTCCTCTCCCTGCCGGGCGATAACGGACGACCCCCTGGGAAGTCGTCTGGGGGCCGCTCGCGTAGTCTCCAGGAGAGGGGTCATCAGGCCAGGATTCCAGGCAAACACAGCAGTCGGGAAGCGCGTCGAGGAGGAGGGGGTGACATCCGGGATGAGCCAGCCCGAATGCCCTGGAGTGACAGTGGGGGAACAAGGCTCAGGGAACAAGGCTGTGAAATCTCCACGCTGACGAGACGAAGAGGTGACAGCTGCGTGGGGGGGAAAGGTCCTGGCGACAGCCCAGAGCTGGATCCGGACGGGGTTCATGCTGAGGTGACTTGGCGATGTGATGACTGCTATTCCCAGGGGACGAAGCGAGGGGGAGACCCAGGAATCGCCGCTCCTGAGCAGACACCGTGGCGAGGAGGGCGTCGAACCCGGGAAAGCTTCGTAGCCCTGGACTCCTCTCCACCAATCTCGCCGCCACCGCCACACGCCTAACGATGGTAAACAGGTGCATAGCGGAGCTCGCAACAGCCACTCGGTTCCGGACTTTAACAGCTGTCAGCTGCAGCTCCGTCGGGGGAATCCCGAGTGACGTTGTGCAGAACGGGGGAAGCCCTCTGGGTGGCGCAAACTCCCGGGCTGGAATGGAGGCAGGAACGGGATCCTGAAGCGGGGGGCCGACATCTCATCCGCTTCGGCTTCCTGCCGGGATTTCCATCCGACCCGCGGAGATTCTCTCTTTGTGCAACTATGGCGTCAATCCTGGCACAGCCCTCGAGATGGAATGAAGAGCAGAGGTGACTGTCCAGAAGATTCTCAGCACAGCCCAGATGCCAGCGTCTCGAGTTGGAGGCGTCGTGCAGGGTGAAGAGTGTCCTGTCAACAGCCCCCAGGATGGACCTCAGCTCGTCGCCCTGGCGTCGGACATGACTCCTGGGAGATGGCATGCTAAGAACGCTGACACCCGGACAGGAAGGTACAAGTCCACAAACTCACGGCCGCCGGCAACTCATCTGGCTGCGACTTACTGTTACGTGTGGCTCTGGGGAGCCACACAATGAGAGCCGAGGGTGAGCCAGTGAGTTGAGATTTTTATTATAAATAAGGGGTTAGGAACAAGGGATAGGAACACGGGATAAGGAACACGGTCTTGCAGACCGAAAGCACAGCTGCTCATATACAGGGTTATACTCACGAGTAGTACGGCACAGGAGTAACGGGCTGGCACCGGACATAAGGATACCAAGGCATAGAACTCACAGCGGGGTAACACTCACAAGATTACTGCAAGAGGAGAAAAGGGCTGGCGCCGGACGTAGGAGTTCCAGCCTTCAGTGCTTTAAGTCGCAGCCCCGAGTGATTGAGGCTGCTCCTTATTATCCTCATTAGCAGCGCCCCAGCTGATGAGGATTAATTGGCCCCAGCCGTCCCGTAACACTGACAGCTGGGAGCCTGCTGAGACGCTGCCCAATGAGAGGCAGGGATGAGAAGGGGCATGGTCTGAGCGCCGACACGGCGTCTCATCCCATGGTGACACCCTGTGCCAGATGCAGCAAAGCAGCCCCAGAACATAACAGAACCTCCTCCATGTTTCACAGTAGGGACAGTGTTCTTTTCTTGGTATGCTTCATTTTTGCATCTGAACATAGAGCTGATGTGCCTTGCCAAAAAGTTCCAGTTTTGTCTCGTCTGTCCATAGGACATTCTCCCAGAAGCTTTGTGGCTTGTCAACATGCAGTTTGGCAAATTCTAGTCTGGCTTTTTTATGATTTGTTTTCAACAGTGGTGTCCTCCTTGGTCGTCTCCCATGAAGTCCATTTTGGCTCAAACAACGATGGATGGTGCAATTTGACACTGATGTACCTTGACCTTTGAGTTCACCATGAATGTGTTTAAAGGTTGTTCTGGGCTCTTTTGTTACCATTCGTATTATCCGTCTCTTCCATTTTTCATCAAGTTTCCTCCTGCTGCCACGTCCAGGGAGGTTGGCTACAGTCCCATGGATCTTAAATTTCTGAATAATATGTGCAACTGTAGGCACAGGAACATCAAGCTGCTTGGAGATGATCTTATAGCCTTTACCTTTAACATGCTTGTCTATAATTTTCTTTCTAATCTGAGACATCTCTCTCCTTTGCTTCCTCTTGTCCATGTTTAGTGTAGTAAGCACCATGTCACCAGACAGCACAGTGACTACTTGTCACCCTTTAAATAGGCCGACTGACTGATTACAAGTTTGTAGACACCTGTGATGTTAATTAGAGTCCACATCTTGGTTGAGCATGTCCCTATGGTCACATCATTTTCCAATCTTTTCTAGGGGTACCATCATTTTTGTCCAGGCCTGTTTCATGAGTTTGTTTTTTAAAGTAATTCTGTTGAACCACAATTCAAAAGCATTGCCTGATTTTCATTGGTTAATTTTCATAGAATTTTTATTTATTACCACTTGTCAGATTCAAGTTATTTCTGTGACCATTGCGGGTTTTTTCTTTTATTAACAGAGGGGTTCCAACAATTTTGTCCATGACTGTAAGATGATAAGGAGTGGATTTTCTTCAGTTAAATGAAGAGAAAACTGAAATAATAGTTTTTGGAGCCAAGGAAGAAAGACTCAAAGTTATCCCTTTAACTGTCCGGCTGTCATAAAAAAACATGTGTCACCTGCTGCCTATGTCGCAGGTCCGCGCCTGTCACGTGATGTGTCCAAAAAGCACAGAAAACCCAGTTGTACCAAGCATTTCACATCACAAGATGTCAGATACGTATAGCTTACTGCTCTTCACTGGAGGACTTCACCCAAACAAACCACCTCAAACATTTCCGGAAACACGAAGAAGAGAATGTAAACAAAGGCTCCATCCCAACATATTTCCACACTGAGGAAGCATTTACTCAAAATTTTGCCAACTATGATTCTAAAAAGAGATTATTTTGCTTCTGAAGGGAAATATTTACTTTTTGTGACAGCAGAAGACGGTCTGGAGCATGTACACTTTCGTCTGCCATTGACAGAGTTGGACGTGGCGACAAAGAACAATAATGCCGTTTCTGCGGCATTATCTAACCGAAATTGAGATGGAATAAATCTTCATATACATATGAAAGTTTCCGGATGTGGGAGAGAAAGCGAAAATGACTGGCAGAAGACAAATAGGACCAGAGGTGACGAAAATGGACGAATGATGACATGGTGAGCGGTAGGTCTGATGTATTTATTTGTTTATGTGCATTCTACTGATTTTCTGGTTCATATACTTTGAAGATAACAGAAAAACAAAGACAAAAAAACAAAATCATCCTTTGTGTAAATATGCCCACAGTCCACTTTTGACTGAAAGTTATGTAATTCGATAAGGCTCCCGTCGCATTATGCAAATTAGATGCATAAATTTACTCCTATCTGAAACTTTGGATCATATTCTACATCTTTCTAATTGACAGTAAGCCATCATCTCTTACCACTTTCAAGTTACAGCCTTTGGAATTTGTCATATCTAAACTGAATTTTTTCTTGGGGAAAAAAAACAACAAAAAAATCAAACAAAAAAAAAAAAAACACCAGAGGGTGATGAGCTTACAGGAGTGCTGCTGCACTATAGACAGAAAATGGGTTAACACTCAGCTTCAATCATTAATTCATTCATCTTCTACCACTTAATCCTTTTTGAGTTATGGGGGAGGGGGTGGTGGAGCCTATCCCAGCATCTTTGGGCAAGGGGCAGGGTACACTCTGGACAGATCACCAGTCCATTGCAGGGCCAACACAGAGAGACAGACAACCTTTAACTCTCATACCTAAGGACAATTTAAAATATCCATGTGGTGATCCCAAGCATGGGTCTGCCCCGCGCTCAAGTCACTTATTATTTCCCCCTTTTCTGTCTTATTTTGTCTGGTTAAGTATGGGAATTACTTTGTGATTTTACTTTGACAGCGCCGCGGCAGCACTTCCGCCTGTCAGGCTGCTCGCGGGCTGTCACAGCTGCGGGCACTTAATTCCTTATCTGTCTCACCTGTTTGTGGTTTGTTTTGGCACCATTTAAGGTCACAGTGGAGATTCATTCCTCGCTGTGATCTCACACCCTTTAGGCTGGAGTCCCCACGCCCGACTCCAGTCTCATTCCAGCGTTAGGTTTCGCCCTTGCTGCAACACGTGTAATTGACTTTTGATTCTCTGTATTTGTTCAGTTATTTTGACCCATCGAGATCGTGTGTTATAGTTTGTGTTTTGCCCCTTGAGGTGCATTATTTTGTACTTTTGTAATAAAATAATAAAACACTGCTGGATTTTGGCACCTCATCTTTGTCCTGCAAAGGGCAATCATAACAATCCAGTTGATGCCAATTAACAAACCCAGGATGGTCAAGGGTGGGATTAAACCCATGACCTTTTTTGCTATGCTGCCACAGTGCTATGCACTGTTCACCCGAGCTTCCTACCTTCAATCAGTGATGCTAAAAACGCACAGCCAAGCCAGAAATCTAGGTGTGATTCTGGATTCAGACCTGAATTTTAACAGTGGCATATAAGACAGTAGTGAAGTCAGCCTAGTGCTGGGAGTAATGGGTTACTGTAATGCCACAACTTTTGCAGTAATGTGCTGTATATTGAAATTACTGTTTAAAAATTCAGTAATACCTTACAGTTACTGAAATTTGATCAGACGTGTTACTCGTTTTATTAATATGGCTAGATATTTTTGGCTCAAATAAATACAAAACTGACCCAATGTAGTCGACACAGCCGTCAGTCAACGTGACGTGTTGCAAAAAGCCTCTTCAACGCTGCAGCCAGCAGCCACAAACGGAGCTTGCTCCTGCTGGGAAAAGATGAAGCTTCTTTGTTTGTGAGGAAATAGATTATTTTTCCTTTGTCACGGTTAAGGAAAAAAACATATTGGTGGGTTGCAAGCTAAAGTATCAATTGAGACTTATTGCAATCTTCAGAAGTGCCTGAAAACAGCAACAAGCTCCTCCGACAAAGCTAGTGCTAAGCAATGGCTAGCAATGCTAACAACACCGTGAAGTGGATCTACTGAATTCTCAACACCCACTGCTGGATTTTAGGCACAGGTATCTGGACAGTTTGTGACCGAGCAAGAATTAAACCGACTGATTGCCAGATACGTTGTTACAGACTGAAGACATGATATAAACAGTGACTTTCCATCAGACGGCTGAGACTGTGAGCCACTGAAGTTAAAATGCATTTACTTTCTACCTGGATAAAGATTATTCAAAAATGGATTTTGATCTCCAAAAGGAATTTGAGAGACTGGATCATATCTCTGTAACAGCAGATATTTGGACTGTGGATAATAGACATTTTCTTTGGATTACTGCGTCGGCTCCAGCTCGTGTCCGAGCATTGGTTTCGTCTTCGTTTTCAGGACGTTGCCATCAGTGATCAATGTCGATGGTGGATGTGGCTCTGAAGGCCCAGCCTATGATAGGACTGTCGTGGGCAGAATTCACATTTTTATTGTGGGTGGGGGACGTGGTTGGTTTTGTTTTTCTTGTCTTTGTGTTTATCATCATCCTGTTGTTTTCTGAGCCTCTCAAATGAGTCTGTGCCTTCCCAAGTTCTTCTTCTCCAGGCTGCTCTGTCGGTGGCAAGTTGTTCCCAAGATCTTTTGTCTATGTTAGCTTGCTTCAGGGAACATTTTTAGCTGGTCCTTGTAGCGCAGTTTTGGCCTACCATGTGGTCTTTTTCCTGTCTCAAGCTCCTCCTGGAGCATGACTCGTGGTAGTCTGGTGGGGTCCATCCGTACGACATGTCCTGTCCATCGAAGGCGGTGCTGCAAGATGGTAGCTTCCACACTAGGCAGCAGAGCACGCTTGAGAATCTCATTGTTTGAAAGTCAATCCTCCCAACAAATGCCAAGTATTTGTCTGAGCTTTCTCTGTTGGAAGTTCTCAAGGTGCTTGATATCGCGACAATACAAGGTCCAGGCTTCACAGGCGTAAAGAAGGGTGGAAAGACAATGGCCCGAAAAAACATGATTTTGGTGCGGATGGTTATCGCATGATTATTGAAGACTCGATGACAAAGGCGTCCATATGCGGAGTGTGCAGCTTTTATGCGGTTTTCGATGTCCTTCGTACAAGTTGGTATTTTTGAGAGGATGCTACCAAGGTAAGAGAAATGCTCCACTTCATCGACAGGATTTCCGTTAATCTTAAGGTTGGTCCTTGAGGAAGTTTGACCAGGTGCTGGTTGGTTGAGGATTTTGGTTTTGTCAGTGTTAACTTCCATTCCAAAATGCTCATAAGAGTCATTATAAATGGTAGTTATCCTCTGGAGGTCATCGACAGTCTGAGCTGGTGTGGCATTGTTGTCTGCAAACTGCAATTCATGAACACTGGTGACCGAGGTTTTGGATTTCGCATGAAAGCGAGCAAGATTAAAAATCCCCCCATCCAAGCGGTATCGCAGATTGATACCAGGGGTTGTTGGTGGTATTTCATTTAGCATTGCAGCCATATACAATGAAAAGCAGGTTGGAGCAAGGCCACATCCTTGCTTGAGACCACTAGTGATGGGAAAAGGGTCTGAGAGGGTATTTTGGTAGCAAACCCTGCCAACCTTGCCATCGTGGAGAGCGTGAACGAGAGCGATGAAATCATCTGGACATCCAAAACAAGCAAGAACAGCCCACACAGCAGGGCGAGGAACTCGATCAAAGGCCTTCTTGAGGTCCCAGAAGATGAACATGAGTGGTGGTTGTTGTTCATGGCTCTTTTCCTGGAGTTGTCGAGCACAGAATATCATATCTACTGTACCACGAGAGGGTGTAAAGCCACACTGGGACTCAGGAAGTACATCCTCGGCTACTACAAGAAGATGGTTGAGAAGGATACGAGCAAAGATCTTGCTTGCAATGCTCAGTAGTGAGATTCCGCGGTAGTTACTGCAGTTCTCTCCATCTCCCTTCTTGAAAATGGTGACTATATTTGCATTTTTAAAGTCACTTGGTAACGTCTTGGTTTCCCATATTTTAAGTAGAAGCTGCATTAAATAGTCTTTCACCTCGGGACCTCCATGAAGATAGAACTCCAGCAGGATGTTATCTGGTCCTGGTGCTTTGCCTGTCTTCATGTGCTTTATAGCTTTATTTAGCTCGTGTAGTGAAGGTGGTGTAGACATCCACTCGCGAGTGGGGTGTTGCAGGGTCTTGCAAAGGAGATCACTAGGGGTGCAAAAGTGACTATTTAACAGACTCTCAAAGTGGGACTTCCAACAGTCAAGGATCCCCTTGGTGTCTGTGATAATGGTGGAGCCATTTGCATCTTTTAGGCTGCCCACAGATGATCTGGTGGGGCCAAAGATCTCCTTCGTTGCAGTATAAAAATGGCGCATATCCTGTTGGTCGGTATATTTTTGCAAATCTTCTGCTTTTTGCTGCCACCAAGTGTTTCGGGCTTTACGAATCCCCCTCTGGCATGTCGCTTTTGCTTGCTGGTGTTTCGGTTGATTCTTTGCAGACAGATCATTTTCAAACAAGACGTGCATGGCGTTTAGCCTCTATGAGGTCAGTGATTGTTTCATCATTCTAGTTGAACCAGTCTTGGTTTTTCTTGTGTTTGTGACCAATCATTTCTTTGGCGGCAGCAGTCAATAGATCACGGAGAGTGGTCCATCGGTCTTCAACTGAGGCATTTTCTGGAAGGCTCAGTTCATTCATGTTTCTACCAATGGCCTCTCTAAAGGACTGCAACATTTGGGGTCGCAGAGCTTGTCACAGTCAAAGCGATGGTGAGGAACGTTTGCCAAAATGCACTTTGGTGGTCGCCGGATCGTAATATTGAGTCGGGAGATCAGGAGGCGGTGATCTGTCCAGCAATCATCTGCTCCAGGCATGGATTGTGTGATGTGGACATCATATTTCGGTTTCTTGTTTTTGTGAGGACATAGTCGAGGGTGTGCCACTTTTTGGAGCGAGGGTGTTTCCAGGTCGTCTTCTGGCAATGGGGGGAGTTGGAAGAAGGTGTTTGTGTTCAGCACAAAGACCCAGTAAAAGTTCCCCATTTGCATTGCATTTTCCCATACCATGGTGGCCTATGATGCCTTTCCACAGCTGGTGGTCACTGCCAACTCTGGCATTGAAGTCACCCAGAATAACAAGCTCGTTGGATTCTGGGACTGTCAGAATGGTAAGTGTGAACTGTTCATAGGAGGTCTTGCTTTCATCTTCAGATGTAAGTGTAGGCACATACACTGAGATCAGAGTGAGGAAATGTTTTTGGGTGAGCAGGATTCGGATGGTCATTATTTGCTCATTGACTGCAGTTGGGACAAGGTTGTGTTGGTCCACAAGCTGGGATCAGATGGCAAAGCCTACACCATGGATACGTGGATCTTCTGTATCTTTTCCCTTCCAGAAAATGGTGTAGTTTGATCCAGTTTTCTTAATGCTGCCTTCTTCAGCAAGTCTAGTCTCACTTAGAGCTGCTATGTCGATGTTAAAGTGTGCAAGTTCTTTACATACCAGAGCTGTACGACGTTCTGGGCACTCGCTGCTCCTCGTGTTCTGCAGTGCGCGGATGTCCCAAGCACCCAGGATGAAGGGTTTTGTAATGAGAGATCCAATCGGTGGTTGAAAATCCAGGCGGTGGTCTAGAGCGGTTGAGTTTGAGTTTTTATGGTTTTGATATGTAGGTCGACCGCTGTGATGGGTAATCTGCCAGCCGCAGCATGCTAGCCAGATAAGTCTGCAATGTCTGATGTTTGTCCCACCTTTTCTAGGGGCCTCCCCATATGAGGTGGGCTGCAGGAGTCCTAAATAGGCCAGCCCAGTCGCGGATCCAGCTACCGAAATCCAATGTCACCGCAGAGTTCATTGGAAGGCGATCATCTTAGATCCGCCATCAGTGTGTGGTTGCGAGCTAGAGACTTCCAGTCATACCAAACCTGCCCCCATTACTTGCAGTTCCATTGCCATTTGGCTTGAAGGGATCGTCCGAGTTGAAGACGAAGGCCAATCGCTTGTGAATTTGTTTAGGGTGGTCGTGGCTGTGCGAGGGCCACGCACACGCTCTTGGCCATCAACATGTCTAATGCATTCGGCAGGCCGAAACATGTGATTTTCATGAAGTTGGCTGCAACGGGCTGTCGGGTGTCTTGTTTATTAAGGCCCGCCTCTTTAGCACCTGCCCACCAGGCACTGCCCTCATCCGCCAAAGTAGTAGACTACTCACCGTTGTGGACTTTCCTAATGGACTATGTAGTCCGTATACTATTTAACCCATAGTTGGGGATTTGGTTCATGGGTATCAGGGCATGTCCACATGCCGGTGGGCCGTGAGTACCGCAAGTCTGGGGGCCAAACCTCCAAGTCCCTGCATTTTAGCCTGGGGCCTCACGGTACCCAGTTTCCATCCATTACCACGAGGAGGTACGCATAGGGCTTGCTGTGGAGAGGCTATGTACTAGCAGAGGAGACTTACGCACTCGGCTCCCTTTTCGCTTGCTGTAAACAGCAGGCTAGCTAGCGGCGGGACAGAAGTGTACACTTCTATAATGCACTAGACACATCACACAGCCTGCACATCAGATTAATCCATATTATAAAGGTAGGATAAACATGGACAGCTTTATGCAGTGTTGCCAACTGTTTCCCTCTCTCTCACTCCACAAACCCTATTTCTCACTCCAAAATGAGGAAATTACTGGCAATTTCATGTTGATTTTCTTCAGATTTTTCCCCACAATAAGAGCTCTCAAGGCAGGGTTAGGTCTGTTTTCAGCCTGACATTAGTAAGCCCATAATGTAATCCATTAATTTAATTATCTTGCTATGTGTGCAAGATGATTTAAGTATGCATTTAAAAGTAAAGTGAAAGTTACTTTTCCAAGTAACTACTTACCAATTGCTGCATGATTAAAGTAAGTATCTCAGTTACTTTTGAAAAGAGGTAACTAGTAACTTTGTTAACCTCTTGCACTCCGGGATACCGCGGGCGGTCACGTGTCTGTGTCCGAGTGCGTCTCAGTGCGCACTGTGCGTCTCAGTGTGCACTGAAAAAAAAAAAAAGCTGCATTTCCGTTCTTCCAGTACAGACACAGCCGTGAACAGAAAGCCAAAGGAGTGTTTTGATTGGTTTAGATTTGATTGACCTCTCATTTGACTAATAAGAGCCTTGAATTGGGTTTCTGAAACCTTGAAGAACCAATGACTGAAAACCTAGCAAGAAGGACCCGCCTACCAACGGCTGCAAATACAACGAGCCAATTGAAGCAGAGAAGTTTGACGATTGAAAGCGTGCGTCCCGTGCGTAAAATCTGTTTTGTGTAAGCCGCTGTGTGTAATGGTAGCATTCGCCAGTCTTTTTTTATTACTCCTGTTCTTATTTGTTTTTGAAAATTGTTCGCCAAAACCGCAATCATGGAAGCTCAAAACCGCAATCATGGAATCATGGTTTGACCGGGTCGCGTGACCAGAACCACGAGTCGTAACAAGCGGACCAGCTTCATGTTCGTCTGACAATGAGGAACAGATGTTCGCCAACGACACTGCTGTTGTGGACAGGTAAATGTTATAAGCTAAATTATTCTTTATCACTGAAAATAGTAATAAAAATGACTTTTGACCAATAGGTGATTACAACGGTGCGTCATCGCCACATGACGGACCATTGATGGACCGTTTTTTTGTGCGCCGAGCTCCTCTGTAGCCCGGGGGGTGGGGAGTTGTTATCCTCTACATTGCAGATATTTTAGTATAATTTTTATTGTACTGTAGGTTATTTTTTCTTGTAAAAAAAGGCCACACATTTTTTACGTGGCATGCTTCTTTGTGTGTGGGGGGCTTGTTTGTTTATTCATTCATTCATGAATAAACATTCCCCCCCCCACACACGCACACAGCCCTGAGTGTCACCTTTCATTAGAGCCCAACATCAAGCTTCTATGTTGAATCATTCAAAAGTTATAGACAATTTTCCAAACTGTGCCATTTGGCACAATTTGGCACAGTTCAAAAACGCCTGGGAACAACCTGAGAAAAAAAGCTGTGTAATATATTCATTTTTTGTGGTATTGTTACAAAATTTTGACCTCAGCTTGATAACACTTGGTTCTACATTTCTGTTGTGTTTTCCAGCCAGTATCTGACAGCTGTGTGTTATTTGCAAGCATTTGTATCTAAAAAAAACAAAACACCCAGGCAAACTTTATTTTCTTCAAGTTCAGTATGTTTAGATGACTGTTACTCAGTGGCAGGAGCACTTAGAGAGATTATGACTATTTTGCCAAAAAATTCAAAGTGTTTTCTTTTAAATGAGACCAATCCTATGAAGATGCTGCAAAGGGTTGAAAAACAGCTTTTGATTTACTTTGGGTACATTATTTTTAGGCGTTTTTAGGGAAACTGACCAGAGTGCAAGGGGTTAAAGAACATAGCAAGGTTTAAAGGACTGATGTCTCAGCAGGATCTAGAAAAACTTGTCCATGCATTCATCTTCAGTAAACTGGACTACTGTTAGGCTGTCCTCACAGGTCTCCCAAAAACGTCCAGTCAGTCAGCTGCAGTTACTGCAGAATGCTGCTGTTCGAGTCCTCACTAAGATGAAGAAAGGGGATGATATAACTCCAGTCCTCAGATCTTTACACTGGCTCCCTGTCTATCGGAGAATAGATTTGGAAATACTGCTATTGATTTATAAAGCTCTTAATGGTTTAGGGCCAAAATACATTTCAGATCTTCTGGTCCATTATGTACCACCTTGACTCCTCAGGTCATCAGGGTCAGGCCTACTATCTGTGCCCAGAGTTAGAACCAAACATGATGAGGCAGCATTCAGTTTTTATGCAACTCACATATGGAACAAACTCCCAGAAAGCATCAGGGCTGCTGAAACTCTGAGCTGCTTTAAATCAAGGTTAAAAATGTTCCTATTTGCCACTGGCTTTAAGTAGAACAATTGTTAATCTCCCACAATGCACTGTAATTTTTGTTTACTGCATTATCTTATTCACTTACTCTATTTTAACTTGTTTCTCTTTTGTTAGTTTGCTTTTAAATTCTAATGTTTTTTGGTGTATGATAATGGTCGTTGAACATCAAGTTAAAAATTGTTAACCTTCAAAGATGGAGCAGCTCATTCTGGACTAATGAAAACAAGATCACCAAGATCTCCTATCCTTGAACACAACCTGGATGCAGACCGAGCCTCAGGTCATTGATCAAATCATTGTATTCAAGTTCGGTGAGTGTCAGGGCAATCGCCAAGAAAGAGCAGTGATTCCTGTAAAATGAGCAGACAGATGGACACCGCACCATCACATCAGCTCCTGTCGTCTTTGCCCGAATGAGCTAAAAACTGATCAGTCATTCATTCATTCATTTTCTTTACCGTTTAATCCTTTTGGGTCAAGGGTACCTGGAACCTATCCCAGTTTATTTGGCCGAGAGCAAGGTACACCCTGGACAGCTTGCCCATCAATCACACAGCCAACATGGAGAGACACACAGCCATTCACTCTCACATTCATACCTGCAGGCAATTTGGAATCCCCAGTTAATGCCTGTTAACCTAACATGAACGTCTGTGGACTATTGCAGCAAGCCGGAGTACCCGGAGGGAACCCTCGCAGCCATGGGCAGAACATGCAAACTCCACACAGAAAGGTCACAGCTGGCTAGCTCATTGATTCAAACCAAGGAACTTCTTCCTGTGAATTAACATTGTTAAATACTGCAACACCATGCCCACCCCCTCCCACCCAAAAAAGTTCAATAAAGTGAAGATGTCAAAAGTGCTGAACACATTTGTTAAAAACAGAATAAAACTTCCAGATTCCAATTGTAATACATTTCAGACAGTGCTAGCCTTGGGTTTCTTGGTGCCCTGGGCAACAATATATACAGTATTCCTTCCACCCCTGATTCCCTGGTGAGTTTTTGTGTCAACTGCATTGATGATTTCCCACTGGTGATGCAACAAGTTTCTTCACCTTCTTCTGCGATTAATAAAATATTTTTGATTGGTCTTTAGAGGGCAACACTGAAGTACCATAAGTACTGCTGATAAATCTATCTATACAAGTGTACAAGGGGCGCTGCTGAAGTCATTCTATGACACGGTGGTGGCATCAGCCATCACTTTTGGAGTGGTCTGCTGGGGCAGTGGCATTACTGCAGCCGATAGGAAGAGACTGAACAAACTGATTAAGAAAGCTAGCTCTGTCCTGGGGCAGCGCCTTGATCCGATGGAGGAGATAGGAGAGAGAAGGACGGTGGCTAAACTGTCATCTCTGCTGGAGTCCGAGTTCCACCCTATGCAGGACATACTGGATGCACTGAGGAGCTCATTTAGCAGCAGACTACATCATCCCAGGTGCACAACCGAGAGGTTTCGTAGGTCCTTCCTACCAACGGCTGTCAGACTGTACAACCTAAGCAGGGCTGCTCGCAGAGATAGCAAAAAAACGTAACAAACTAATAGTTTTTTGAATGCAAAAGATGCAATAGACTTACACAATGGTCCTCTCCGGCATACAACTAGGAACATACCGGTCGCTATGGAGGGTGAGAATATGTATGGGCACATAATCATACCATGTAGGATAACTAAGTAGACGGTTATGCTGTTTCATCCCATCTAGCAACAATACTCTGCACTGTGTGTGTTTATATATTTACATATTTATTCCATCTAGCTACAATGCTCAGCACTGGGTGTGTTTATATTTATATATCTATATATTTATTCCATCTAGCTACAATGCTCCGCACTGTGTTTTTATATATCTACATATTATTCCATCTAGCTACATTGCTCCGCACTGTGTGTGTTTATATACTTGCATATTTATTCCACCTAGCTGCAATGCTCCGTACTGTGGGTGTTTATATATTTACATATTTATTCCATCTAGCTACAATGCTCTGCACTGTGTTCATATATTCATATATTTATTCCATCCAGCTACAATGCTCTGCACTGTGTGTCTGTGTGTGTGTGTGTGTGTGTGTGTGTGTGTGTGTGTGTGTGTGTGTGTGTGTATATATATTTTATAGTAATATGTACATATGTACGTATATTAGCTGCTCTTGCTTCCTTTTTTTTTTTTTTTTTTTTCTTGCCTTCTGATTGTTGCTCTGAGTGTTGCTATCCCTGTGCTGTTGCAATCCTGGAATTTCCCCGTTGTGGGACTAATAAAGGCTTATCTTACCTTATCTCTTATAAATGCAAAGAATCGATGTGCGTGTGTGTGTGTGTGTGTGTGTGTGTGTGTGTGTGTGTGTGTGTGTGTGGCAGGCAGTCCTCAGATCTTTACACTTGCTTCCTGTCTATAAGAGAACAGATTTGAAAATACTGCTATTGATTTATAAAGCTCTGAATGGTTTAGGGCCAAAATGCATTTCAGATTTTCTGGTCCACTTAGACTCCTTAGGCTCAGGCCTACTATTTGTGCCCAGAGTTGGAACCAAACATGGTAAGGCAGCGTCCAGCTTCACACAGGTAGTCAAGAGTCCCGACTGCTGCTTCACCTGTTTGGTACCACTGTCCTTTGGCTCGTGAGTCCCATTTTTATTTAAATATTTACAGACAAATGGGCAATACTGATGCAACAGTTGCAGCCAAGAAGGTCATTCTGCTGTGTATAATAATGTTGGGTGTTGTGTACTTGATTTGATTCGGACAAATATTTTATTTTTTTAATTTTATTTAACCTTTATTCATACAGGGCAGGCCAATTGAGAGGAAACCTCTTTTCCAAGGATGCCCTGTTCACACTCACACATTCACACCAGGAAGCTGCCCAGTACAACCATAGACTGACCTGTGGCCACTGAGCAGCTCCACTGGAGCAGTTGGGGTTAAGGGCCTCGCTCAAGGGCACCACAGTGGGATTAAAGAGGGTGAGTCAAACACTGCTATGTTTTCTGTCCCACCCAGATCTAATCCTGCCGGTCCAGGGATCAAACGCACGACCTTCCACCAGTCCACATCCCTAACCATTAGGCCACCAGTGCCCACCAAATAAATAAATCTTAGTCCAGTTCCTTTCATATTTGTTAAAGTCTAACATGTGTGATTGCCTACATATAGGTGACATCTCTGTATTCCACTTTTAAGCAGCCTACATCTGGGCCTGTAAAGCCTGATTGGCCTACTCGTTTAAGACAGGAATACTTGCTTTCTATGGACATGCACTAATAAAATAAACCACAGAAACATTGTAGCATCACCTTCTTTGTAATGGGCATACAGTTGGGATGTAGACAACACACGATGTACATATGTTCATGCATTAGTTGCAGGACTCATTGCTTTCCTCCATTGTCTACACAAATGTTGATTTACTACACTGATCTCATTTGGAAATCAGTATTTTTTTTTTCCTCCCACACTGACCCGATACAAACTGATATTGTGAGATATCAATGTGTATCTGACTGGTAAGAAGAAAATTCAAAGCTGAGAGCAAAGTTTGCACTGTCGACATCAGTCTGAATTCTGGTTTGTTTGGGGTTTTTTTGTCATTCATCAACATCATCATAGCAGTCTGTCGGGGGTGACAATGACTGTTTCATTTAAGTCTGATCAGATTCCTCCACGCAGCTCTGTAATTCGCCTTCCACTGCCAGGAACTCCTCACTTTGTTAACTCGGGCGATGTCTGAGCCAATATGAGTTGCTCTCTGACCATTTCATGAAACTGCTTGCAAAGTATTTGAGTACCTCTAGCTTTTGCTGGACTAGCGGCACATTCTTGGCAGATAGAGGAATTATCAGTGGCAAGGACAGGCCAAGACAAACTGACTCCAGTATCTGTTGCAGTGACTGACCAGATGATAGGTTTGTTTATTTCTGCTCTTTGTATAGTGCATGTCACGATGCACCGACTGGCAAAAGTCCACTACAGACCTTGCAACAAATGTGCTTACCTGCCAGGATGTCCAGTCTCACCCCGTGTAACTGATTAGCAGCATAACTAATAGAGGGTTCAGGGGCACCTGGTCGCACCCTAATTATAGGCTATATCAAAAAGGAAGTTTTTAACCCTATTCTTAAAAACAGAGATTGCATCTGACTATCAAATCCAGATTGGCAGCTGGTTCACTGTCAACTAAATTGCTTGTATTTGCAACATTAATAATTTTTTTCCAACCACAGGGATGCAAGCGCAGCAACACCAATGGAAGAAGTGTGTGGACCGAGGGGAGACTATGTTGAAAAATAAACCACATTTGGTCAAATTTGACCACTATGAACTTTTCAGCCCCCCGTATATAATTGCAGGCATGTAAATTTGTGAAAAAGACATCACATTCTGATCAATTTATTTGCTCATTGTGTATTCATTATACTGGATTGCCCGGCCATGCACACTATAATATCATGGTCATCATCATCATCATCATAGCAGTCTGTCAGGGGCGACAATGACCATTTCATTTAAGTCTGATCAGATTCCTCTACGCAGCTCTGTCCCCCGTCCTCTGCTGCCAGGAAATCCTGACCCTGCAAACCCGGGCAACGTCCGAGCCGGTATGAGTTGCTTTCTGACTGACCATTTCATGAAACTGCATGCAAAGTATTTGAGTACCGTTAGCTTTTATTGGACTAGCGGCACATTATTAGCAGATAGAGGTAGTATTAGTGGCAAGGACAGGCCAAGACAAACTGACTCCAGTATCTGTTGCAGTGACTGAGCAGATGATAGGTTTGTTTATCTCTGCTCTTTGTATAGTGCATGTCACGATGCACCGACTGGCAAAAGTCCACTACAGACCTTGCGACAGATGTGCTTATCTGCCAGGATGTCCAGTCTCACCCCGTGTAACTGGAAGTCGTCCACCACAGACTTGTGACAGATATTGTTTTTAGTTCTGACTGGATGCCCAGTTTCACCCTCCACGCCCTCGGAAGCGGGGTGGGGGTGGGGGTGGGGGTTGCCAGTTGAGTCGCTGACGGCCCGACCCATGAGACAGGTAGTACCGGTTTTCACGGTTATCCGGTAGCAAGCAAACCAATGCCTGACTTGACAGACACTTGCACAAATGTGTGCACAATTCCAATAACAATAATATTGTTATATTTTCTGGCTACACGTTCTAATAACTGACCTAAATATCAATCCCATTACTGCCACGCTGAACCTTTTCTCCACTCCTTTCGGCGGGTGGGGGGTTATTTTCTGTTGTATGTGCGTCATGTGGATGGGCACAAAGTGAGCACATAGGGAGTGATCTGGTACAAAAAAATAAAAACGGGAAATCACATCATCTCCTGTTGCCATGGAGAGAGCACTTAATGAGAACAGTTTTAACCAGTGATCCATTATTTAATAAAATTATGAATAACCTTTCCATTTTATGTGAATACAGAAAAGATACAGGACGTCAATGAACTCCACTGATGTATAGTTCTTCTGAATGTAAAAATACACTGAATAACTGTTGGAGGTTTTTCGTGTTGCTCAAAAACCGATGTCCTTTCATTGGAAAATGAAATGGGAATAAACTGGAAAATAGGTGCAGTAATATAATGAAACATGCCATTGTAAATGGAAATACAGTACACAAGGCAAAAGCAGAGTTTGCACAATTCTAATGAGCTTGAAGGCCAATATTTGATACGACCACTTATTTTATAACAGCCTAAACTCATTTAGGCTGTCTTTTTTTTGTCATTTCTTTAAGTAGTCTTCAGAAATATCTCTCCAGGCTTCGTGAAGGACATTCCAAAGCTTCTTTGGGTAGTGGCTGCATTTTTGTTCCATTCTCTATGCAGTTAGAAACTAGAAGGACCTGTAGAAACTAAAAATGGACACGTTTATATCTACAATTCTCTCTTTTACCTTCTCACTGACATGCAGCTGTTTTGAGCCCAATTAATCAAATACATTTGTCTTGATTAACTAAAATGTATGCTAAGAGTATGTGTGATTTTTGTGAGATCTTAGAAAAATTTTTTCCATTGTATAGTAAGTGTGTTGGTCATGCGGTTTTTAGATATTTGTCTTCTATTCCTTCTTCTGACTCCATTCCTATGACAGCTTAATGACTCTTCTGAGTAATCAAAGGTTAAATAAAAAGATGATACACATTTCAAATATTGATTCATCACTCAATCGTCAAGAGCACTCTGAGGCGAGTGCAATATCCACCGCCTCCGTTTTTTTTTGAAGGTCCCAATATCCTACTGAAAGAGAGCAGTTTTTAACCTTTCCATGCAAATCATCAGTGTATGTATAGGGCTGTCACCACATCCGGGCACTTACATGGGAATGCACAAACTGCAAGACCAGGAAGGTCAGGAAAAACCGGCAGTTTACTTTCTCACAGGGAGAACTACTACTGATCAGAGGGTCATGGGTTCGATTGCCGCTCTGGCTGCAGTCTGCATGTTGAAGTGTCCTTGAGCAAGACACTGAACCCCCAGCTGCTCCTGGTGGCCAGGCTAGCGCCTGTGTGTGTCTGCTGCCATCAGAGTGTGAATATGTGCGTGAATGGGTGGATAGCAGGATATGTAAAGCGCTTTACAGTAAGAAAATCAATAAAAGGAACTGCTGTATGTTCTGTATGAAGAACAAATGTCAGTATTTGCCAAAAAATTAATATTTACCGATGGTACGAGCTACCACACAGTGAAGTTTAGTATACCTGTTTGCAGTTGGTGGTCATACTATACATCATTTGAAAGCTTCAAATTCTATTTGTTTTTTAAAACAGATTTGAGATACAATTGCAACAACAGAAGTAAAAAGCTTGCAAAATTTGCTTGCACAAATAGGAAAGCATAATTGTAGCAAGATTGAAGCAGCTCACCAATCATGTTCTTGAATTCCCCATAGTAATAATCAAACAAATCCAGTCCTATTTCATTGTCACATGTCCAATAGACCCATTCCAGTAAGATTTATTCTCCACCCACTTTAATTTGCAGTGAAAAGTCCATAAATTTTCAATTTACAGCCAGCTTGATGAATCACACTAGCATATAGGGGCTGCACGGTGGCACAGTGGTTTAGCACTGTGGCAGCACAGTTTTACCCTCGGCCGGGGGATCGCGGGGATCATGAGATCGTGGGTTCGATCCCAGCCCCCGACCAACAGTGAGCTGTATGGAGTTTGCATGTTCTCCCCGTGTTGCGTGGGTTTACTCCGGGATTTCTCCGGTTTCCTCCCGCATACCAAAAACATGTAGGTTTAGGGCACTCGCGCACGCAGCGACCGGCAGCCGGTGGCT
The DNA here is from genome assembly GCA_020510985.1 of Pholidichthys leucotaenia. Classification (NCBI taxonomy): domain Eukaryota; kingdom Metazoa; phylum Chordata; class Actinopteri; order Cichliformes; family Pholidichthyidae; genus Pholidichthys; species Pholidichthys leucotaenia. Next base: position 411,074,622 of record CM035840.1, on the reverse strand, counting down.
TGTCACCAGACTGCAAACCAAATCTACCTACGGGTACAAATAAGTAACAAAAAAAAAAAAAATATAGGCTAATAGCAGCGACTCACTTATGAGCCTTGCATTACCAGAATTAATGAAAATCCAACAAATCCAGTCCTGTTTCATTGCCACAGATCCAGTAGATCCATTTGAGTAACATCCTCTATACATGTGATTGTGAGGATATCCGTACATTTGCTGTTGTTAGAAAAAGCTTCTGTTATTTTGTACATAAAAACAAAATTTCCCATGGAGCTTGGGGTGGAAACGGAGATGAAAAGACACACGTGACTCTTAGCCAACAGCAACATGGACAGCAAGACCAAGTCAACATTGACAGCACCCCTAAAACAAAACAAATGCCACACAGACAGAGCCAAAGCCAACGAGTCAAACACAAAGGCAGTGGTTAAACAGTCATTGTTCACATAAAACTGTCTTTCTCATGTGAAAGTCTGAAAAAAGTTAAGGTTCTGTCAAATATTTGTGTGATTGAATTTGTGCTCAAACATGGTGTGACAAAGGGCTGAAGAACTTTAGCTGTTCAGTTAATTTTAATAATGGTTTGTTTGTATAGAGGGACAGATGCCCCCCAAAAACAAAAGCATATTAGTATTGGGTCTTGGCCAATAGTCATTTTTTAAGTATTGGTTTGAAATTTCACAACTGGTGCTATCTCGAGTTATAAACAATTTTAGTATGGCCTTCTTCTGCAATGAGGGGATGATTGGAGTTAAAATTACGTGGCTGAGAAAACTAGTGGTCAGTCAGTTTTAAATAGAAGAAAATTATTTTCTTTTCTAGTGGCCAATGAAAACATAAAACATTATTTTGGGACTTTCCAGCTTAATTTAAGGATTGTACAGTTCCTTTTCTAACACTTCCTCCAGACCATGAACTCGACAGTGTAAAATATGCATTTTGGTCCAAGTATTTTACAGCATAAACTAAAAGAGAATTATATTTTTTTTTTTAAATATAACTTTTTTTTTTTTAACATATTCTCATTCTGAAGGTTTTTTTTTTTTTAACATAATGGTATCTGTATGTAACATACTACAATGAGAAAGCACTTTGCATTCAGGACTCGGTGCACACAACACTCTCTTACTCAAATCCTGAAGCAGTTTCCTAACTTGCCCTTGGGAAGTATTAACAACTGGTCTCAGATATGCAAAATAGGGAAATAAACACAATTACGAGACTTTTGTCCAACCGGTTTGATGGCCTGATTGTGATTGATTTTTTTTTCTCAGATTATACTTTACCATGTAAAGGCCATAAGATGACTGTTGCTGTGAATTAGTGCTATATAATTAAAACTGAATTGAATCCAATTTAATTAGTCCACCTTTGTCAAGCATAAATGTTCTGATGTGAGGTTTGGATTTTATGCAATGATTTTCTGTTTCTATCCATGATTTTGTGCTTCACAATTTGCGTGCAGATGGATGGAACCACAGTAAGTAAAATATAAGAAAAATAATCAAAACGGATTATCCAGAATGTTTGTATACTGTATATGGAGCAAATAAGTAAAGCGAGAACATATGTAAACTCACACATTTAATAAATATTCAACCAAAACAAAAGCTGAGGTATGTAGAGGCTTTTTTGCAATTCCCTCAAACAGTGGGGGTCTGAAATAATGGGTCCTTGGCGGCACCTGCGCTCTATCTCTGCACTCCAGCAGATCAACACATAAATGCCGTTGGACAGCTAATACTTATTATGCTCAGATGGTTTTGGAAATGAAGCCCTGGCTGTTTTCTCAATTTGGTGCCTTAAGGCAGTGATTTAAAGAGATAAAGGGGATAAATTCAGGCACAAAAGCAGCATCCAATCTGTCATTGACATGACCTTGACTCAGGAAGCAAACTGAAACATGAATCTAAAGGGACACTTCCAGTGTTAACTGCTTATGATTAAAAGGCAAAGATTCTGTATCGTATTCAGGGTTGTCTCTCTGATAGAAAATCTACACTGCTAACAAGGTCAATTGAGTAAATCTGTCAATGTAAAAGGCAGACCCACATATGGCTAACTGGATGGCCATGTATACATACTGCCTCATAAAAAAATGCTGGCTTTGAGGCAAGGTACTGTCAGCCAAGCCAACAAGATAAAATCTAAAAATTCTTTGAACTGCTTTGATAGATATACTGTAATTAAGATTAGACCTTTCCTGGGGTTAATGTCTAATAAACCACATTTCTAATTTCATGACTTTTTTAATGACACATACACAGTACTTTAAGAGTTCAACCCCAACAAGAAAGAAAAACAACCTTTGGACAGTAAAGCACACTGAATATTGTACATCATTAATTTGGCCTAATGACTCAGATGATAGTGCGGCAGCCCAGGGACGTGCACAGACATTCTGAGAGGCTGTGGCTCCAATCTAAAACATGGCCAGTATTGCAAGGAAAAAAAATGTGACTTTATAAAACTAAAGTCACAAATTTATGTGAAAAGTTGCAAATTTCAGAGGAAAAAAGTCCCATGGGTACAACAACAATGACTGAAAATGTATAAGAAAACAGGAAATGTTTATGTAATAGAAATTATAGCACAGTTTGTTGTTCTCATTTTTTCTCCCCCCCCCCCCCCAACTGGAGGGGAAGTTCAGACAAAAAAGACAATTGGATTTTTGCCCTGGCAACAATAGCCCATGCCTGTATGCATCCCTACTGCAGCCTGATAATAGGTCAAACTTATTATAGAAAAGGGGCAATTCAAAACAGACTGAATACTGCCTTAAATGCATTAATTGCATGTTATTATTATGTATTTTCATTGAAAATGAAGTGAAACTGTATATACCTGTGCTGTTGCAATCCTGGAATTTCCCTGTTGTGGGACTAATAAAGGCTTATCTTATCTTATCTGAAAGTGCCATAAAAATGCATATCGAAGACATTAGCAAGGAAATTGCAAAGGCTGTAATTACTGAATTAAAATATCCTGTAATAATTTTTCTATATATATAAAAGATTCTGTGGTACGCATGTGTAATAATAATAATAATGCTCAGATTTATATAGCGCTTTTCATAGACACTCAGAGATGCTTTCCAATGGATACATTATTCATTAACCCCACAGACAGAGTGATGATAGCGTGAAGAAGTACATGGCGGTATTGCACCTGCAAGCTGGTTGCCAACCGCCAATCAAATCTAAAACAAGAACTCCACAGACAGACACTGGTAATGGTAAGCTACTACTGTAGCCACAGCTGTCCTGGGGAAGACTGACGGAAACGTGGCTGCCAGTTCACACCAACGGCCTCTCCAACCACTACCAAACATTTATACACATTCATGCTCAGTTTCATAAACACTGGCGGAAAGGTGGGTAAAGTGTCTTGCTCAGGGACACAACGGCAGGATGTCTGGGGACAGCGGGATTCGAACCACCAACCCTCCGGTTATTAGACGACCCACTCTACCTCCTGACTCACTGCAGCCCACGTTTCCCTCCTCTGTTCCATTTTTGCTGAGCACCAAGCTAGACGGCAAGAGGTTCCATTTTTAAATGGTCTTTGGCATCACCCGGTCAGGACTTGAATCCCGACCTCCCGGTTGTGGGGCAGATGCTCTACCTCTAGATCACCTAGAGGTGCATGCATGCATGTACGTGTATGGATGGTTACGGTGTAAGGGTGGGTTCTGTTCCAAAGTACATGGAAAAGAAAATTGAACTGTTTTCATGAAAGAAACACTGTGTGTGAAGTTGAAACTCACCAATGCTGTGGGTCTTCAGGGTCCTTGGCAAGCCCAGTCTCTGCTTCCTTGAGCGGCCAGATCAGCTTGTTATATTAGTTCAGTTTATTTGTAAAAGTCTGATCCTTTTTAAATCACAAAGAATGAACTGGTTTCCAAAATTCAAAACGTAGAATGTGTTGGTGCAGCAATCCTCTGCAAACAGGTGGCGTCTGAGTCCATCACTCACTCACACCTGAGATAAATTGTCATTTAAAGGCTTTGCAGCCCCTGCTGCATGGACTTTTTAGATGGTGCCTTCAGGACCGTAGGACGTCACAATGACAACACAGATGGCATTTCTTTATGAAACCAGTCCCAAAGTAAAGAAATGAAAACCAAAATAAGGAAAGGAAGCAAACCCATAATATCCTAACAGTATGTATGTATGTACAGTCATGTGAAAAAATTTGGACATCCCTTTAAATATTGAGTTCTTTATTAAGAAATGTTCACATATCTGTCTAACCTTGTTTTTGTTTTTGTTTGCATTATTTACTTTTTTTGCCATTTTAAGTGGGAATTAATGTGAGGGGTGTCCTAAAAAAGATGGGGGTATGATAATTTATCCCTCACTATTTGTTTAGAATTACATTTTACAGAAAATTTGAAAAAAAAGTCTTTAATTAATTTTTAATTGTTTAGCTGTATTAAGTGAATCCCCCAGTATTTTTAACATTGATGTTAAATATCTATAGCTTCAAATATGTAAAAAAAAAAAAAAAAAACCACAGGCTTATACAGGGTGTCCTAATTTTTTCAGATGACTGTATGTATGTATGTTGCAGAAACTCTGTCCCCCTTCTAACTCAGAGGCCACTTGACCGCAGACTCTCAGCTCTTGCATGGTGATTCCACAGCACCTGAAGAGTGCACCTGACATGGTTTCATTGACCGCTTGACCATAAAAGAGGTCAAAGGTGACCTTTTTTAACTGACCTTTACCAGTGGAGGTGTACGCCAGAGGAGGAATCAAGTGCACCTGACATGTTAGGCGGAGTTTAGGATCCACAGGTCTCTGCCCACAATACAGCTGTTGTGGACTGAGGGGAAGATGGAGGTACAGGTTACCACTGGGCGCTGGGACACCAAAACTATATTTACACTTACCTATAGTCACTTTACTTTAATCTGCTCATATAACCACCTAGAGGCGTGTGTTGGTGACAGTGCACCCTTAGCATTCGTGTCAGACAGATGGAAGCTGAAGCAGGGAGACTGAACCTCCACTTAATCCTTTCATTTGTGCACTGCTTTGAATGTGTTCATGCACTGCCAAAACAGGTTTCTGCTGTCTTCAAATCGTGTCTCTGTTTGTTAAATAAACAACAGCAAAGAACATTTTCTAATGCGATCACTGCAACAGGGGAAAAAAGAGAAGACAACAAAATTGTTTGTACACCCACAGCTGCTGTAATCTAAAATTCATATAATTATTGGGGTTACAAATGTTCTGTGCCTGCTAACTTCCTCAATATTCTTTTAGAATTTGTTGTGTATTCCACTCATTTTGGAAGTGCAGGAAATATAAGGGACAAAGTTGTCTGCTATTAAAAATCATGTATGAATTATTATGGATTTAAAATTGTCTAAAAACACTCAGGAAGATGTATTTTTATGAAGATTTATCCATCTGTCCACCAAAACCCTAAAATGGACACCGAAAAAACTTCCCTTCCCACAAAAAAATCACCAAAAACTAAAACTGGATCATTGTCCAGATCAGCGGAAAAATAAACCATCACAGAAAGCAAAAAATGTAACCAGCATCCATATGAACATTGCAGATTTACAAGAAAAAAGTAACAAATTTTTGAGGATGAAAACTGGTTAAGTTTGAGAAAGTTTTTACTTTACAAGAAAAAAAAACTAATTTGAGGGGAAAAAAAGGCCTGTTTATGAGAAAAGTTTTAACTCTGTAAGAAAAGCTACAAATTTACAAGTAAAAGTCAAATTAGTGAAAAATATTGCACATTTATAAGAAACAAATTTAAGTGGGGAAAAAAAGTCAAATTTTTGAGACAAAAGCAACAAATTTACAAGAAAAAAGTAGCAAATTTCAGAAAATAACTTAATTTCATTAAAGTGAAACAGTAGTCAAAATGAAATGACATACAAGAGTAAAACACTGTATCATGACTGAAAAATAAAGTGATGCATTAAGTAATGAAGTAAGTAAATGTCAATTATGAGTTTAAAGCCGACATGCTGTTATCAGCCCGTGGTGCATTTTATTTTGTGCAATAAAAACTAATATAGAAACATCAATTTATGTTTAATGCTTCACATACCCTTGAAGACGTAGGGATACTGGCACAGTAATCCTCCTTGAATGCTACACAAAAACAATGCATTATCGACATTTGGAAACATCAGCTTTCTAAGTCGCGCAGCCAAACTCCAGCCTTTATAAATACTACATGACATTATGTAAAGGTTGACATTGTTGCAGGTAGGGTGCTGTCTGGGAAAGGGGCCAATTATATGGAGACCATTCTTTTCAAAACGTTGCCACATTTCTGGAGAGGTTCACATCTGGTCAATATAAACGTGGACAAAATTGATGGTACCCCTCTGTTAACCTTCCCCTTGCGTTATGTGAAAGAAAAACCCACAATGGTCACAGAAACAACTTGAATCTGACAAAAGTGGTAATAAATAAAAATTCTATGAAAATTAACCAATGAAAATCAGACAATGCTTTTGAATTGTGGTTCAACAGAATTATTTTAAAAAACAAACTCATGAAACAGGACTGGACAAAAATGATGGTACCCTTAACTTAATATTTTGTTGCACAACCTTTTGAGGCAATCACTGCAATCAAATGATTTCTGTAACTGTCAATGAGACTTCTGTACCTCTCAGCAGGTATTCTGGCCCACTCCTCATGAGCAAACTGCTCCAGTTGTCTCAGGTTTGAAGGGTGCCTTCTCCAGACGGCATGTTTCAGCTCCTTCCACAGATGTTCAATAGGACTTAGCTCAGGGCTCATAGAAGGCCACTTTAGAATAGTCCATTGTGTCGCTCTTAGCCATTCTTGGGTGTTTTTAGCTGTGTGTTTTGGGTCATTATACTGTTGCAAGACCCATGAACTGTGGCTGAGACCAAGCTGTCTGACACTGGGCAACACATTTCTCTCTAGAATACCTTGATAGTCTTGAGATTTCATTATACCATGCACAGATTCAAGACACCCTCTGCCAGAGGCAGCAAAGCAGCCCCACAACATAACATAACCTCCTCCATGTTTCACAGTAGGGACAGTGTTCTTTTCTTGGTATGCTTCATTTTTGCGTCTGTGAACACAGAGCTGATGTGCCTTGCCAAAAAGTTCCAGTTTTGTCTTGTCTGTCCATAGGACATTCTCCCAGAAGCTTTGTGGCTTGTCAACATGCAGTTTGGCAAATTCCAGTCTGGCTTTTTTATGATTTGTTTTCAACAGTGGTGTCCTCCTTGGTCGTCTCCCATGAAGTCCACTTTGGCTCAAACAACGACGGATGGTGCGATCTGACACTGATGTACCTTGACCTTGGAGTTCACCATGAATGTGTTTAGAGGTTGTTCTGGGCTCTTTTGTTACCATTCGTATTATTCGTCTCCTCCTGCTGCCACGTCCAGGGAGGTTGGCTACAGTCCCGTGGATCTTAAATTTCTGAATAATATGTACAACTGTAATCACAGGAACATCAAGCTGCTTGGAGATGGTCTTATAGCCTTTACCTTTAACATGCTTGTCTATAATTTTCTTTCTAATCTCCTGAGACAACTCTCTCCTTTGCTTCCTCTGGTCCATGTTTAGTTTGGTACACACCATGCCACCAAACAGCACAGTAACTACTTGTCACCCTTTAAATAGGCCGACTGACTGATTACAAGTTTGTAGACACCTGCGATGTTAATTAGAGGACACATCTTGGTTGAACATGTCCCTATGGTCACATTATTTTCAATCTTTTCTAGGGGTACCGTCATTTTTGTCCAGGCCTGTTTCATGAGTTTGTTTTTTAAAGTAATTCTGTTGAACCACAATTCAAAAGCATTGTCTGACTTTCATTGGTTAATTTTCATAGAATTTTTATTTATTACCACTTTTGTCAGATTCAAGTTATTTCTGTGACCATTGTGGGTTTTTCTTTCATTAACAGAGGGGTACCATCAATTTTGTCCACGGCTGTATATATTCATTGACGCCCAGCTGAGGTTTGGGAGGAGTAAAATGGTAAATGGCATTCACTTATATACTGCTTTTATTCTCATCTCTTGATGACCAAAGCGCTTTACAGATCCTGCTATCCACCCATTCACACACTGATGGCAGCATGCTACCTAACATGGCGCTTCCAGACCCACCAGGCGCAACTGCAGGTGAAGTGTCTCGCCCAGGGACACAACGGCAGGATACCCAGGAAGAGCGGGATTCGAACCGACAACCATATGGTTATTGGACGACCTGCTCTACCTCCTGAGCCACTGCCGCCCTGAGTAGAGGCTTGTTAGCAGGTCCTTCATATTGTAGTATCATCAGGGTTAAACACTGCATGCCATATTCACCAAGTATAGAGGGGATGAGTTGGAACAGAATGCTTGGCACTTACAGGACCGTTACCATAGCAACACAGCACTGAGTGGCAATCACATGTGACAGCTTTATTTTGTATGCAGCAAAACATAAAAATCACACAAAATATTTAGTTACAGCAGTGCATAAAGTACCATTTTTACTTAAAGTGTTAATACCACAACATATACTTAACTGTAGTGATGTGTGGGTAAAGACCAAGGAGCACATGGTAAGTGAAAAACTGATTCAGAGCCTTTAATTATTTATTTATTTATTTTATTTATTTATTTATTTTTGCCAATTAATACAAAATGGAATGACAAGATTGGCTCTCCATAATGCAAGCAGGTACTCTGTGTACTGCTGTGACTGAATAATGTATTTTTGTGATTTAATGCATACCCCCTAATGCTGCCGCTCATTTTTCCACACAGTGTTTTTAACTGCCATGAGTTCTCTTCACTGACACTGTCATATAATGTGATAATTGTGTGTGCTGTGTCTTTAAGACTGTGGTGACGTCACAGGTCAGAGTTGACCTTCACCGAGTGATATAGATATGAAAATGGCGATGTGTTGATGTTGCCGCCTGTTAATGTTTCCCGCTCCTAGTTTTAAAAGAGAACTTTGTTGAAACCACTATTCGTGTGGACCTCAGTTCTTTACATGGTGTCAGAAGTGCTTGACGGACGCTCTGCTTCAGTAAGATGGCCTTGTTTAATCCCCCGGAAAGTTTTCCTTTTCATCGTCCAAATGAATGGGCGGGCTGGAAAGAGCGCTTTCTGTGTTTCCGGACGGCTATAAAACTGAATAAAGAGGACGGCGAAGTTCAGGTCAGTTCACTGATTTACGCCATGGGCCCCGAAGCTGAAAACATCTTCAAATCATTCTCATTTACTGAGGATACGGATCAAAAGAAGTTTGACGTTGTGTTAGGAAAATACGACGAGTACTTCTGTCCCAAACGGAATGTGATCCATGAGCGCGCTTGTTTTCACCAGAGGCTGCAGCGGCCCGGTGAGAAAGTGGAAATGTTTATCAGAGCCCTTTTTGAGATGTCAGAACACTGTGACTTTGGTGTAAAGAGAGATGAACATATCCGTGACCGAATTGTTGTGGGCATCCTTGATAAAGAGCTGTCACGTAAACTGCAGATGATGGCTGATCTAACGCTTGCCCAAACCATTCAAACAGTTCGCCAATCCGAGGAGGTTGTCTTCCAGGTTCACCAGCAGGGGGAGGCACATGCCACGGTGCAGGAGATCCAGGGAAAAGCAGCAGGCAGAGGAAGATCTCCATTTAAACCAAGGAAGGAAAAAAGTGGAGAGCAAAAAGACTCATGGTGTGGAAGATGTGGAAAATTAAAACACAGAGATCCTGAAAAGTGCCCAGCCATGAAGTCAACATGCAACAAGTGTAAAAAGGTGGGTCACTGGGAAAAGAAATGTCACAGTAAATCAGTCAGAGAAGTCACTGAAGAGACAGTTTCCCAGACATCATTTTTTTTGGGCGCAGTCACAAAAACAGACAGAAATGATGACCCATGGACCATACAGCTTACAATTGGAACAACACCAGTCAATTTTAAAATTGATACGGGTGCAGATGCAAACATTATGGGACAAAAGACATTTAACGAACTAGTTCCTAAGAAGGAATTAGAGCCATCTAATGTCACACTGTGCAGCCCGGGTGGTCAGTTGGACTGTATAGGGAAATTTCAAGCCTTCACAGAATACAAAGAAAAACCATATACTTTTCCTGTGTATGTCATCAGTGGCAATAATGCAAACAATTTGCTGGACAGAGACACAGCAATGTCGATGGGGCTTGTGAAGCGTGTCGAAGAAGTACACAAAGCATTTGGTGAGCATGGAACACTTAAAACAGAACCAGTTAAAATCCTGTTAAAAGAGAATGCTCAGCCATACACAGTGCACACTGCCCGTCGTGTCCCTTTGCCACTTTTGCAGAAGGTTAAAGAGGAATTGCAGCGTATGGAGGAGAATAATGTGATTGAAGCTGTGATTGATCCTACAGATTGGTGCGCGCCAATGGTGCCAGTCCCAAGGAAAAATGGAAAAGTGCGGATCTGTGTCGATTTAAAGAGGTTAAATGAAGCTGTACGAAGAGAGAGGTATGTTCTTCCTACTGCAGAGGAAATCACTGCAAAACTTAGTGGAGCAACCACATTCACATCATTGGATGCTGCCTCCGGGTTTTGGCAGATTCCTCTCCATCCAGAAAGCAGTAAATTAACAACCTTTATCACACCCTTTGGGAGATATGCATTCAAACGTCTTCCATTTGGGATTACAAGTGCTCCTGAAATTTTTCAGCGCAAAATGACAGAAACCCTCAACGGCCTGGAAGGCGTGGCTATCTACATGGATGACATACTGGTGTACGGCGACACTCCTGAACAGCACGACCAGCGTCTCAGCAAGGTACTGGAAAGGATCGAGTCAGCCGGACTTAAACTGAACAGAGAAAAATGTAAGTTTAGACAAAACAAGCTTCACTTCTTGGGCCAAGAAATTGACAAATCAGGCGTGAGACCCGACCCTGATAAAGTCAAGGCAATCCGCGAGCTCCCTCCACCACAGAACGTGCATGACCTCAAGCGTGTCCTTGGCATGTTTAACTACCTAGGGAAATATATCCCAAATCTGTCAACAGTGGGCCAGCCACTATATGAACTGTTGAAATCCAAGTCAGTGTGGATGTGGGACCATTCTCAGCAGGAGGCATTTCAACGCATCAAAGACATTCTGTCTACTTCTCCAGTTCTGAAATTCTATGATGTGAATCGACATACTGCCGTATCAGCCGATGCCAGCAGCTATGGTATAGGTGGAGTACTACTGCAACTGCACGATGGAAACTGGAAACCTGTGGCATACTGCTCACGTCGTCTGTCAGAGGCCGAGACTAGATATGCACAGATAGAGAAGGAGTGTTTGGCGAGTGTCTGGGCATGTGAGAGATTCGAGAAGTACCTCTGTGGTCTGGAAGATTTTAAGTTGGTTACAGATCACAAACCCTTGGTGCCTCTCATGAACAAAAAGGACCTGGACAATGTGCCAATATGGTGCCAAAGGCTACTTATGAGACTTATGAGGTTCAAACCGACAGCCGAATATGCTCCGGGAAAGACCTTGGTAGTAGCTGATACACTCTCAAGAAGTCCACTACAGTGCGTAGAAAACGAGACTGATTCTCACTCTGATGTAGCGTGCTACATAGCAGCAGTTATTGATAACTTGCCAGCTACTACACATAAAATAGACACTATAAAGACCTCTACAGCAGCTGACTGTAACCTACAGTTGGTGTTGTGGTACATCAAGTCAGGATGGCCAGAATACATACGCAATGTCCCAGCAGCTATCAGAGACTATTTTCCCATTAAAAATGAACTGTCTGAATGCGATGGAATTATCACCAGAGGAAGCCGCATGTTGATTCCGGATGTGCTCAGAGCAGACATCTTGGATCGAATACATGATGGACATCAAGGTCTGACAAAATGCAGAGAGCGGGCCTGCACATCTGTGTGGTGGCCTGGCATCTCATCTGAAATCAAACGCAAAGTCCAGTCCTGTCAGGTGTGTCGTGAGATGAGACCAGCTCAGCGAAAAGAGCCTCTCTTGTCAACCCCTCTACCTGATCGACCCTGGAAGAGACTTGCTGTTGACCTGTGTGAGCATAACAAGCACACCTACCTTGTTGTGTCAGACTATTTCTCTCGGTTCCTCGAGATACTTCATCTGCCAGTAACCACTGCTTCTCAGATGATCTTAAAGCTGAAGGCAGTGTTTGCGAGGTTTGGTTGTCCAGATGTGGTTGTATCTGACAATGGGCCTCAATTCTCATGCCAAGAATTTAAAAAGTTTGCAAGGGAGTTTGACTTTTTGCACATCACCTCAAGTCCACATAACCCCCAAGGAAACGGACATGCAGAGAGGGGAGTTCAAACAGCAAAAAGAATCTTAAAGCAGCAAGATCCTTTGCTCGCCCTCATGTGCTTTCGATCAACGCCCTGCACCACCACAGGCGTGAGTCCCGCAGAGCTACTTATGGGTCGAAAGATCAAAACAACTCTTCCTACACTCGAAGTGAATCTTCAGCCCCGATGGCCTGATCTGGAAGTCGTCAGGAATAAGGATGCAATGGAGAAACAGAAACAAGCATTCTACTTCAATCAGCGCCATGGAGCTAAACCCCTACCTTCGTTGAAGCCAGGAGATTCAGTCCTCACAAAGCTGGACCATCAGAAATTCTGGAAAACACCTGCTGTTGTCACAGGAGAAAGCAGCACACCTCGCTCCTTTCTTATTGAAACACCCCAGGGAGCAACTTTGCGACGCAACCGCCGTCACTTGCAACATGATCCTGAATCAGCCAGAGAGATACCCTCTTCAGCTCCAAATGACCTGCAGCCAGAGATTGTCGATCAGCAGCCTGAAACTGCAGCTGCTGCTGACACTATTTTACCAGAATCCAGTGTCAAACCGCCAGACCCAAAGCAAGGACTGTTGTTTACCCGGTCTGGTAGAATGATTAAACCTGTGCAAAGACTAGATTTGTAGAAAAAAAAAAAAAAATGAATGAAAAAATAGAGAAATTCACGTGTTCACTGTGATAAGTGTGGTTATATGTGGTTCAAGGATTAAGCCATGGGCTGTGGGGAAGGGTGAAATGGGAATGAAAAATGTTTGAACTGAAAATTGTTTTGTTCTGAAAAAAAAAAAAAACTAAAAAAGGGGGAGATGTCATATAATGTGATAATTGTGTGTGCTGTGTCTTTAAGACTGTGGTGACGTCACAGGTAAGAGTTGACCTTCACCGAGTGATATAGATATGAAAATGGCGATGTGTTGATGTTGCCGCCTGTTAATGTTTCCCGCTCCTAGTTTTAAAAGAGAACTTTGTTGAAACCACTATTCGTGTGGACCTCAGTTCTTTACAGACACCATCTGCATACCCTCTATTGTTGCTAGTACTGTGCATGTTTTTTTAATGTGATCTATCATTAGGAAACTAAGTCACTCCACTTCCAGTTATAGAGGACGTCTACAGGAAAAGATGTCTGCGCCGGGCACGCAGCATTCTTAGGGACTCCAACCACCCTGCTCATGGACTGTTCCAGCTTCTCCCCTCCAGAAGACGTTTCAGAAGCCTTCGGACTAGAACCAGCAGGTTTAGGAACAGTTTCTTTCCAACAGCTGTCACATTATTGAACTTAGTTCCCCGCTGACTCTCTTACCATCATCTCTTACCATCCTCACCTGTACATAACTGCATAACTACATAACTACATCTAACTTATTGCACATTATTTGCACATAACAGTACTCTTAACTTTCTGCACTGCTGCATATATTTGCATATATTTGCTTAAATTGCACATACTGTTAATTACCGTATATACTGCACTGCTGTCCTTTGCACTTCTGATTGGATGCTAAACTGTGTTTCGTTACCTTGTATTCATACATGTGTAATGATAATAAAGTTGAATCTAATCTAATCTAATCTAAAAATGTCTGTTGGAAAAAATAAGCACCTTTGCACAATGGTGTGGCATTTAAGCAGACGGTGCCTTTTCTCATTTTTTTTTCTTTTCTTAAAAGTTACTTGCTATATATAATATGTTGTGAAGTGCAGTGTGGTGACGTGCACTTCCCGTCACGTCACCACACTGCCCATATATAAGGCAGGGGCGCCATCTTACGGCCTCTTTTGCCGGATGCCCACGCTAGTGCCTGCCGTGTCTGACTCTGTACATAGTTCCTTAATAAAGCTGAGTTTGCAAAGTCATCTTGCCTCACCCCTCACCCAGGTATTTTTCCATACATAACATTACTGATATTTATTCCCTTTCTTCCATCGCCTGGCAACCCCTGTGTACCTGTCAGTTGTCCTTTATTTGACTTCACTGACAGCTATCTCACTCACTGATCTGATTAGGTGGTTTGTGCCAAATTAAAGAGTGACAACCTTGGGCACACTGTCAGACTGGCATTTTGCAGTCATTGGCATTAGATAAAAATTATAATGTGTCTGAAAGAAAGAGAAAACACGACATCAAACATGCAGCCTGTGGGCATGAACCAGCTCAGTCTCACTCATGGTCTTGCAGAGTGTATTTACACTGATGTGAGACAAATTCTACATTAAAGTTTCCATCCTTCTATCTGCTTCCTGTTGCATTAATCAGCACTCAAGGTGATTCTATAGTGTGTGATTCGTGAGAGTTTTTTTTTTTTAATAATTTAAATGGGAAGCTGTATTAAGACACTGCAGATGTACATAAATTAGCTTAAAGCTAACTCTGGTAGAGTGCATCAAATGTTAACATTTTTGTTTATTATTGTACATGGTCCCTTTTCAAATAAAAAGTAAGTAAAGTATTAGTGAACAAATACCGTGGCCAAGCACTGTCATGATCTGGGCACCATACCAACACTCAACAAAGTTCGTTTTCTAATGTCATTGTGTTTTCCCTGATCATTATTTGCATTATTTGCCCCTGTGTCGTCCTTTGTCTGGTTTTAGGTCTTGTATGTATTTTGGTTTGCCTGTTGTTGTCCCTCGTGTGTTCCATACCCATAGACACCTTCCCTTATGTGTTGCTGTTTAGTCCCTGATTATTATCCCACCTGTCCCATGTTCCCCTGATTATCTATCTCCCTACAGTATATACAGTGGTGTGAAAAAGTGTTTGCCCGCTCCTGATTTCTCATTTTTTTGTATGTTTGTCACACTTAAATGTTTCACATCATCAAACAAATTTAAATATTAGAAAAAGATAACACAAGTAAACACAAAATGCAGTTTTTAAATTAAGGTGTTTATTATAAAGGGTAAATAAAAATCCAAACCTACATGGCCCTGTGTGAAAAAGTAATTGTCCATCTGTTAAAATATAAATTAACTGTGGTTTATCACATCTTTGGAAAGCTGAGTTCAATTTCTCTAGCCACACCCAGGCCTGATTACTGCCATGCCTGTTCTCAATCAAGAAATCACTTAAATATGACCTGCCTGACAAAGCGAAGTAGACCAAAAGATCCTCAAAAGCTAGACATCATGCTTGTGATCCAAAGAAATTCAGGAACAAATGAGAAACAAAGTAGCTGAGCTCTATCAGTCTGGAAAAGGTTATAAAGCCATTTCTAAAGCTTTGGGACTCCAGCGAACCACAGTGAGAGCCATTATCTACAAATGGCAAAAACATGAAACAGTGGTGAACCTTCCCAGGAGTGGCCGGCCAACCAAAACTACCCCAAGAGCACAGCAACGACTCATCCAAAAGGTCACAAAAGACCCCACAACAACATCCAAAGAACTGGAGACCTCACTTGCCTCAGTTAAGGTCAGTGTTCATAGCTCCACCATAAGAAAGAAACTGGGCAAAAATGACCTGCATGGCAGACTTAAAAGACAAAAACCACTGCTGAGCAAAAAAGAACATAAAGTCTCATCTCAGTTTTGCCAGAAAACATCTTGATGATCCCCAAGACTTTTGGGAAAATACTCTGCGGACTGATGAGACAAAAGTTCAACTTTTTGGAAGTTGTGTGTCCCATTACACCTGGCGTAAAAGTAACAGCATTTCAGAAAAGGAACATCATACCAACAGTAAAATATAGTGGTGGTAGTGTGAAGACTTGCTGTGGTAAATGGAACCATGAATTATGCTGTCTACCAAAATAATCCTGAAGGAGAATGTCCGGCCATCTGTTCATGACTTCAAGCTGAAGAGCACTTGGGTTCTGCAGCAGGACAATGATCAAAAACACACCAGCAAGTCCACCTCTCAATGGCTGAAGAAAAACAAAATGAAGACTTTGGAGTGGCCTCGTCAAAGTCCTGACCTGAATCCGATTGAGATGCTGTGGCATAACCTTAAAAAGGCGGTTCATGCTCGAAAACCCTGCAATGTGTCTGAATTTCAACAATTCTGCAAAGATGAGTCTGCCAAAATTCCTCACAGTCTACCAAAATTCATTGCCAGTTATTTCTAACGCTTGATTGCAGTTGTTGCTGTTAATGGCGACCCAACCAGTTATTAGGTTTAGGGGGCGATCACTTTTTCACACAGGGCCATGTAGGTTTGGATTTTTTTTTTTTTTTACCCCTAATAATAAACACCTTTATTTAAAAACTGCATTTTGTTTTCAATTGTGTTGTCTTTGTCTAATATTTAAATTTGTTTGATGATCTGAATCATTTAAGTGGGACATACAAAAAAAATGATAAATCAGGAAGGGAGCAAACACTTTTTCACACCACTGTATGTCCTGCTCTGTGTTCATTTTGTGTGGGTTTATTGTCTTAACACTGTGATCTTCAGCTTCCTCCATGTATGTATTTTGCCTCAGTAGTCTAGTTCTGTTTTCAGCCCCCTGACTGACATTTGATTCCTTTTTACTTTTTCTGTTAATAAATATTATTGCACTTGAAGTCCTGCCTGCTACTCTGGGTCCTGCTTTAAAATTTATTTCTGCCTTCCAAAGCAGAAGTGTGACAAGCACTGCTACAATTTGTTAAGATTTCTAAGACGTTACCATGATGCTGCTATCATGTGTTTATTGACTTTGTTGATCTTCACACAGACAGATTCGCTGATGTCACCATACTGACAAAATGTCTACCAGTGTTCCATGTTGACTGTATTTAAAAAAAAAAAAAAATTGTGGTGCTGGACAATCAAAAATTTTATTGCAATTAATCTTTTGAAATGTTGAGTTAATCACGATTAATAATGTGTTAATCACATCTTTTTCCATACAGATACAGTGTACCTTAAGTTGGTAATTTTTCAAGTTTGCCATTCTGTTATGAACATGTGAGTGGAAAAATATGTTTGCTGCCTTCACTTGCAGGTTTATTAAAGCTCTCAACATATCCAAAATGACAAAACTCTCCAGAATATTCTCCAGAAATTTCTCAAAAGTAGACTGCATGTGCAAACAACGGAATGCCAGGGCTCATTAATGTCACCGCAACACAACTTAGCATCCAACCAGCCAGCAGCCAAAATGGAGCTTGCTTTTTCTCCCATTGCAAACATCCACAACTTTTAAGCAGATCAACACAAAACCATGGACCTTGTGTGTCACAACGTACGTACTATTTCCCTTTTAACAGAAAAATTGCAAACATAAACAAACAACTATCTTGCCCGTGATGACACCCTACCATGCTGCAAAAACAGTTGGGGAGTGAATGGACATTACAAACACAGCTTGAGAATTTTTTTAGACTGTACTCAACCAACAGTTGGACCCAAAGCTATGAGGATTAAAACTGGCGAATTTCTGTCCGTGTCAGCTGCTGGAGGTCATCTACAACCTAGCATGTACTGTAGCTACTAGCCAGCTATCCAGCTTCAAAAGAAGAACAGCCCAATATCCAGGCGAAGTTTTGGAAGACGCTGTAACAGTTATCAAGGTGAGAGCTTCAACAGATAGCATTGTAAACTTAAACATGACAGCACTTTGGGGATTTCCACGGCTGTAATCCAGCTTGTCTGACTTTGCAATGACTGCATGGCACGCACAGTGTCTGTGGCCAGAGCAGCTTTGGTATGGAGATCCACTAAGCCAAAAAGTACTGTTTGCCCTTTCTGTCATTAACTGCCATTAACCACAATCACAAAATTTGTCACCGTTAACGGGGGCAAAGCATTAAAAGGTAATTAACGCGATAACGCCAACACCACTAAAAAAAAAAAAAAAAATTACAACACATATATCATATGAAGCTGCAAACAAGAAGACAAGCATCATGCTAAAGAAGTTCAAAAATAATAGAGTGTGTTTTCCATATGACCTGTAAGCCTTCACCTACTCGTACATGACCTGTGTTCCAAATGGTCTGCAGAAGTGTTATTTTATGTTGGGCTTTGACAATGGATTTATTTTAGCTTCAAAATTATTCTTATTGCATTACCAAAATCATTCAACCCCCACTGTAAATTAGGTTTATTGGCAAAATGTACAAAATGGCAACTTTTTGCAATAAACAAACAAGACCACTCTGAGGTGAGTGCAGTGTCCCCCACCTCTGTTTTCTTTGAAGATCCCAATTGTAGTGAATTTAGCTTAATGGGTTAATAGGTGTTTTATTGTTGGTACAAGTATTAATGTAAATATGAATGTGAGTAGGAATGAAGATTTCCTGTCATTACACTCTTATCCTCTTAGGGCACCAGTCCAGATAATGGACAATTTTATAAACAATTCTTTATTTGTACCAATTATGAATCAGTCTCAGAAAAAAAAAAAAAAAAAAAAAAAAAAAAACCTTGTGAGTTCTTGCTTATAATCAAGAAGATGGACATGAAATCAAACAATAACTCCCATATGTCTTTCAATAGTTTAATAATAAGGGTCAGAATAGGTTAACACATTTGAATGATTTTAAAACAAAGAATCCAACATGTATCATGGGCATCATAGACGGTTATTAAATTACTAAGCATCACATGTGAATGAAACACTTGTGGAACCAAATATACCGTGGTTTAACTTGTCAATATACTGGAAATTGGAAAACCATAAAATAGCATTGGTCAAGAAAAGTGGATGCAATTTTATGAAGAAAATGATGAGTAAACTATCTAGAAAAAATGAAAAATCAGTGTTACTCTTAAAAAGAATATAAATTAATGAAAGGACAAAATGCATTTTGAAATTCTGACAGGAGTTGCACGAAATTAAGTTTAAAGAATTTGCACCAGGAATATTCTGCAGAATTACAGTGGGGTAAAAAAGTATTTAGTCAGCCACCAATTGTGCACGTTCTCTGACTTAAAAGATGAGAGAGGTCTCCAATTTTCATCATAGGTATACCTCAACTATGAGAGACAAAATGAGAAAAAAAAATCCAGAAAATCACATTGTCTGATTTTTAAAGAATTTATTTGCAAATTATGGTGAAGAATAAGTATTTGGTCAATAACAAAAGTTCATCTCAATACTTTGTTATATACCCTTTGTTGGCAATGACAGAGGTCAAACGTTTTCTGTAAGTCTTCACAAGGTTTTCACACACTGTTGCTGGTATTTTGGCCCATTCCTCCATGCAGATCTCTTCTAGAGCAGTGATGTTTTGGGGCTGTCGCTGGGCAACACGGACTTTCAACTCCCTCCAAAGATTTTCTATGGGGTTGAGATCTGGAGACTGGCTAGGCCACTCCAGGACCTTGAAATGCTTCTTATGAAGCCACTCCTTCATTGCCCGGGCGGTGTGTTTGGGATCATTGTCATGCTGAAAGACCCAGCCATGTTTCATCCTCAATGCCCTTGTTGATGGAAGGAGGTTTTCACTCAAAGTCTCACGATACATGGCCCCATTCATTCTTTCCTTTACACGGATCAGTCGTCCTGGTCCCTTTGCAGAAAAACAGCCCCAAAGTATGATGTTTCCACCCCCATGCTTCACAGTAGGTATGGTGTTCTTTCTCCTCCAAACACGACAAGTTGAGTTTTTACCAGAAAGTTCTATTTTGGTTTCATCTGACCATATGACATTCTCCCAATCCTCTTCTGGATCATCCAAATGCTCTCTAGCAAACTTCAGACGGGCCTGGACATGTACTGGCTTAAGCAGGGGGACACGTCTGGCACTGCAGGATTTGAGTCCCTGGCGGCGTAGTGTGTTACTGATGGTAGCCTTTGTTACTTTGGTCCCAGCTCTCTGCAGGTCATTCACTAGGTCCCCCCGTGTGGTTCTGGGACTTTTGCTCACCGTTCTTGTGATCATTTTGACCCCACGGGGTGAGATCTTGCGTGGAGCCCCAGATCGAGGGAGATTATCAGTGGTCTTGTATGTCTTCCATTTTCTAATAATTGCTCCCACAGTTGATTTTTTCACACCAAGCTGCTTACCTATTGCAGATTCAGTCTTCCCAGCCTGGTGCAGGTCTACAATTTTGTTTCTGGTGTCCTTTGACAGCTCTTTGATCTTGGCCATAGTGGAGTTTGGAGTCTGACTGTTTGAGGTTGTGGACAGGTGTCTTTTATACTGATAATGAGTTCAAACAGGTGCCATTAATACAGGTAACGAGTGGAGGACAGAGGAGCCTCTTAAAGAAGAAGTTACAGGTCTGTGAGAGTCAGAAATCTTGATTGTTTGTAGGTGACCAAATACTTATTGTCCACCATAATTTGCAAATAAATTTTTTAAAAATTAGACAATGTGATTTTCTGGATTTTTTTTTTCTCATTTTGTCTTTCATAGTTGAGGTACACCTATGATGAAAATTGGAGACCTCTCTCATCTTTTAAGTGGGAGAACTTGCACAATTGGTGGCTGACTAAATACTTTTTTGCCCCACTGTAAGTTTAAATTGAACAACAGACCATCAGCACAGAGTCAGATTGCTTCCTGGTGGCAGCAGGGCCCCCATGTGCCAACCTTGATTCAGCTGGATGTCCGTGGAGTCTGTTGAGAGATAGACTGATAGACACAATCTACAAGGCTGTGTTCCTGAGATCGCAAACGAGAGCTGAGTTTTTCATGCAGCAAGCCTGAGCGAAGTCTCTTCTTATGCACTGAAGAAGGAATTTGTTTATTGTACAAGGTCCCATCAGAGAGTCAAATTGTGACAAAAACACACCACAGATCTGTTTCTTCCAATGTATTGTGGCTGGAATGAGTTAGTTTAAGCTTAAAAAAAAATCAAACAAAATCTTCTCACACGGTGAGTTAAAGAAATGGATTAAAATAAGGAAAAAATTAACTCTAAAGAAAAGAAAAAGAATTTTCACAGTGAATGGGAGGCTCTGGGCCTACTTGAAGATAGACAAAAAGGAAGAGCAGAAAATGTTCCTTACAGCTTGACCGCCGCCCAAAAACTGAACAAAGAGAAGATTTTTTTTCAGGTGTGGCAGAATTTCACTGGCTTTCATGAAAACTGAGGTGAACCATTTACATGAAGTTTTGTTGAACAGCAGTCATAAACTCAACCTAAAAAGGAGATGCACTGGAGCCTGAAGGCCCATTGGTCATTTCAAAGTTCAGGGCTGTGTGGATTACCCAGGAGAGAGATGAGGGGGAGAGACATTTGATATGCAAAGTGAGATCCTCCTGCACACATATATGCTGCTGAACACAGCATAAATTCCTTAAACTTTAGTGACTAAGATATATTACCTAATAATAAGGGAACATACAATGTGTCTACATTGTAACTGTAATTAATTTGTGATAGTAAGCATGCAGATGTTAATTTCCTCCTGAAAAAAGCAGCACATATCAAATCACATCAATAAAAGCATTTCAAACCACAATTGTACAACACAGGGGTCAGCCATGTCTTCAGTGGAGGATGCTGTCTTGAGAGAAAGAATATGAATCAATTCATTTGTCCATAACTCAGAAATTCCACTGCAAAGAGAAAAAAAAATATTCCTGATTCATCCACCAGATGGCACTGTGAAACTGTCTGATTGTTTAATGAAGAACCTTGACTTCCCCATCTGGACTATATCAACCATAAATCTTTCATTAGGGGCATTCCTTTGCCAAATAGAGAAAAGGGAGAATGACTAAGTCCAGGAGAAGGAATTAACTTCCACTTTATGGCCGATGGGTCATGTTATAACTCTGGTCCTTGGGTGAGAGAGGCAGTTCATGATCAGACTTATTTGTGAAACAATTTCTTTAAACTGAAGAGTGATTTTATAGATTGGAACCAAAGGGGTTGACGCTACACAATATATTACTGAAGGAAAGCAGTTTCCAACTTTTCCATATAATTATTGGAGCAGAACAAAATTATGATAATTCAATTCAATTCAACTTTATTTATATAACACCATATCACAACAACAATCATCTCATGGCACTTTCAAATGTAGGGGAAACCCCACAATTGCAGAAAGACCCCAGCAATCAGGTGATCCCCTGTGAGCAAGCACTCGGTGATGGTGGAGAGGAAAAACTCCCTTTTAAAAGGAAGAAACCTCTAGCAGAACCAGGCTCAGGGAGGGGCAGTCATCTGCTGCGACTGGCTGGGGGGGGGGGGGGATAGAGAAGATGGAGAGAACAGACATAAAGAGAGCAAACATTAATGGAGAGAAGCCCAGTACATTATTGGAGGTCACCTGGCAGTCTAAATCTATTAACAGCAAAACAAAGGGAGGGTTAAGAGACACAAGATCCCTCCCTAATCGTAGGCTATATTGAAGAGGAAGGTTTTTACCCTGCTCTTAAAAACAGAGATCGTGTGTGACTCCCAAACCCAGAGTGGTAACTGGTTCCACAGGAAAGGAGCTTGATAGCAGAAGGCTCTGCCTACCATTGTACTTTTGGAGATTCTAGGTATTACAAGTGATCCAGCATTTTGGGAGCTTAGTGCTCTGTTAGGATGATAGGGTAATATCAGATCTTTTTATATAAAAGGGGGCCTGATTATTAAGAGCTTTGTAAGTGAGAAGAAGGATTTTAAACTTAATTCTAAACTCTATGGGAAGCCAATGAAGGGAGGCCAGAACCAGAGAGATATGATCTCTCTTTCTAGTACCTGTTAAAACTCTTGCTGCAGCATTTTGGATAAACTGAAGACTTTTTAAAGATATTTTAGGACAACCTGATAACGAGTTACAATAATCTAATCTAGAGCTAACAAAAGCGTGGATCAGTTTCTCAGCATCACTCAGAGACAAGATGCTCCTAATCTTGGCAATATTGCTCAGATGATAGAAGACAGTCTTAGAAACAAATTTAATATGTGAATTAAAAAAACAGATCTTGATCAAAAATAACTTCAACGTTCCTCACAGAGCTACTAAGAGAAAGAGTAACTGCATCCAAACTAAAAGTTTGATTTGGAAAGGTATTTCTAAGGTTTTTTGGACCAACAAGAATGACTGAAGTCATTCTTATCTGAATTTAATAGCAGGAAATTGCAAGTCATCCAAGCTTTGATTTCCTTAAGACAGGCTTCAAACTTGGCATAATTGATTATTATCATCTGGCTTCATTGACAGATATAATTGTGTGTCATCTGCATAACAATGAAAATGTATATATTGCTTTCCAATGATGTTGCCTAATGGAAGCATATATAAACTAAAAAGAGTAGGGCCTAACACAGATCCCTGTGGAACTCCATGACTGAGCTTAGAGTTGGAAGAAAACTCATTATTGATATGAACAAATTGAAATCTATCGGACAAATAACGTCTAAACCACTGCAGTGAAGTACCATTAAGTCCAACATAGTGTTCTAATCTATCAAGTAGAATATCATGATCGATAGTATCAAAAGCTGCACTAAGATCTAAAAGGACAAGTACAGAAACGAGTCCATTATCAAATGCGATAAGAAGGTCATTTGTGACCTTCACTAAGGCTGTTTCAGTACTATGATGAATTCTGAACCCAGATTGAAACTCTTCAAATAAACCATTTCCCTGTAAGTGGTCAAATAATTGCGTAGCAACAACTCTTTCTAAGATTTTTGAAATGAACGGCAGATTAGAGATTGGTCGATAGTTAGCTAAAACTCCTGTGTCGAGCATTGGCTTTTGGAGTAAGGACTTAATTACAGCAATTTTAAAAGCCTGCGGTACATGACCTAAGGTTAAAGAAGAATTGATTATTTGAAGAATACGGCTACCAATAAATC
The DNA here is from genome assembly GCA_020510985.1 of Pholidichthys leucotaenia. Classification (NCBI taxonomy): domain Eukaryota; kingdom Metazoa; phylum Chordata; class Actinopteri; order Cichliformes; family Pholidichthyidae; genus Pholidichthys; species Pholidichthys leucotaenia. The sequence continues at coordinate 411,050,625 of CM035840.1, read as the reverse complement.
AAGTCCATTATCAGATGCGATGAGGAGGTCGTTAGTGATCTTCGCTAAGGCTGTTTCAGTACTATGATGGATTCTAAACCCAGATTGAAACTCTTCAAGTAAACCATTTCCCTGCAGGTGGTCAAATAATTGCGTAGCAACAACTCTTTCTAAGATTTTTGAAATGAAAGGGAGATTAGAGATTGGTCTATAGTTAGCTAAAGTGCCTGGATCTAGCGTTGGCTTTTTGAGTAAGGGTTTAATTACAGCAATTTTAAAAGCCTGCGGTACATCGCCTAAAGTTAATGAAGAATTGATTATATGAAGAATAAAGCTACCAATAAGTGGAAAGACTTCTTTAAATAACCTGGTAGGAATAGGGTCTAAAGGACAAGTTGAAGGCTTGGATGAGGAGATCATTTTATCTAACCCTAAAAGGTCAACTGGAGTAAACTTATCCAAACAGTTATCAATTGAAGGAGTTGTAGTAGTTGCTGTACTTGTTTACAGTGGGAATAATCTGATTGATTTTTATCTCTAATAGATAAAATTTTATGATTGTAAAAGTTCAAAAAGTCCTGACTAGTAAGCTCTAGGGGGATGTGAGGATTGACAGAGTCCTGACTCTTTGTCAGCCTTGCTACAGTGTTGAAAAGAAACCTGGGATTATTCTTATTCTCTTCTATTAACCCCTTGAACTCTGGTCAATTTCCCTAAAAAGGCCTAAAAATAACATACCCAAAGTAAATCAAAAGCTGTTCTTCAACCCTTTGCAGCATCTTCATGGGGTTGGTCTCATTTAAAAGAAAATACTTTGAATTTTTTGGCAAAACAGTCATAATCTCTCTAAATGCTCCTGCCACTGAGTAACAGTCATCTAAACATACTGAATTTGAAGAAAATAAAGTTCGCCTGGGTGGTTTTTTTAGATACAAATGCTTGCAAATAACACATAGCTGTCAGATACTGGCTGGAAAATGCAACAGCAATGTAGAGCCAAGTGTTATCAAGCTGAGGTCAAAATTTAGTAACAATGCCACAAAAAATGAATATATTACACAGCTTTTTTCTCAGGTTGTTCCCAGGCATTTTTGAAATGTGCCAGACTGTGCCAAATGGCACAGTTTGGAAAAACGTCTATAACTTTTGAATGCTTCAACATAGAAGCTTCATCTTGGGCTCTAATGAACGGTGACACTCAGGGCTGTGTGTCTGTGTGTGTGTGGGTGGGGTCGTTTGTTCATTCATGAATGAATGAATGAATGAATGAACAAACAAGCCCCCCACACACAAAGAAGCATGCCACGTAAAAAAATGTGTGGCCTTTTTTTACAAGAAAAAATAACCTACAGTGCAATAAAAATTATACTAAAATATCTGCAATGTAGAGGATAACAACCCCCCCTCCTCACTACAGAGGAGCTCTGCGCACAAAAAAACTTGTGGCCATGACGGACCGTTGTAATCACCGATCGGTCAAAAGTCATTTTTATTACTATTTTCATTGATAAAGAATAATTTAGCTTATAACACTTACCTGTCCACAACAGCAGTGTCGTTGGCGAACATCTGTTCCTCATTGTCAGACGAACATGAAGCTGGTCTGGTTGTTACGGACTCGTGGCTCTGGTCACCCGACCTGATCAAACCGTCTCCGCTTCCATGATTGCGGTTTTTGCGAACCATTTTTCAAAACAAATAAGAACAGTAGTAATAAAAAAAGACTGGCTAACGGCTGAGAGTGGCTAACGCTACCATTACACACAGGTCTCAATGTGAGTCACCCAGCGGCTTAGACAAAAAAGATTTTATGCACGGGGACGCACACGTTGCAATCGTCAAACTTCTCTGCTTCAACTGGCTCATTGTATTCGCAGTCGTTGGTAGACAGGTCCTTCTTGCTAGGTTTTCAGTCATTGGTTCTTCAAGGTTTCAGAAACCCAATTCAAGGCTCTTATTAGTCGAATGAGAGGTCAATCAAATCTAAACCAATCAAACACTCCTTTGGCTTTCTGTTCGCGGCTGTGTCTGTAGTGGAAGAACGGAAATGCAGCTTTTTTTTTCAGTGCGCACTGAGATGCACTATGACGCAGAGACGTCACCACCCGCGGAATCCCGGAGTTCAACAAGTTAATGCAGAGTAATAACTTGTTCTAGCTTTTCTAAGAGATTTTTTTATAAATTAGGAGATGATTTTGCCACGCTAAATAGAATTCATCTAAATTAGTGGAATGCCATTTTCTTTCTAGATGACGAGTCTTCTGTTTTAAGCTACGAGTTAAGCCTATCATCTATGAATATACAACAAAAATAGTTGTATACAACATATAGTTGTTGGTCAGGATCCCAAGGTGAACCTGCATAGCAAGTTTGGTGACCCTAGAGAGCTTCTTTAGTAAGAAAGCATAGGGAATGCTAACCTTGACCTTTGACCTTTTGATCCCAAACCCATAGTCAGAGGTCATGGTCTCAGGGTGAAACTGAGGCCTCCAGGCTTATCTGCCATCTTGTCCAAGAGCTAAACTCCAGTGAAAGACTGCGCACGACTGGTTGCACCAAGTAATCAGGTCCAAGCTTTGTGTTCTCAGCAGCAGAGCCAGAGTCTTTCACCTAGGACAGAGTTCTTCAAATACAGGTTTTCCACACTGCACCATAGATATATATGAGAACTAGACAGAACACGGCTAACATTTTTATGACAAACAAAGGCACCATACTCTGTAGGTAATTATAATGGTTGGCAGCACCTGCAGTATTGTAATAACAGGATACACAAACAATTGTTTGTTGTATTTATTCAATGAATCAATATGACAGCTGCACTTGGTCGATGGCAGCTAGCCTGAAAGCTAACCACGTCCTATCTAGTCCTTCAGAATCAGAATCAGAATCAGAATCAGAATCAGAATCAGGTTTATTGCCATTGTTCATGTAGTACACAAACTAGGAATTTGTCTCGGTGCAATGCTGCAACATTAAACATGATAAGATAAAAGAAATAAACTATACATACAATAAAGTGTAGAATAAGAGTAAGTGATACTGGTCAGCAGTTAAAATACAGTATATTAGCGAGCAGCAGATACTGTGGAGAACTATATAGTGCAGTCGGTAATGCAGGAAGAAAACAGTGATGATTGACATGAGTCTGGTTGAGCTGCTGTACATAGTGCACGAGAGTCAATAAGTCACTTAGTGTTCAGCAGTCTGATGGCAGAGGGGAAGAAGCTGTTCATGTGACGGGAGGTTTTAGTCTGGATGGACCGAAGTCTTCTACCAGAGGGGAGGGGGGCAAACAGTACGTGACCAGGGTGTGAGGGATCGGCTATGATCCGGCCAGCACGCCTCCGGGTCCTGGAGATGTACAGATCCTGGAGAGATGGGAGCTTGCAGCCGATCACCTTCTCAGCAGTGCGCATGACGCGCTGCAGCCTTAGTCTGTCCCTGGCAGTGGCTCCTGCGTACCACACGGTTATGGAGGTGGTGAGGATGGACTCGATGATGGCTGTGTAGAACTGCACTAACATCTTGGCGGGTAGCTTGAGCTTCCTCAGCTGCCGCAGGAAGAACATCCTCTGCTGGGCTTTTTTGATGAGTGAGCTGATGGTCGGCTCCCATTTGAGGTCCCTGGTGATGGTAGTGCCTAGGAAGCGGAAGGAATCAGCAGTGGTGATGGGAGAGCCTGAGAGGGTGAGGGGGGGCAGAGGGGTAGTGACTTTCCTGAAGTCTACAATCATCTCCACTGTCTTCAGAGCGTTCAGCTGCAGGTTGTTATTGTTGCACCAGGACGCCAGCTGGGCCACCTCTCTCCTGTAGGCGGACTCGTCGCCGTTGGAGATGAGCCCGATGAGGGTGGTGTCGTCCGCAAACTTGATCAACTTGACAGACTGGTGGCTGGAGGTGCTGATGTTAGTAGAGTCTGAGACAGTCTTTCCCAGCCGCACATGCTGCCTCCGGTCCGTCAGGAAGTCGGTGATCCACCTGCAGAGGGAGTCAGGCACGTTGAGCAGGGACAGCTTGTCCCGGAGCAGAGCGGGGCGGATGGTGTTGAATGCGGAGCTGAAGTCCACAAACAGGATCCTGGCGTAGGTTCCCGGGGAGTCCAGGTGCTGCAGGATGGAATGGAGGGCCAGGTTGACTGCGTCGTCTACAGACCTGTTGGCTCGGTAGGCAAACTGCAGCGGGTCCAGGAGAGGGGTGGTGATGGACTTGAGGTGGGGCAGGACCAGGCGCTCAAAGGACTTCATGACTACAGAGGTGAGCGCTACAGGTCTGTAGTCATTAAGTCCAGTGATCCGTGGCTTCTTGGGGACAGGGATGATGGTGGAGGATTTGAGGCAGGACGGCACGTGGCATAACTTAAGGGAGGTGTTAAAAATGTCTGTGAAGACAGGAGCCAGCTGTTTCGCACAGTGTCTCAGGGTGGAGGGAGACACGCCGTCCGGGCCGGGGGCCTTGCGCGGGTTCAGTCTGGAGAACTGTTTGAGCACGTCCTGCTCACTGATGATAAGGGCAGGGGGGGAGGAGGGGGGGGTGCCTTTAATGAAGTAGGGATTGTGGAGGCTGTGGAGCTGGAGGGAGGGGGGGAGTTGGACACAGATGACGAGGTGTCAAAACGGGCATAGTGTTGGGACAGTCTTTGACAAAGGGCTTTGTCATCCTGACCTTTAGGAGCCTGAGGCCGATAGTTGGTGATTTGCCTCAATCCTCTCCACACGGAAGCCGAATCATTAGCAGTGAACTGCTGCTGGAGTCTCTCTGAATACACAGATTTAGCCCTCTTCAGCTCTCTGTTAAACCGGTATTTAACCTCCCTGTAGCAGTCCCTGTCTCCATTTTTCAGCGCTGCTTCCTTCTCCTTGTCCTTCCTGATCTGTCTGAGCTTAGCTGTGAACCAGGGTTTGTCATTAGAGTAACTCACCCTGGTGCGTGATGGAAGAATGATCTCTTCACAAAAGTGGATATATGAGTTCACAGTGTCCGTGTACTCATCCAGATCATGCGTGGCTCCTTTAAACATGCCCCAGTCAGATATTTCCATGCACGTTTCCAGCTTCTCCTCAGCATCACTGGTCCGTATCTTCGTAGTGCTCACGACAGGTTTAGTGAGCTTCAATCTCTGTCTGTATGTTGGAATGAGGTGAACCATCACGTGATCAGATAATCCCAGCGCAGCGCGAGGAACAGCGCGATATGCGTCTTTCACTGTGGTGTAACAATGATCCAGTGTGTTTAATCCTCTGGTGGGGCATTTAATAAACTGTTTGTAGCGGGGGAGATCGTGGCTCAGATTGCACTGATTAAAGTCGCCAGCCACAATAATCAGCGAGTCTGGGAAACTCCGCTCTGTGTGTTGAATGTGATCCGCGAGCACGCGCTGAGCTTCGCGCGTGTCCGCGTCGGGAGGGGCGTACACAGCGATCAGTATAAAAGAAGCAAACTCCCGCGGGGAATAAAAGGGCTTGCAGTTGATAACAAGAAATTCCAGGGCGGGAGAACAGTGTTTGGAAATTACCGTTACATCAGAGCACCAGCTGCAGTTGATGTAGAAGCAGACTCCGCCTCCTGTGGTCTTGCCGGAAAGCTCTGTGTCACGATCAGCACGGAAGAGCTGGAAGCCGTCGAGGCGCAACGCGCTGTCCGGTATATTTTCCCGGAGCCAGGTCTCAGTAAAGCAGAGGACAGCTGAGGAGGCGAGGTCCCTAAAACGCATCAGCAGTCTCAGTTCATCTACCTTGTTAGAGAGAGAGTTGGTATTGGACAGAAATATGCCAGGCAGCGCCGTTCACGAGCCTCTCCTGCGAAGCCGCACGAGAGCGCCCGCTCGTCTACCTCTCTTCCGCCGTCTCACTTTCCGAGCCAAGCAATGAACCAGATCGGCGGCAGGGGCTAAAAAAACTGGGAGGAGGTCCGTGGGGGTGAAAGTCCTGATATTTAGAAGTTCTTCACGGGTATAAGTGCAAGCAGACACACAATTGACAAACAAAAACAAACAAAGAGCGCAGCGAAGCACCATGTCGACCGCTGTGGGCGCCATCTTGGTGTCCTTATATATAGTCCTTATATATTTCTTTGTAACATATAGCCAGGCAGAGTGACAGAAATAATTGACATTATGGCTATGCAATTCATTTTTTCACACATACCATTACCATCCAATCAAAGAATGTGAAAATACGTATGTCTGCTTGATAGCTCCATGTGGCAAACTCAAAATTTGATTGTCAAAAGAAACGGTCGGTACAATTCCTGTCCAGCTACAGACTGCCTGCATTGTTGGACTCTGAAGGCCTCAAAGCAGATCTCCTTGTCCCTCAGCAACACATGATGGTTGAAATATTATTCGACAAAAACTCCATTAGACACACACACCACCAGAAGCAGTGCAGCCAAGAGAAAAGCAGCAAAATGTAGAGAATAGACTATTGGGAATCATTTAACACATCCTCATGGAACAAATACAAGACTGTGGGGTGGAAATGTAGGTCAGTGATTCTGATAATGTTCAGGACAGCAGAGAAGGCCTTGCAGGACCTGATGACCCACCACTGCCAAAAGCACATTGTTTTATTTTTAATTGCACTGTAAAAAGTAGACCTGACACCTGACACAGTTTTTCCATCCTACTGAATATCTGCATTACATTAGATAAGGTTTAGACCAGATAGAAGTGAAAAGCTGCTTTAACAAAAATAATGAAAAATAAGAGCTTAGAAATGTTTCTGAATATTTGGAGCCCCAAATTTGGTATTCAGAACAGTCATAGTAGGTTAAGGGGGTAGTAGACTTTGCAACATTCATTTTTTTTCTTTCAAGGAGAACTCTGTTTTGTAAACTTTTACTATACAGTATAAAACTTCCAAGTTAACAACTGATAATTCACAACTTTGAACAGCCACTGGTTTGGAAACAAGACTTATCATAGACTTGCTCATCTGGGTGAAAAGATCATTGAAAAATTCATAGCCCTTTCAGTTATGCGATAGATAGATAGATAGATAGATAGATAGATAGATAGATAGATAGATAGATAGATAGATAGATAGATAGATAGATAGATAGATAGATAGAACACAGGGTTACAATGAGCTAAATTATTTGAAGGATTAGGAAACAAAGGAAACAGGTCCCTGCAGTGGTCCCTGGTTTGACTGCCAGCCATAGCAGTCCCCCTGAATTTCTTTCCTGAATGTCTTTCTTTATTGTATCCAATGTAAAAATCTGAAATTGTCAACATTGGCATTTTATATGATATACATAATGTCTTAGATTGTCAAGTTCTTGCTCTTCCTCCCAAGTCTAAACTCATTTATTTCTAATAATAAATATTGGAGCCAAATTGTGAAATGTCATGATTTAGGATTGGTAGTGTTTATTTTTAAATTATTCTACACCTTTCACTCTGTATATATATCACAGATGCACGGATCGCCCCGGGGGTCTCCCGGGTCGGCGGACGGAGCCACGGTTTGCAGCGGGAGACGTTACAGCGGGGAGGAGCTAGTGCTAGCTAGCACTTGGCCGCCGCCTGGTGCTAATGGGAAACTCGACATACCGGGAGCTGTAGCGAAAACGACGCGGGTGCTGGGCTGGAGTTTAGGCGGCGTGAAAGAAATATAAGACAGAATAATAAAGAGCGATGGCAAGAACCAAGCAGACCGCCCGTAAAATCTACTGGAGGAAGAAGCCCCCCAGGAGACAGCTAGCCACCAGGGCTGCTCGGAGAGGCGCTCCGGCCACTGGCAGAGTGAAGAGGCCTCGCCGTCACAGGTCACAGGCCCGTGGCTCTGAGAGAGATCCGTCACTACCAGAAATCCACGGAGCTGCTCATCCGTAAGCTGCCCGTCCAGCGCCTGGTGAGGGAGATCGCTCAGGACTTCAAGACTGTCCTGCGTTTCCTGAGCTTCGCCGTCATGGCTCTGCAGGAGACCAGCGAGGCCCACCTGGTGGTCTCTTCTTCGCTAAGGGGGTCACCATCATGCCCAAAGACTTCCAGCTGGCCCTCTGCATCCGCGGAGAGAGAGCTTAGACTTTCTGCTGCACATTCACCAGCCATAATGCTCTGCACTGTGTGTCTATATATATACATTTATAGTAATATGGACATATGTTTACTAGATGTTGTTTTTTCTTGCCTTCTGATTGTTGCTCTGAGTGTTGCTATCCCTATGCTGTTGCAATCCTGGAATTTCCCCATTGTGGGACTAATAAAGGTTTATCTTTATCTTTATCTTTATAATTAAAAAAAGTTGTATTACATTTTAAAATAACTCATCTTTCAGATTCTAAAGATAAAAAACCAGAGACACCTTTCACAACAAAGTCTGACAAAAGCCCCCAGAGCATGTACACAAAGGAAATAAGGTTTTGTAAAAAGGGAGCTACACAGGAGACATCTACTTCTTGCCTCTACAATAGCTATGTGGTCCAGTATTAACATGACTCCCAACACGAGTCTGCTCACTAAATTACAAGAAAGTGTTCCCTGAGGTCCCTGTGTTTGAAAACTTGAGTCCACACAGCAGCTCTCTTGGCTGAAAGCCTGTTCTAACAGTTGTCTAACTGGGACATGGGCAAAAGAGAACTGGTCTGCTTTACAGGAGATAACGGCAAGTATTGTGGCAGCATGGAGGGGACTGGGACAGTCTTGGCTCAGCTGTATTGCAATAATATTTAGCAGTCTCTCATTTGAAGTCTTTTCTCTAAAGTGAGAACAGTCCACACTATGCATAAATATAAAGGATTTGAGAGAATGTCAAACTGGTGGGAGAAAAAAATGCACTCAGTGGAACAACTGGACTGCAACCTCAAGGAAAATGATTAGTGACATCATATGTCAAGTGAGCCAAGTGGTCATCATTTTAAAATGTCAATGTGTTTTTTTTCTTAAGAAGTTGCACACATGCAAGGATAGGTTAATGTTACTTTTGCATTGCCTTCCTTCTATAAACTCTTTGGCCATGACCATCTTACAGATCTATTCTAATCTGAACTCAAACTTAATTAATTTGGACAGCAGCTTGCACTAGCAGTCTCAATGTAAGCTTTATGGCTACACCAACTAGAGGCTACAGATGGAAGTAAACAGGTTTACTGCTCAACAAAGATGCAGAACACCAACTACTGTCACACACAGTAGTTACTTATATAAGAAGAAGCAGAATAAAAAACCCCACTATATATAGCAGTCAGACTTAACATTTCAAATAAAGCGCATATAGCCTAACACATTTCAACAAATGGGAAAAAAAAAATCCCCATCAGATTATGGGGCGATGAACACAAAAAGTTTAAAATTGCTCACTGATTAGTATTTGAGATTTGGTAGTTTGGTGTGCAAAAATGCTTGTTGATCCAGATGAGCTGAATTGCTTATATTTAGCAATGACCATATATTCTGGTCTCCGGGCAGCCACACAAGTACTGTATGTATTTGACAGCTTGGAAAGTAAGGAAAATGTGACCTCATGGACACACTAGAAGTTCAAAGGATCCTCTGGAAGAGGCAGAGATGGAGCTTTACAGTATCAATCAATTTCTTCCTCTGCCCTGGCATTGGCAGCCCTGGCTTGTACTGTACTTGCAGTGAAAGCATGACACAGAAATCCATGAACAGTATTGTCGTCTACTGATTCCTTAAAGATTCCACTCTATAATTTTGTAGCTAAATTATTGCAAAGTCAGTTTTATTTTTATTTGAATTAAATGTATTTTACATAAACAGTTCTGTAATTACCTGCAAAGATCCAGCTTTGGTTGTTCATTTCAAATCTTTTTTTTTTTTTTAAACTGAGTATCCACCGCAGATTTTAAATGCACCGAAAATCCCTTCCAGAGAAAGTTCTCTGCATAACCCTCTGAATGCCCGTGTCTTGCCTCCTACACAGATTTTCTATACTTTGTTCTTTTCAACTGGTTTCCTGCCAGTAACTTGGAGGCAGGCAAGCCAGGTGTATGCTGTAGTGCTGCAGTGGCAGAGTTATTCCCAGATACTTCCCAGAAGCCTAGAGACTGTGGGGAGTCTAAGTGGCCCTATTAGTTGAACATTTTACATGGGCACGTTTTTGATTTGAGCAGCAATACCCAGTTTAATGCATTGTCGGCCAGCAGCACTTCATCTTTATCTGCAGGCTGCCGTTCTTTCACTACATTAAACATTAGTTCACAAGATGAGAACACACGTGACTCTGACAAATGTGTGTGTCATTTGCAGGGCATGCACTTGCACCACAGTTTCTAATTCTCCTTCCAAGTCATCATGTGCTACTACCTGAAATAAAAGCATTAGGGAGTGCTGATGCCTCGGTGTTTGAGGACAAACACAAACACACACACACACACACACACACACACACACACACACACAGAGACTACCGTATGCCTCGTTTCACCAAAGCATAATAATGCTGCTGAAAAGCATGGGTTTGATAGAGCTAACATAAGATAAGATAAGATAAGATAAGCCTTTATTAGTCCCACAACGGGGAAATTCCAGGATTGCAACAGCACAGGGATAGCAACACTCAGAGCAACAATCAGAAGGCAAGAAAAAACAAGCAAGCAAGAGCAGCTAATATACATATGTACATATTACTATAAAAAATATATATACACACACACACACACACAGACACACAGTGCAGAGCATTGTAGCTGGATGGAATAAATATATGAATATATGAACACACAGTGCAGAGCATTGTAGCTAGATGGAATAAATATGTAAATATATAAACACCCACAGTATGGAGCATTGCAGCTAGGTGGAATAAATATGCAAGTATATAAACACACACAGTGCGGAGCATTGTAGCTAGATGGAATAAATATATAGATATATAAATATAAACACACCCAGTGCTGAGCATTGTAGCTAGATGGAATAAATATGTAAATATATAAACACACACAGTGCAGAGCATTGTTGCTAGGTGGGATGAAACAGCATAACCGTCTATTTAGTTATCCTACATGGTATGATTATGTGCCCATACATATTCTCACCCTCCATAGCGACCGGTATGTTCCTAGTTGTATGCCGGAGAGGACCATTGTGTAAGTCTATTGCATCTTTTGCATTCAAAAAAAACTATTAGTTTGTTACGTCTTTTTGCTATCTCTGCGAGCAGCCCTGCTTAGGTTGTACAGTCTGACAGCCGTTGGTAGGAAGGACCTACGAAACCTCTCGGTTGTGCACCTGGGATGATGTAGTCTGCTGCTAAATGAGCTCCTCAGTGCATCCAGTATGTCCTGCATAGGGTGGAACTCGGACTCCAGCAGAGATGACAGTTTAGCCACCGTCCTTCTCTCTCCTATCTCCTCCATCGGATCAAGGCGTTGCCCCAGGACAGAGCTAGCTTTCTTAATCAGTTTGTTCAGTCTCTTCCTATCGGCTGCAGTAATGCCACTGCCCCAGCAGACCACTCCAAAAGTGATGGCTGATGCCACCACCGTGTCATAGAATGACTTCAGCAGCGCCCCTTGTACACCAAAAGACCTGAGTCTCCTCAGCAGGAACAGCCTGCGCTGTCCCTTCTTGTAGAGTGCGTCAGTATTGTGTGACCAGTCTAGTTTATTGTTCAGATGAATACCCAGGTACTTGTAGGATGTCACCATCTCGATGTCTGTTCCCTGTATATTTACTGGTGCTGTGAGGGGCTGCCCATGCCTGCGGCAGTCCACCACCAGCTCCTTAGTTTTCCTCGCGTTGATCTGGAGGCAGTTCCGATGGCACCAGTCCACAAAGTCCTGGATAAGCCCTCTGTACTCAGCTTCATCTCCGCTGGAGATGAGACCAACGATCGCAGAGTCATCAGAGAACTTCTGTAGATGGCAATGTGTTGTGTTGTGTGAGAAGTCCGCAGTATAAAGAGTGAACAAGAAGGGAGCCAGCACCGTTCCCTGGGGGGCCCCCGTGCTACTGATGATCGTGTCGGAAACACAGTCCCGGGTTCTCACAAACTGAGGCCGGTTCGTGAGGTAGTCCAGGATCCATGATGACAGGTGCTGGTCCACCCCTGCGCGCAGCAGCTTGTCCTTCAGGATCATCGGTTGGATGGTGTTGAAAGCACTGGAGAAGTCAAAGAACATGATCCTCACCATATTCCCGGGCTTCTCCAGGTGGGACAGAGAACGGTGAAGGAGGAAGATCACCGCATCCTCCACCCCAATGCCATGCTGGTAGGCGAACTGGAGTGGATCCATCGCTGGTTCCACCAGGGGGCGGAGATGAGCAAGGAGCAGTCTCTCCAGGGTCTTCATCAAGTGGGACGTCAAGGCCACCGGTCTGAAGCTGTTCAGGTCTTTGGGGTGGGAAGTTTTTGGTACAGGTACCACACAAGATGTTTTCCACAGCTGTGGTACCCTCCCCAGTTTCAGGCTCATGTTGAAGATATACGTCACAATCCCACACAGCTGGTCTGCACAGGACTTGAGGAGCTTTGCGCTGATGCCGTCCGGTCCCGACGCCTTCCTTGCCTTGATCTTCCTCAGCTCCGTCCTCACCTGGGTCTTGGTCAGGGTCAGGATGGGGGGCTGTGTGTTGGGAGTGGGGGGGGTGTCGGTGGAGTGGGGAGTGGGTAGCAGGACTTGATTTCTTAGAGGCAGCAGTGGTTGTTGTGCAGACAGGGGGGAGGGCGGTTGGTCAAATCTATTGAAAAACAGATTCAGGTTGTTCGCCCACTCCCTGCCCCCCGTGGCCTGGGGGGAGGTATTCTGGAGCCCCGAGATGGTTTTGAGGTTTCTCCAGACCCCGCTGATGTCGCTCTGTTGCAGCTTGTCCTCCATCTTCTTCCTGAAGCTGTCCTTGCCTTCTCTGATCTTTCTCCTCAGCTCCCTCTGTACGGACTTCAGCATCTCCCTGTTCCCCGACCTGAAGATCCTCTTCTTCTCTCTCAGAAGTGTTTTTATCTCAGGGTTGATCCAGGGTTTGTTGTTTGAGTGACGCCGTATGGTCTTGGTGGGAACGGATTTGTCCACACAGAAGCTGAGGTAGCCCGTGAAGGTGTGAATGAGGCCATCGATGTCCTCACCATGTGGATCGCAGAGCTGCTTCCAGGCAGTGGCTTCAAAACAGTCCTTTAGAGTGTCCATTGTCTCCTCAGACCATAACTCCACAGTGTGCACGGCCGGAGGTTGTCTGTGCACTAGGGGTTTGTACACCGGTCGGAGATGAACCAAGTTGTGATCCGATCTCCCAAGTGGGGGGAGTTGTGATGAGGTGTACGCCTCCTTAGTGTTTGCGTAGAACAAATCCAGTGTTTTATTGTCTCTAGTGTGGCATGTGACATACTGGGTGAAAGTGGGCAGAATGGGAGACAGTGAAACGTGGTTGAAATCGCCTGAGATGAGGAGAAGAGCATCTGGGTGTTCTGTCTGCAGCCTGCTGGTTACTGAATGGATGACGTCACGCGCTGTCCCAGCGTTTGCCGTCAGATTTGCATAAACAACAATGCAGATCACGTGTGAGTGTTCTCTCGGGAGATATGTAGGCCTCATGCTAACAGCTAGCAACTCAATGTCTTTGCTGCAGTGTCGTTGTTTAACAGTGATATGTCCCGGTCTGCACCAGTTGTTGTTAACATACATGATCACTCCACCGCCCCTAGTTTTGCCACTCTCTGGTGTTCGGTCAGCTCGTATCGTGTGAAAACCCTCCAGCTCAATGTTAGCATCTGCTGCTAGTTCAGTTAGCCACGTCTCAGTAAACAAAAGGAGAGAGCACTCCCGGTAAGTGCTATCATAACGGGAGATAGCCGCTAGCTCATCTAACTTTCCCAGTATCGACCGTACATTTCCCATGACAACAGATGGAAGGGAGGGTCTGTACCTTATATTTTTTGTCCTCCGCCTTACTCCAGCCCGGCAGCCGCGGCGTTTTCGCCTCAGTTCTCTCGGTATGTCGAGTTTTTCCAGTGGGACCGGGTGGCGGTTAAATGCTAGCAGCTCTTCCCTGTTATATCGTATCCTGCTATAAACAGTGGCTCCGTCCGCCGGCTCAGGAGACATTTGGGATGATCTGTGTGTCCGTGATATAAGTGGAGTGAAAAAAAAAAAAAAAAAAAAAAAAGTGATCAAAAGAGAGAGGAAGGGAAAAAAAACTCGGAATCGAGCCGCTGTTGCAATACATACAGTATATCATTCAGTCTGGAAGATCAAGACAGCCTTACAGTGCATCCGGAAAGTATTCACAGTGCTTCACTTTTTCCACATTTTAAGTTAAAGCCTTATTCCACAATGGCATAAATTCATTTTCTCTTCAAAATTCTACACACAATACCCCTTACTGAGAACTTGAAAAAAGTTGTGTTTTTTTAGATTTTTTTGCAAATTTATTAAAAATAAAAAAATGAATCACATGTACATAAGTATTCACAGCCTTTGCTCAGTAGTTTGTTGATGCATCTTTGGCAGCAATTACAGCCTCAAGCCTTTTGAATATGATGTCACAAGCTTGGCACACCTATCTTTGGGATGTTTCGCCCATTCCTCTTTGCAGCACCTCTCAAGCACCATCAGGTTGGATGGGAAACATCGGTGTACAGCCATTGTCAGATCTCTCCAGAGATGTCCAATTGGATTCAATTCTGGGCTCTGGCTGGGCCACTCAAGGACATTCAAAGAGTTGTCCTGAAGCCACTCCTTTGATATCTTGGCTGTGTGCTTAGGGTTGTTGTCCTGCTGAAAGATGAACCGTCACCCCAGTCTGAGGTCAAGAGCTCTCAGCAGCAGGTTTTCATGCAGGATGTTTCTGTAAATTGCTGCATTCATCTTTCCCATGAGTCTCCCAGTTCCTGTTGCTGAAAAACCTCCCCACAGCATGATCCTACCACCACCATGCTTCACTGTAGGTATGGTATTGGCCTGGTGATGAGCAGTGCCTGGTTTCCTCCAAACATGACGCCTGGCATTCACGCCAAAGAGTTCAATCTTTGTTTCATCAGATCAGAGAATTTTGTTTCTCATGGTCTAAGAGTCCTTCAGGTGTCTTTTAGCAAACTCCAAGTGGGCTACCATGTGCTTTTTACTAAAGAGTGGCTTCTGTCTGGCCACCATACAGGCTTGACTGATGGATTGCTGCAGAGATGGTTGTCCTTCTGGAAGGTTCTCCCCTCTCCACAGAGGAATGCTGGAGCTCTGACAGAGTGACCATCAAGTTCTTGGTCACCGCCATGACTAAGGCCCTTCTCCCCAGTCACTCAATTTAGACAGCTGGCCAGCTCTAAGAAGAGTCCTGGTGGATCCGAACTTCTTACATTTATAGATGATGGAGGCTACTGTGCTCATTGGGACCTTCAAAGCAGCAGAAAATATTTTGTACCCTTCCCCAGATTTGTGCCTCGAGACAATCCTTTCTCGAAGGTCTACAGACAATTCCTTTGACTTCATGCTTGGTTTGTGCTCTGACATGCACTGTCAACTGTGGGACCTTATATAGAGAGGTGTGTGCCTTTCCAAATCATGTTCAATCAACTGAATTTACCACAGGCTGACTCCAATTAAGCTGTAGAAACATCTCAAGGATGATCAGTGGAAACAGGATGCACCTGAGCTCAATTTTGAGCTTCATGGCAAAGGCTGTGAATACTTATGTACATATGATTTCTTAGTTTTTTTATTTTTAATTAATTTCCAAAAATCCGAAAAAAAAAAAATCCACATTGTCATTATCGGGTATTATGTGTTGAATTTTGACAGAAAAAAATAATTTAATCCATTTTGGAATAAGGCTGTAGCATAAAATATGGAAAAAGTCAAGTGCTGTGAATACTTTGGGGATGCACTGTAAATATTTGGAAAAATGCTGCTTTTTCTTCTTTTGGGTGCTCCCCTTAGTGGTCACCACAGTGGATCATTTGCCTCCATCTTACCCTATCTATCTCTTGCATCTACTTCTCTTACACCAAACTGCTCTATGACCTCCTTCACTACACCCATGAATTTCCTCTGTGGTTTCCACTTTTGCTCCTGCCTCCAGCTCCATCTACAGCATCCTTTGTCCAGTATATCCACTATTTCTCCTCTGCACATGTCCAGACCATCTCAGTCTTGCCTCTCTTACTTTGTCTTAACCAATCAACCTGAGCTGTCCCTCTAATATAGTCATTTTTAACCATGTCCCTTCTAGTCACTCCCAGTGAGAATCTTAGCAACGTCAACTCTTCTACCGCCAGTTCTGCTTCCTTTCTTTTTATCTTTTTCTTTTTATCCATGCCACCATCTCCAAATCATACATCAATGCAGGTCTCACTACTGTCTTGTAAATCTTCCCTTTCACTCAAGCTGCTATTTTTCTGTAACAAACGCTACGGATACTGCCCCATAAGGAATTAGTCAGTGGTGCAGTCTCCTGAAACCTTAAGGTATACCTCCATTAGTAGCCCTGTGCTAGTAGAGGAATTCTTTTTTGGATCAGTGGTAGAGTAGGAGCTTTTGAGATCACAGTGTCATGGGTATGAACCCCGGCCTGGGATATAGGTGTATGTCTGCCTTGCCTGTGTGTGAAAGAGGCTTATAGGTGTATGTCTACCTTGCCTAAGGGCGAAAGTGACTTAGGAGGTGTATGTCTACCTTGCCTCACGGCAAAAGTGACTAGGTCAGTCCACCTTGACATAAGCGCTGAAACAGACATGGAGATCCCAAGCTGAACAGACAATTCTGGTCTTGGTCCAGAAAGTGGGTTGAAAGAGAAATAGGCCAATTCTTGCCTTGGCCCAGAAAGTGGGTCGTAACAGAAAGTGGGGGCTCATCTGGATTATGACACCTGCACCACTGCCTTAAGAGGGAAAGTGTTATGGATACCCCTCCATAAGGAATTAGTCAGTAGTGCAGTCTCCTGATACCTTTCGGTAAACCTCCACTATGACCAACCTTTGCCAGATCAAACATGCAGATCATGAGGACTGAGACTTTCATACCGAGGCCCAGGTAAACAATGACCACCACTGGTGCTATTAACCGACAGTGCCAGTGGAAATTGGGCTACTGTTGGTCGAAGATCGAGGAGGAGGAGAGGGGGAAGGCATGTTAGGAGGGAGAAAGAGAAAAAGAAAGGTAGAAGTGTGGAGGTGAGAGTAAGGTCGTTAAATGTAGGGACTATGACTGGTAAAGGCAGAGAGCTGGCTGATATGATGGACAGAAGAAAGGTAGATATACTGTGTTCAAGAATCAAAATGGAAGGGAAGCAAGGCTAGGAGCATTGGAGAAGATTTAAACTGTTCTACCATGGTGTAGATAGGAAGAGAAATGGATTAGGAGTAATCTTGAAGGAAGAGTATGTGAAGAGTGTTCAGGAGGTAAAGAGGGACTCAGACAGAATCATGAGTTTGAAGCTAGAAGTCAAAGGAGTGATGCTGAATGGTGTCAGTGTGTATGCCCCACAAGTTCAATGTCAGGTACAAGGAAAAGAGGAATTCTGGAGTAAGCTGGATGAAGTGGTAGAGAGTTGTCCGGTGGGGGGGGGGGGGGGGTGAGTGGAGCGGACTTTAATGGACATGTAGATGAAGGGAACAGAGGTGATGAGGAGGTCTTGGGTAGGTATGGTCTTAAGGACAGAAATGTGGAAGGACAGATGGTTGTGGATTTTGCTAACAGGATGGAAATGGCTGTGGTGAACACATACAGTGGGGTAAAAAAGTATTTAGTCAGCCACCAATTGTGCAAGTTCTCCCACTTATGGATTTAATAAGCTGGGCTTTGAACGCAATTGACACTATTTTTTCAACGAGGAAAAGTGCCCCGGGGGAGGTTGTTTGCCCCGCAGGAACTGCTGCTGCGGGCTATTTGAGGGACACAAGTAATTGGAAACTCTTGTGCCTGTCTGATCTTTCCATCGAAGATGTCGAAGATTTGTACGTCTTCGTAGTAATGGTCATCGGGATTGTTCTGATTGGATCTGGGATTGTCTTGGTGTACCGTAAATTGATGAAGATGGACATAGCCTATCAAAATGCTGGCCAGGCGAGGCTTAACCATCAAATTGAAAAAATGGAGAGGACTCTGACAGCGGCAAATGGAGAACTGTCTAGGAAAATGGATTACATCATGATCACGCTGAGAGCCGTCCATGAAGGATTCAACATCCAGCACTGAAGGATTAAAGTACTGAATCTGTAGAGAATATAAAGTTTCTTTCTCTGTGATCAGTACTATTCGACTAATCTGACCCCCTCACACAAGTCCTCCAGATTATCTGCAGTTTTTTGTTTCCAAAACATTTGAGCTGCATTGACTCTACGGACAGCCAGCTGCATGGCCAAGGACAAATGCCAGCCGCTAAGACTAAACATCTCCTGCCAAAGAGACTTTGTTGTTCTTAACTGATACAAACACCTACACTCAACACTACACCCACACTGACTCAAAAAAACTGATGAAAAAGATCATTCACTCACTGCTCCCTTTGTGTCTTTGTGTACATTCTTGTCTGCTAATTGTGCATTGAGGGCTTTTTTTCTTGTAATCATAATATTGATCATATATGACCGGTATTCTGACAATCAATGGTTTTTTGCTCTTTCCTATTGTGTTATCCTTTTCCTCCCTATGCATCCTGTACCCATCTGATGACAGACACGTTTTTCAGACGCTGCCACGTCACCGGAAATGCAGGTCGTTTTCTGTGTCAAGTCAAATCCCTCGTATGTTATCAGTTGTTTACTGTTAATGTACTTGGCAATAAATCCTTTCTGAGTCTGAGTCTGACTTAAAAGATGAGAGAGGTCTCCAATTTTCATCATAGGTATACCTCAACTATGAGAGACAAAATAAGAAAAAAAAATCCAGAAAATCACATTGAAGGATTTTTAATGAATTAAAAGGTAAATTCCTCGGTAAAATAAGTATTTGGTCAATAACAAAAGTTCATCTCAATAAGATAAAATAAGATAAGATAAGCCTTTATTAGTCCCACAACGGGGAAATTCCAGGATTGCAACAGCACAGGGATAGCAACACTCAGAGCAACAATCAGAAGGCAAGAAAAAAAAAAGCAAGAGCAGCTAATATACATATGTACATATTACTATAAATATTTATATATACACACAGACACACAGTGCAGAGCATTGTAGCTGGATGGAATAAATATATGAGTATATTAACACAGTGCGGAGCATTGTAGCTACATGAAATAAATATGTAGATATATAAACACCCACAGTATGGAGCATTGCAGCTAGGTGGAATAAATATGTAAATATATAAACACACACAGTGCGGAGCAATGTAGCTAGATGGAATAATATGTAGATCTATAAATACACAGTGCGGAGCATTGTAGCTAGATGGAATAAATATATAGATATATAAACACACACAGTGCAGAGCATTGTAGCTAGATGGAATAAATATGTAAATATATAAACACACACAGTGCAGAGCATTGTAGCTAGATGGGATGAAACAGCACAACCGTCTACTTAGTTATCCTACATGGTATGATTATGTGCCCATACATATTCTCACCCTCCATAGCGACCGGTATTTTCCTAGTTGTATGCCGGAGGGGACCATTGTGTAAGTCTATTGCATCTTTTGCATTCAAAAAACTATTAGGTTGTTATGTCTTTTTTGCTATCTCTGCGAGCAGCCCTGCTTAGGTTGTACAGTCTGACAGCCGTTGGTAGGAAGGACCTGCGAAACCTCTCGGTTGTGCACCTGGGATGATGTAGTCTGCTGCTAAACGAGCTCCTCAGTGCATTCAGTATGTCCTGCATAGGGTGGAACTCGGACTCCACCAGAGATGACAGTTTAGCCACCGTTCTTCTCTCTCCTATCTCCTCCACCGGATCAAGGCGCTGCCCCAGGACAGAGCTAGCTTTCTTGATCAGTTTGTTCAGTCTCTTCCTATCGGCTGCAATAATGACACTGCCCCAGCAGACCACTCCAAAAGTGATGGCTGATGCCACCACCGTGTCATAGAATGTCTTCAGCAGCGCCCCTTGTACACCAAAAGACCTGAGTCTCCTCAGTAGGAACAGCCTGCGCTGTCCCTTCTTGCAGAGTGCATCAGTATTGTGTGACCAGTCTAGTTTATTGTTCAGATGAACACCCAGGTACTTGTAGGATGTCACCATCTTGATGTCTGTTCCCTGTATATTTACTGGTGCTGTGAGGGGTTGTCCATGCCTGCGGCAGTCCACCACCAGCTCCTTAGTTTTCCTCGCGCATTTCCTCGCGTATACCAAGTTTTCCAATACTTGGTTATATACCCTTTGTTGGCAATGACAGAGGTCAAACATTTTCTGTAAGTTTTCACAAGGTTTTCACACACTGTTGCTGGTATTTTGGCCCATTCTTCCATGCAGATCTCCTCTAGAGCAGAGATGTTTTGGGGCTGTCGCTGGGCAACACGGACTTTCAACTCTCTCCAAAGATTTTCTATGGGGTTGAGATCTGGAGACTGGCTAGGCCACTCCAGGACCTTGAAATGCTTCTTACAAAGCCACTCCTTCGTTGCCCGGGTGGTGTGTTTGGGATCATTGTCCTGCTGAAAGACCCAGCCACGTTTCATCTTCAATGCCCTTGCTGATGGAAGGTGGTTTTCACTCAAAATCTCACAATACATGGCCCCATTCATTCTTTCCTTTACACGGATCAGTTGTCCTGGTCCCTTTGCAGAAAAACAGCCCCAAAGTATGATGTTTCCACCCCCATGCTTCACAGTAGGTATGGTGTTCTTTCTCCTCCAAACACGACAAGTTGAGTTTTTACCAGAAAGTTCTATTTTGGTTTCATCTGACCATATGACATTCTCCCAATCCTCTTCTGGATCATCCAAATGCTCTCTAGCAAACTTCAGACGGGCCTGGACATGTACTGGCTTAAGCAGGGGGACACGTCTGGCACTGCAGGATTTGAGTCCCTGGCGGTGTAGTGTGTTTCTGATGTAGCCTTTGTTACTTTGGTCCCAGCTCTCTGCAGGTCATTCACTAGGTCCCCCCATGTGGTTCTGGGATTTTTACTCACCGTTCTCGTGATAATTTTGACCCCACGGGGTGAGATCTTACGTGGAGCCCCAGATCAAGGGAGATTATAAGTGGTCTTGTATGTCTTCCATTTTCTAATAATTGCTCCCACAGTTGATTTCTTCACACCAAGATGCTTATCTATTGCAGATTCAGTCTTCCCAGCCTGGTGCAAGTCTACAATTTTGTTTCTGGTGTCCTTTGACAGCTCTTTGGTCTTGGCCATAGTGGAGTTTGGAGTCTGACTGTTTGAGGTTGTGGACAGGTGTCTTTTATACTGATAACGAGTTCAAACAGGTCCCATTAATACAGGTAACGAGTGGAGGACAGAGGAGCCTCTTAAAGAAGAAGTTACAGGTCTGTGAGAGCCAGAAATCTTGCTTTTTTGTAGGTGACCAAATACTTATTTTACTGAGGAATTTACCTTTTAATTCATTAAAAATCCTTCAATGTGATTTTCTGGATTTTTTTTTTCTCATTTTGTCTCTCATAGTTGAGGTATACCTATGATGAAAATTGGAGACCTCTCTCATCTTTTAAGTGGGAGAACTTGCACAATTGGTGGCTGACTAAATACTTTTTTGCCCCACTGTACTTCAAGAAGAAAGAGGAACATAGGGTGACTTAGGAAGGTGCACACAGGTAGACTACATCTTATACAGAAGGAGAAATCTGAAAGAGATAGGAGACTGTGAGGTGATGGCAGGGGAGTAGCTAGACAGCATTGGATGGTAGTCTGTAGGATGACTTTGCAAAGCAAGAAGAGGAAAACAGTGAAGGCAGAGCCAAAGATTAAGCGGGGGAAGTTGCAGAAGGAAGAGGGTCTCACAAAGTTCAGGAAGGAGTTGAAACAGGCTCTGGGTGGTAGGGAAGAGTTACCAGATGACTGGGAAAGTACAGGAAAAGTATTGAGGGGAATGGGTAGAAAGGTAATGTATGTGGTGCATCCAGTGGACAGAGGAAGGAAGACAAGGAGACTTGGTGGTGGAATGAGGAGGTGCAGGAAAGTATCCAAAGGAAGAGGTTAGCAAAGAAAAAGTGGGATAGGGAGATGAAGAAAGTAGACAGGAGTATTTGGAGTCTAGGCGCATGGCAAAGAGAGAGGCGGCAAATGAAAAGGATAAGGCATATAGTGAATTGTATGAGAGGTTGGACACTAAAAAAGGAGAAAAGGAGTTGCAATGACATGCTAAACAGAGAGATCAAGCTGGAAAGGATGTACAGCAGGTTAGGTTAATTAAGGACAGAAATGGCAATGTACTAACAAATGATGAGCATGTGTTGAGAAGGTGGAAGGAGTACTCTGAAGAGCTGATTGTCATGATGCCGACCACAATGAGGTCTTTTGGTCGCTACTCATTTTCTGTATATGTATTTGTTCTTACTTTCATTCATTATGGGTTGTGCTTTTATTTTGTTCATCTCCACTGTTTTCTTCTCTGTACTTTTATTTTGACAGCGCCGTATGCTACTTCCTTTTGTCAAATCTTTTCGGGGGTTGTCACAGCTGTTTGGTCATCTTGATTTTGTTCTCTCGCATGCATCCACAGCTGTTCAACATTTTGGTTTCTCCCCAGCTGCCTATTTAAGGTCCCTTGCATTATTCATTTCTCACAGCAACCTTGTCTATGCTCAGGCAGGAATTTCCCATTTAATTCCTGATTCCTGTCTTTTGTAAGTTACCCTTTGGGGCTATTATTTGTGTTCTTTATTATTAAATGTGCAAACTCACAGCTGGCAATTGGTGCCTTATTTCTGCCCCAAAAGGGCCAATTATGACACTGATGACTAAAGAAAATAAGAGAGAGAGGAGAATGGATGAAGGAGAGAAAGTGAACAAGGACATGCCAAGGATTAGCAAGGCGGAAGTGAGGGCAGCTTTGAAGAGGATGAAGAATGGAAAGCCTGTTGGTCCAGATGACATACCTGAGGAGGTATGGAGATGTTTAGGAGAGATGGCAGTGGAGTTTTTAACGAGATTGTTTAACACAATCTTGCAGAGTGAGAGGATGCCAGAGGATTGGAGAAGAAGTGTTTTGGTACCAGTTTTCAAGCTCAGAGCTGTAGTAACTACAGAGGCATAAAATTGATCAGCCACACTAAAAAAAAAAAATGGGAAAGAGTTGTTGAAGCCAAGTTAAGAGGAAAGGTGACAATCAGTGAGTAGCAGTATGGTTTCATGTCAAGAAAGATTACTACAGATGCAATGTTTGCTCTAAGAGTGCTGATGGAGAAGTATAGAGAAGGTGAGACGGAGTTGCACTGTGTCTTTGTGGATCTAGAAAAAGCATATGATATGGTATCAATAAAGAAAGTGTCGTACTGTATGAGAAAGTCAGGAGTGGCAGAGAAGTATGTGAGGGTGGTGAAGGACATGTATGAGGACAGCGAGATGGTGGGGAATTGCGCTGTAGGAGTGACGGATGGATTCAAGGTGGGGGGTGGGATTACATCAGGGATGCTCTTATTTATATTTTTCGTATCTTCTTAATTATTGCTCTGAGTGTTGCTATCCCTGTGCTGTTGCAATCCTGGAATTTCCCCATTGTGGGACTAATAAAGGCTTATCTTATCTTATCTTATCTTATCTTATTGGCTCTGAGCCCCTTCTTGTTTGCCATGGTGATGGACAGGCTGACAGACGAGGTCAGGCAGGTCCATGATGTTTGCAGATGACATTGTGATCTGCAGTGAGAGTAGGGAGAGGGTGGAAGAGAACCCGGAGAGGTGGAAGTATGCTCTGAGAAGAAGAGAAATGAAAGTCAGTAGAAGCAAGAGAGAATACCTGAGTGTGAATGAGAGAGAGGCAGGTGCTACGGTGAAGATGGAAGGAGTAGCGGTCATGAAAGTAGATGAGTTTAAATACTTGGGGTCAACCATCCAAAGCAATGGAAAATGCACAAGAGAGGTGAAGAAGAGAGTGCAGGCAGGGTGGCGTGGGTCGAGATGAGTGGTGATTTGTGACAGAAAGGTAGCTGCAAGAGTGAAAGGGAAGATTTACAAGACGGTAGTGAGACCTGCTATGATGTATGGATTGGAGACAGTGGTGCTGACAAAAAGACAGAAGGGGGAGCTAGAGGTGACAGAGTTGAAGATGCTAAGATTTTCATTGTGAATGACTAGGAGGGACTACATTAGAAATGAGTATATCAGAGGGACAGCTCAGGTTGAGCGGTTTGGAAAAGTAAGAGAGGGAAGGCTGAGATGGTATGGACCTGTGCAGAGGAGGAATAGTGGACATATTGGACAAACGATGTTGAAGATAGAGCTGCCCAGCAGGAGAAAAAGAGGAAGACCACAGAGAAGATTTGTGGATGTAGTGAAGGAGGACATGGAGAGGGTTGCTGTTACAGAGGAAGATGAAGGGATAGGGTGAGATGGAGGCAGATGATCCGCTGTGGCGACCCCTAAAAAGAGCAGCCAAAAGAATAAGAAGAATTTTGCACAATTGCAAAATAGTTTTTGTTTTGAGCATGAAACTTATTTTTATGACAGTTTCTATGTTTTTCAAGTTTGTAGACACAACCGTTATTGAAAAGGAGCAATTAAGACGTCAATACGTCAAACAGGTTCATTTTGTCTTCTTTTAATTATTTATCCTTTTTTTTTTCCTTTGAAAAAGGAAAAAAGTCTTCATCAGAAGACTTCTGATGAAGACTGCAGTGCAGTTGAAACATGTAAAGAAGGTAAAGACATCTTTCTATTTTACTTTTGTCTTTCAAAGGAAAAAAAAAAAAAAAAAGGATGAGCAATTAAGACATTTCAAATTTTTTGATGTGCAAATGTCAGAGGGTGTAATTCACAGCTTTTTGTTGTATCAGAAAATTGTGTTATCTGATTTGTCCTTTAATGCTGTCCATGTGAAATTACTCACTGCTTTTATGTAATTTATTGGGAGAAAAGTCAACAATTTACTTCATGTTACTTAATTTTGAACTACAAAGTAGTTGATATTCTGGTTTTGTTGTCTAAAAGACCTGATCCAATGCATAGTGCAGTTATGTTTTGAGAATACTGTATTCAGTTGTGATGAACTGAGTGTCCAGGGTGTACCCTGCCTCTCGCCCAAAAGATGCTGGGATCGGCTCCAGCCCCCAAGCAACCCCAAAAGGATTAAGTGGTTGAAGATGAATGTATACACCTTTTGTCACACTGTTTGACGCTTATATCTGTTAATGTAATTGTTCTGCTGTTTCATGTTATGCTGCTTGAAGACAGCACTTGAATCTATGCATTCTGGAAATTTTAAAATGAATGTATGGACATGTTGAATAAAAGTAATCTGTGTTGATCATTAACACTGCTGAAGAGTTTTTACTTTTAACTGTTTTAGAATTACATTTTACTCTGTATCGGATTAGTATTTTAACACCAGTAGAGTTAAATTTTTACTCTGAAAAAGGGTTAAAAGGTCAACTCCAAGAAAATAGTTACTTTTACTCTGCTCAGGAGTCTATTCGATGGTCACGCATGTACACTCAAATTGAACTGATTTTAACTCACAAGGAGTTTATTCCAAAAGCCAAAATGTGCTGTACATTCACGTTCATATCATCTAAACACTCTCCTTGCATAGCGGTTGATAATGCCCTGCTGGCTTCAGACCTTCTTTCTGATAATCAAAGAAACATTGATAGAGAATGCACCATAATACCAATGTGCTGAACTTTGCACCAAGCCTCCCCCTCTTCCAATCAGTCCCATCCTATGAGTGCAAGGTGTATGCACAGTTATTTCTTAACTGACAGAAACAAAGGAAAGCACCTGTGCAAGGCACAAAGCATGGTGCAAAAGCATGTTTTAGATTGCTGAAATAGGGCTCTTAAGTTAGGAAACCTTAAAACAACTTTTTGTTAGGATTAGGTGCTGAAAAAAAAATCTGAAATAATTTAATGCTTGATGGAAGTAAAGATCAAGACAATCTCCTATGCTAAAATGTTTTGAAGAGATTCATGGTTCCATATTCTGGTAAGCAAATTAGACAATTCTAACAACTTAAACAGAATTAAACCATCCATCACAGTAACCACAAACCCCAACTGACTGTAG
Source organism: Pholidichthys leucotaenia (assembly GCA_020510985.1). Lineage (NCBI taxonomy): Eukaryota > Metazoa > Chordata > Actinopteri > Cichliformes > Pholidichthyidae > Pholidichthys > Pholidichthys leucotaenia. The sequence continues at coordinate 411,024,631 of CM035840.1, read as the reverse complement.
TGATGTCGATTGTGGAAAGGATATTGTTGCAACACCAGTGTTAATCACTATTATTTCAAATTTAGCAAGGATTATTAATGCAAATAATTCAAGACAGTGTATGTGCAATAGATAGAGAATAATTTTGGATCAGTATACAGCAACAAAGCACCTTTCATTAAATATGGGAATCAAACAATTTTAAACAGAATAATTACAAAGAGCTTCCTTTCTCAAATAGTCTGAAAATAAATTTTTCACATCTGCACGGCACACATTGAACTGACCTCATAGGCAACAAGCTTTATTAAAACTGCTGCTAATTTCCCTGAAAGGAGCTGGAGATGAAACAGGCTGATGTGAGCCGATGATTTTGACACTGCAGTGTACAAAGGGTCAGGAACTGTAAGCTGCACTACGCCATCTCCCTTTAAATCTATGGTAATGTTCTCAGACTGAAACTAATGTGAAAGATGTATAAGTCAGTTAATTTTTAATGCCAGTTTAAGCTCAGTTCTGAAGTTATCATCATCATCATCAAGCGCTGGCACTTTGCTTCATTAGGCTCCATGCAAGAGCACTCGGGGTCATTTGGGATTTGCTGACATTAATAATGATCATTTCCAACAAGCCAGTGTCCCCTTTTGAATGATTCCTCACCTTGCAGTATATTCATTGTATATAGTGGATATAAAAAGTCTACACACGCCTGTTGAAATGCCAGGTTTTTGTTATGTAATAAAATGAGATCAAGATAACTCACTTCAAAAACTTTTTTCCACCATTAATGTGACCTATAACCTGTACAACCCAATTGAAAAACAAACTGGAAACTTTTAAGGGGAAAAATAAAAAAATAAAAAAAAACTTACAATAACCTATTTGCATAAATATGCACACCCTTAAACTGATTCTTTGTTGCAGCATCTTTGGCTTTTATTACAGCACTCAATCTTTTTAGGTAGGAGTTTATCAGCGTGGCACATCTTGATGTGGCAAAATTTGTCCACTCTTCTTTGCAAAAACATTCCAAATCTGTTAGATTGTGAGGGCATCTCCTGTGCACAGCCCTCTTCAGATCACCCCACAGATGTTCGATCAGATTCAGGTCTGGACTGCGGCTTGGCCATTCCAAAATCTTAATCTTCTTATGGTGAAGCCATTCTTTTGTTGATTTGGATGTGTGCCTTGGGTCATTGTCGCGCTGAACGATGAAGGTCTTCTTCATCTTCAGCTTTCTAGCAGAAACCAGAAGGTTTTGTGCCAACACTGACTGATATTTGGAGCTGATCATAATTCCCTTCACCTTGACTAAGGCCCCAGCTCCAGCTGAAGAAAAAAGCCTCAAAGCACGATGGTGCCACCACCATGCTTCACTGTAGATATGGTGTTCTTTAGGTGATGAGAAGTGTTGTGTTTGCCCCAAATATACCTTTTGGAATTATGGCCAAAAAGTTCAACCTTGGTTTCATCGGACCATAGCATATTTTCCCACATGCAGCTGGGAGATTTCAAATGTGTTTTTGTAAAATGTAGCCAGGCTTGGATGTTTTTCTTCATAAGGTAAGGTTTCTGTCTTTCCACCTTAGACGGGAGATTGTTGTCACATGTACTAAACAGCCAGTACTTGCCAGAAATTCCTGCAGCTCCTTCAATATTGCGTTCGGCCTCTTGGCAACCTCTCTGACCAGTTTTCTTCTTGTCTTTTTATCAGTTTTGGAGGGATGTCCAGTTCTTGGTAATGTCACTGTTGTGCCATATTTTCTCCACTTGATAATGACTATCTTGACTGTGTTCCATGGTATATTTAATGCTTTGGAAATTCTTTTGTACCCTTCTCCTAACCAATACTGTACCTTTGAACAATGAGATCCATCTGATGCTTTGGAAGCTCTCTGCAGACCATGGCTTGTGCTGTAAGATGTGACTACAAAAATGTAGTAATGCATTTACCAGTGTGGAGGATCAAAATAAGTGCAGGCGGACACGGTGAACTGAAGTTTAAAAGGGTGCTTTATTCATCCTCCGTCACGAGGCTCACCCAGCGCTGTGGCAGCACGCTGGAGCGAGCCCTGTGTCTCTAGGTCAGCAACAAGCAATGCGAGTGATCAAAAAGAGAGAGAGCAAGAGATATGCAGTCAACTTATATACCCAGCTACAGACAATGCATGCATGGCATATTAGCATCACAGTATACAGCAGGAAAGCATGGACATTTGCATTAGAGTCACACATATCAGCCGCAGGATTACTGGCGCTGGAATTCCTCTCTGTTCCGGAGCTGCAGGACAAAAGAGGGTGTGAGGCGCATCTGTGTAATGTAATGCGCATTACATTTTTGAACATGTAATGCGCCACCGCATGGGCAGTGCAGTGGCGCAGTGGTTAGCACTGTGCCAGCACAGCAACTCATCCTTGGCCATGGGATCCCTGGTTCGATCCCAGCCCCTGATCAACAGTGATCTGTGTGGAGTTTTCATGTTCTCCCCGTATCTGCGTGGGTTTACCCCGGGATTTCTCCGGTTTCCTCCCACAGGCCAAAAAACATACAGGTTAGGTTAATTGGAGACTCTAAAGTGGCCCTAGGTATGAATGTGTTTGTGAATGGTTAAGGGATAGCGCCGTACCGTGGCTGCTTCATCTACCCAGGTGGATGCCCTCAATTTCCCCTCTGGGGATCAATAAAATACAAAATCCCCCCCCAAAAAAAGCCTACTAGAACAGCTGAACTTTATTTGGGGTTAATCAGAGGCACTTTAAATGGTGGCAGGTGTGTGCTGACTCCCATTTAACATGAGTTAATGGTCAATACATGATTGAACTAGAAAAAATGTCTAGCAACACACAAGCAATAAACATGCATTCAAATGTATAATATACATAATATTGCCAATAAATAAGCCACTCAGTACATTTAACCTTGTGTCCTTGACTGACAAATTAGCATCTGAAAAAAATGAATGTTTCTTGGAAAAGGCCCTCCATCTCAACGTTGCTCTCCCCAGACCATTCTCTTTTTTCTCCTGTCAAATCCCTGTTTGAAGACTAAAAACTGCATGTTGCAAGCCCTTGTTGTGGTTTCAAGCATTTGATATGTGTGACTGAAAGCATAGCTTATCCTCTCCTACTGAAGCATTCAAAGCAGAAATGTGGCTTAGTGTGTGTGTAGTGTGTGTCTTTGTGCAATGAAAACAGCGAGAGATCAGGAAGTGACTGTGCAGAGCTAATGCCACATGGGGTGGCAATGTGTCTGTCAAAACCAATACTCACCTCAACAAAACTGCCTTGCAAAATTACGGTAATTTTCATTTAATCGTCTAATGTATGCTTTCAGGGATTTAATGATGTGCCACACACAGTGAAAAATTGCTTATTTCCTGCTCTGTGACACTATGGTGTTAATTTAATCTTCTCAGCAAGTGTTTCAATTTATTTGTGCATCTCCTGCAAGGTCTGAGGTTCTTCTCTACTACTGTACCGTTTCCATACCAACCATATACTGTACTACTCTGATTTGCATATTCATCATCTAAAGAGAACAAAGGACACAATAGGTCTTGTTAAAGAACAAACACGGATTGGCTTGAAATAAAATTAGATTTCCATCAGTTCAAGGGTGGTGTTTTCCACATTTGGCAGTTATTATTGTTTTTTTAAACATGCAAATGGTTGGTAGCACATCCTTTTTCTCTTCACTATCTACTGTGCCATTAATTCACAGCATAAGTGAATTGTGCTGTCCAGTGAGAACATGAAACATTTTCAATCATCCTAAGGTGATAACTGTGCAGTTAAAGCATACTAAAGAATCAGGAAAAACTCAAAATCAGCCCTCTGGGGTAGGACTAATCATGTTTCTTTATTATCCCTCCCTTCAAGCAGCACTCTAATCTGTAATGTAAGTGACAATATGCAATACTGCCTCTTTGTATACATTCATGTAATATTCTGAATAATGTTAATCATTTAAATAATGCAGCTTAATCAATTTGTGCACATTTTCTGCATTTTTTAATGTTTCATTTTAATGCCAAGAAGACTAGGTTATGCAAGGCTTTTCCTAAAATGTAAATCGCATATACAGTATGTTAGATACTGTGCCATGGATTTTGAAGGTATCCTGATGAAGCCCATGCTGATCTATGCTCACTGGCTTTATTTCAATCAATGAATAATTCAGCCAGATAAATTTGCACAATGTTGCATCAGAAATATAGTAATAAAAAAGAATATTCCTTGAAGTAGAAATAAGGCAGCATAAATGTTTCAGTATATTCTGGGCACTACTTTTCCATATCCAGGCAGGGCCACCACTGACATATGGGATAGCCTGTGCCTCACACTAATATCTAGCCCTAAAATATTTGAATAATGGAAGAAACAGAGTCTTCCTTTCAAGTCGTCAAAGAGAGTTTCTGTCAAGAGGGAGACAGAGAAAGCCAGCCTGTGAGAGACACAGGGAGAACTTTGGTCAGCATTCACTCTGACAGCAATGACATTTCTGTTCTTCTTTGCTTGACAGAAACCTATTGTTACTGGCTTTTCACACTGGTTAATGCACATCATTCCGACCAAAGAACATAAGCTTGATATTTATTTCAGTCAAAAACAATCAGAGACTGTGCCAAAACAAAACGCTGAAGATTCCAAGCAAGTTGACATGTCTTGTTTTTACAGTCTGACATCTATGGCTTAACTGACCAATTAGTCCAACTGAAAGTGTCATGTTAAACAGCTTCTAAAGGGGTTGACAGGGGAATCAACTGCAGATGAAACTTGCACACTCTTTGCATTTTTGTGGCATGTTGACTTCTTCAACTTTTCTATATACTCTTCTAAAGGTTTGTGCTTTCAGTACCTTTTGGCGTGTGCAACACTTATCTTGAGTGCATGCAGCAACGGACATGGTGGAATGGAAATGCAATGGATAGCTGATGGAGCCACTGTTCTTTGACATATTCATTTTTAAAGAGATAGATTGCCTCTGCAGCAGCAGCACCACCAACGCCAGGCTGGCTTAGAGCCATTACAATAAAGTTACATTTTCACAGATTATTTATTAATCTGACAACGAAAGGTGCAAGAAGCCACCTTGGACGGGGACACCATTTCTTCCAGTCTGCCTTTTGGAGGAAGATAGAGTGAAGGTATAAACCTCCAAGCACTCTTTTCACCCCACACCTATTGTGGTTGGTTTTCATTGTTGCTGCTGTCAAAAGCTGACAGGTCTGAAATGCTCCAGACAACAGCATCCTCCACATATATAGCCTTTCTGATCTTCAGTGAGTTCTTGGGGGAACTATTAGAGAAATAAACTTGTGTGCCCTTGATGGGTGACTTTGAGGTTTAGCCTCCTTCTTCAGTTCTTTTTGAACACGTTTTATCTGCAGAATGCTTTTTTTTGTTGTTGTTGTTTTGTTGGAAAGGAGTTAGCAGGAGGATACATTTGTATTGCCTTTGATGAAGCTGATATGCAGTTTTGAATCTAAATCCTTCTGATTTACACAAAAAAACCAAACTGTAGCTACAACAGATTTACCATTCTTTAAAAATACAAAAGGCTATAACATAAATCCGCACAATCACTGCATGGGTGACTAAAGGATAATATTTGTTGAAGAAAGATATTATTCTTCTGTGTTAGATATGAGTTTAACCCATTAGTTGTTCTGTAATAACATCTAATTAGCAACTATACTGAGTGAATTACCAAAAAAAAGGTGTCAATAAATAAATAACACAACAACCAAAAAAATTAGTAGTGGATGATAATTACACATGGTTGGAAGGTCATTTTTTTAAAAGGCGGATTTTATTTTTCATTTTTTAAAATCAATTTGTTTTTATTCTGTCTAAATTTATTTAAGAAGAAGTTGGGCAAGCCACTGATGACATGAAATCAGGAAAAAGAGCAGGACCATATGGTCTTCCAGTCAACCTCTATAAAAAAATTTAAGAATTTTAATAATAATTTTAGAAGCATTTCAAAATGGTAATTTACCATCATACACGAATAATGCCTTAATTATACTGTTGCCAAAACCAGGTAAACCCTCTAATAAATGTGAAAATATGAGACCAACAAGCCTATTAAATGCTGATCTTAAAATAATCTGTAAAATTTTAGTAAAATGACTACAAGAAATCGGGTGTCCAAGACATACGGTCGCAGGTCTGATGATACAATAACAAAATCGATCATCGACCTGCGACCTAGGGTGTCCTGGTGCCAGGTGCACATATGGACACCCTTATGCTTGAACATGGTGTTCGTTATGGACAGACTGTGGTTAGCACAGAAGTCCAATAACTGAACACCACTCAGGTTCAGATCAGGCAGGCCGTTCCTCCCAATTACCCCCCTCCAGGTTTCACTGTCGTTGCCCACGTGCGCATTGAAGTCCCCCAGTAGGACAATGGAGTCTCCAAGAGGAGCACCCTCCAGCACCCCAGTCACAGACTCCAAAAAGGGTGGGTACTCTGAAACATCATTTGGTGCATAGGCACAAATGATGGTCAGGACCCGTTTCCCATCCCGAAGGCGCAGGGAAGCAACCCTTTCGTCCACCGGGGAAAACTCCAATATAGAGGCAGCAAGGTGGGGCAATACAAGAATACCCACCCCTGCTCGTCGCCTCTCGCCCGGGGCAACTCCAGAAAAGGCCAAGCTCCAGCCCCTCTCCAGGAGACTGGTTCCGGAACCGGAGCAGTGTGTTGAAGTGAGGCCGACTATATCTAGCCGGTATCTCTCAACCTCGTACACCAGCTCAGGCTCCTTCCCCACCAGAGAGGTGACATTCCACGTACCAAAAGCCAGTTTAGAAAGCTTGGGATCAGTCCGCCAAGGTCTCCGCCTTTGACCGCCACCTGATCCACATAGCACCGGACCCCCATGATCCCTCCTGCAGTTGGTGAGCCCACTGGAGGGCGGACTCATGTAACTCCTTCGGGCTGAGCCCGGCCGGGTCCCATGGGTGGAAACCCGGCCACCAGACGCTAGCCTTTTGCTTATTGTATCATCAGACCTGCGACCGTATGTCTTGGACACCCGAGTAAAGAGAGGTGCAGAGCTGTCAACTGATCACCACCTGGTGGTGAGTTGGATCCGATGGCAGGGGAGGAAGCCATTCAGACCTGGTAGACCAAAACGTATAGTGAGGGTGTGCTGGGAGCGTCTGGCTGAGGCCCCTGTCCGGGAGGTCTTCAACTCCCACCTCCGGAAGAACTTCAACCACATTCCGAGGGAGTCTGGAGACATGGAGTCTGAATGGGCCATGTTCTCCACCTCTGTTGTTGAAGCAGCGGCCCAGAGCTGCGGCTGCAAGGTGGTCGGTGCATCTCGTGGTGGCAACCCCCGAACCAAGTGGTGGACACCAGTGGTGAGGGGTGCCATTAAGCTGAAGAAGGAGTCCTATCAAGCTTGGTTGGCTTGTGGGACTCCCGAAGCAGCTGAGGTGTACCGGCAGGCCAAGCGGAGTGCAGGTCGGGTGGTTGCTGAAGCAAAAACCCGGGTATGGGAGGAGTTCGGTGAAGCCATGGAACAAGACTTTCGGTCGGCCTCAAAGAGATTCTGGCAAACTGTCCGGCGGCTCAGGAGGGGAAAGCAGCTCCCCGTCCACACTGTGTATGGTGCGGATAGGACACTGTTGACTTCGACTGGGGACATCGTCGGGCGGTGGAAGGAATACTTCGAGGATCTCCTCAATCCCACTGATACGCCTTCCACAGTGGAAGCAGGGTTTGGGGACGAGGGGGATGACTCGCCTATCACAGGGGCTGAGGTCGCCAAGGTGGTTAAAAATCTCCTTGGTGGCCGGGCCCTGGGGGTGGACGAGATTCGCCCTGAGTACCTCAAGGCCCTGGATGTTGTTGGGTTGTCATGGTTGACACGCCTCTGCAACATTGCGTGGAGGTCGGGGGCAGTGCCTTTGGCATGGCAAACCGGGGTGGTGGTTCCTCTCTTTAAAAAAGGGGACCGGAGGGTGTGCTCCAACTTTAGAGGGATCACACTCCTCAGCCTCCCTGGGAAGGTCTATGCCAAGGTACTGGAGAGGAGAGTCCGGCCGTTGGTCGAACCTCGGATTCAGGAGGAGCAATGTGGTTTTCGTCCTGGCCGTGGCACATCGGACCAGCTCTTTACCCTCTCGAGAATTCTCGAGGGTTCGTGGGAGTTTGCCCAACCAGTTTACATGTGTTTTGTGGACTTGGAGAAGGCATTTGACCGCGTCCCTCGTGGATTTTTGTGGGGGGTGCTTCGGGAGTATGGGGTATCGGGCTTGTTGTCACGAGCTATTCTGTCTCTGTACGACCGTTGTGAGAGTTTGGTTCGTATTGCCAACACTCGGTCGGAGTCATTCCCAGTGAGAGTTGGACTCCGCCAGGGCTGCCCTTTGTCACCGATCCTGTTCATAATTTTTATGGACAGGATTTCTAGGCGCAGCCAGGGAATGGAGGGTGTCATGCTTGGTGACCACAGGATCTCATCTCTGTTGTTTGCAGATGATGTTGTCCTGTTGGCTTCATCCAGCAATGACCTACAGCTCTTGCTGGGACGGTTTGCCACTGAGTGTAAAGCGGCTGGGATGAGAATCAGCACCTCCAAGTCCGAGTCCATGGTCCTCAGCCGGAAAAAGGTGGATTGTCCTCTCCGAGTTGGGGACAGGCTCCTGCCCCAAGTGGAGGAGTTTAAGTATCTTGGGGTCTTGTTCACGAGTGAGGGGAGAATGGAGCGAGAGATCGACAGACGGATTGGAGCAGCATCTGCAGTGATGCGGACGTTGTACCGGTCTGTTGTGGTGAAGAGGGAGCTTAGTTCTAAGGCAAAGCTGTCGATTTACCAGTCAATCTACGTTCCTACTCTCACCTATGGTCACGAGCTTTGGGTAATGACCGAAAGAACGAGATCGCGGATACAAGCGGCTGAAATGAGCTTTCTCCGTAGGATTGCTGGACTCACCCTCAGAGATAGGGTGAGGAGCTCAGTCATCCGAGAGAGGCTCAGAGTAGAACCGCTGCTCCTCCACATTGAAAGGAGTCAGTTGAGGTGGTACGGGCATCTGATTAGGATGCCTCCTGGACGCCTCCCACTTGAGGTGTTTCAGGCACGTCCCACTGGGAGGAGACCCCGGGGCAGACCCAGGACTCAGTGGAGAGACTATGTCTCCCAGCTGGTCTGGGAACGCCTTGGTATCCCCTCTGAAGAGCTGGAGCAGGTGGCTGGGGAGAGGGAAGTCTGGACTTCTCTGCTTGAACTGCTGCCTCCGCGACCCGGACCTCCGGAAAAGTGGTAGAAGATGGATGGATGGATGGATGGACTACAAGAAATATTACCAAATATTATTAACCGAGATCAGAATGGCTTTATAATGGGAAGACAAGTCTTCCATAATGTAAGAAGACTATTTAATATTATTTATTCCAATAAAGAAGCACCGGATACAGCTCTCCTATCATTGGATGCTGAAAAGGCCTTTGATAGGGTCGAATGGCCCTATCTTTTTGAAGTCCTACAAAGGTTTGGACTTGGAAATAATTTCATAAAATGGGTCCAGATAATATACAATAATGCTACAGCAGAAATCCTAACAAACCGCAATATCTCAAAATCAATAAAAATCAATAGAGGATGTCGACAAGGCTGTCCACTTTCACCTTTATTGTTTACTATGGCAATTGAACCTTTAGTTATGGCAGTACGTTTACATCCACAAATATATGGAATTAAAGTAGGACCAGCAGAACATAAAATCTCCCTGTATGCCGATGACATAATTTTGTTTATGTCGAATTTTAAAAAATCAATTCCGACCTTGTTAAATTTAATAAAGAACTTTGGGGATATATCAGGATATAAAATAAACAAAACAAAATCTTCAATATTAATGTTAAATGAGACCCAGAGAAATCATCCAGCTCCTGGGGTAAACCAATTCAATGTTGTAAATCAGTTTAAATATTTAGGAATTCAAATTTTGCCTAAGCTACAATCCGTCGCCAATGCCAACTATGAGGCCTTAATGACAAATATTAATGAGTTGCTTCAGAGATGGATGTCACTACCAATGTTGATGATCGGGAGAATTAATATACTTAAAAGTAATATCTTACCAAAAATAGTTTATTTCAAAATATTCCTTTACCACCACCTTCAGATCTATTCTCAAGAATTAAAAAAAAAGTTAGTGGAATTTATATGGAACAATAGGAAGGCTCGATTACGTTTGTCCTTACTATACTTACCATTTGATCGTGGAGGTCTGAAATGTCCAAACTTTATGTTGTATTACTGGTCAGCACAACTGAGGACTATGACATATTATTTTTCATCAAATGATCTCCCTCACTGGACTGAAATGGAATCATACAATTTACCTTTAGCTCTTCCCTTATTCATATACTCAGACTCGGCTAAAAAATTACAGAAACAAGTTAAAAATCTAATTGTAAAGCACATGATCAAAATATGGTGTGAAACCAAAAAAATAGTTAAAAGAACCACACTCACTGTCACAATTTAGCCCAATATAGGGTAATCAATATTTTACACCAGGGAGAGTGGATATTGTATTTAAAGTATGGAATTTAAAAGGGATTCAAAAGATTCAAGACTTATATTTGTCACGCTCAGATAACATAATGTCTTTTGAAGAACTGAGGATTAAATTCAATCTTAATAGAACACACTTTTTAAAATATCTTCAGCTTAGAAATTTTATTCGTTCAAATCAAAATAATGCTCTCACCCGACCTACTTATTCATTTTTGGAAAAAATTTTGATGAAAGATAATAAGAGAAAGGGTATTATTTCAGAGTTTTATAACTCACTGACACTATGCTCAAGTGAAAACTCACAGAAAAGACTGAATGACTGGAAAGAAGACCTGCAAATTGAAATTTCAGAGGAACAATGGGAAATGGCTTGTGCAGGAGCTCAAACCAAATCAATAAATGTACGTCTTAAACCGATACATTTTAAATGGTTAATGCAGATGTATGTTACACCAGTGGAATTAAATAGATATAACAAAAACATACCAGATACGTGCACAAAATGTATGGAAAGTAAAGGAACCCTATTTCACTGTTTATGGGAATGTAGAAAAATCTGAATGTTTTGGGAAGAGGTGAGGGTAACAATTGAAAAAATAATTTCAAAACAAATCACATTGAACCCTAAACTGTTTTTGTTGGGTCTGTATCCAGAAAAACATAACTTTAATAAGAGTGAAAGAGCATTCATAGACCTCAGTTTGCTTAATGCCAAAAAATGTATTGCATTACTGTGGAAAAAGACTCATAGACCAGATGTGACTCAGTGGTTAAGACAGATGTTAACAAACCTTCCACTAGAAAGAATAACATATATACTGAAATCAAAGGAAAATGTGTTTGAGAATATATGGAGACCTTTCATTGATTATGTAAAGAAATTAAACATAACTTCTGAAGAAGAAGGTGAATGATATGTGTGGACCTTGCAAATTCCAAGCTGGTGAATGTATATTATGTATTCTTATGTAATAGATTACCTAGACTAAACAGAGGAGCATTGTTGTTGACTTGTTTTTGTTAATGGCTGTTGTTTTTATTACACTTTTTTTTGTTATTTTGTTATTGTTCTTTTTAATTTTTAAATTACTTTTGTGTTAGTGTCTGACTGTGTGTGCTATGTTTGTAAAAAAAAGGTTCAATAAAAAATATTGTGGAAAAAAAAATTGTTTGTATTCATTAATGATGATTTTTAAAATATTGACATACAGTCTCTGTGCACTGAATATTGAAAGAGTTGATAGGACCTATTTTTTTTAGAATGTCATGACACTGAGAAATAATTGATGTTTATTCAAGGCAGTATGGAGCTTGACTGACTAAATTTCAAAATCTAAAATTGCTGTATAATTCCAGCATGGTGGAATGTCAAGTGTTATCACTAAAAAAAATAAGATTAGTCATATTGGTATATTATATGGGTACGTCATTGGTGTCACCCAATTAAGCATGTAAAATTAATCACCGGCATTGGCATAAATTCATATTTACAACCAATAAAATATAACAGTGGAGTTCAAGAGTGATGCTCTGCTGCTGATGTCGCACTTTTCCCACGGCTCGGAGGAGTGATGGCATCATGTTGGACTCAGCGAGCTAGTCTAACAAAACAAACATGTCTGCCACACCATCTGGAATTTTTTTTAAGGTGTACTGCTGTACTATAGTTGCAGTATGTGAGGAGGAGCAAAAACACATTCCTTTAATACTACAAAATTAATTTCTCACTTTCACAGCCACCATTTGGACCAATACGAGGAATTTTAAGAAGCTTAAACAGGATGAAGAAAGACAAAACAGCAACTGTGACCATCCGAGGGATAAAAGCATCACTCAGAAACTTATGGTCACTGTTGCTCTTGAAAGCCAGCCATTTCCAGTCATGTCAGGTTCAGCAGATTTGTGGACTTCATTACAAGATGCCCAGTTACAGGTAATTTACAGATGTGGCCTTACCTGAGTTGCAAGCTGTAACATATACTGTAATATAATGGCATCATATATTGAGGTGGTTCTAAGTTACTGCTGGAAAAAGATGCTGCTTAGTAGGCTCCTATATTGAAGTGATTTATTTGATCTCATTTATATGACGCAGAGTGTAAGTTTTCTTCTTCTTCGTCGTCGACTGCTAGATGGTCACACCAGCTGCCCTGACGAATGCTGCCGTCCTGCGGAGGTCCCCGAGGTCCCCGTGCAGCTTTTGGTTCAGCGATGTGGGGTCAGGCCACGTAGCTCGTCTGAGTGCAGCGTGGTCTGGGCAGTCTTGGAGGAGGTGTTTGCTGGTCATTTGGGTGGTAACACATGGGCATCTGTCCGATTGTCCAACTTTAAATTTCTGATGCATGTGAGCATGCTTTCTGTTATGTCCAGTTCGGAGTCTGAACAGAACGACTTGGTCAACCCTGCTCAAACTGTAGTAGTTGTCATCCTTGCAGAAGTTTGGGTGTTGCTGCTGCCACTTCTTGTGATACTGGGCCTTAATAATGGTTTTCTCCTCACTGTAAGAGACCTGCCTGTCTTCCTGGTCTTGCTGCCCACCCTCCTTAGCAAGTCTGTCAGCCGTCTCATTTCCATAGACTCCACAGTTGGCAGGAATCCGCTGGAGTGATACGTTCGCCTGTGTGGCTAGTTGAGACAGAGTGAGGGCGAGTTCATTCAGTTCTTTGCGTCGGGGGTCCTGAAGTGCATCCAAGACAGAGAGGGCATCAGTGAAGATGACGACCCGCTTGTGTGCCTTGTCTTGATGTTCCCTGACGTGGGCCGCTGCTGTTCTCAGGGCCTCTGCCTCAGCCCTGAAGTTGGTGAAGTACTTGCCAGTCACAATGGGAATGTGGGTCTCCTCGTCAGCGTACCTGATGTACACGCAACCTCCTCCATTCCTAGTTGCTTCCATGGCAGAGCCGTCTGTGTAGACGTGAGTCCACTGCTCTTCAGGGTAGGCAGACCAAATGAACTCCAAGGCCAGCGACTTCCTCTCTTGGTCTGACTGTGTTCCTTTCTTCCCAATGCCAGATATGTCTGTGTGTATGGCTGGGAAGTTCTGTCGGTTCCAGGAGGGAACAGATGCTGTGGGTGGTATTGGTGTGAGCATGTGGTCCAACAGTTCTGGGTCTCTCCTTTCGAGTGTCCTGCTCTGGTGGATGAAGCTCGATCTCTTGAGTCTCCGCTGCCTTATTTGAGCTTCTTTATTCATTAGTGTAAAAATATTGCACTATTTTTGTTGGTGCAAATTGTTTTAGTTACTGTACAGTTGAACAGTGAATGCACTTCATTCATTTGCTTGGGGAATGTGTCTTTATTTATGAATTTATTTTTATTTTTTTTTTAACTGTGGTTCTTGTGTTAGCACCCTTTGTGTTAGTGCCCTGCTTTTATGTTCTCTTGCTGTACAGCACTTTGTGTAGTGAGTGCTGCTTTTAAAGTGCTTTATAAATAAAGTTGATTGATTGATTGATTGATTTATATGCCGGTTAACCATCACGTCAGACAAAGGAGCTGTATCGTGGTGTTTGAAAGTTTTTAAATCATTTTGAATTTTATACATTCCTGCATAAAGATTACCTAAATTATCATCAGATTGTCACACAAGTCCTAAAAGTAAATAGAGAGAACCCAGTTAAATAGATGAGACAAAAACAAAACAAAAAAACAAACAAACAAACTTTCATTTATTTATTGAGGAAGATGATTTGCAGGTATGCAATATTGGATCATTTCCCTCAATAAATAAATAAAAAAGTAAAATATTTTTGTCTCATTTATTTAACTGGCTTCTCTTTATCTACTTTTGCCACTTGTGTGAAAATCTGAAGATGTTTTAAGTGTTATGACCCAAGCGCCGGTTCTGATCGCGCTCGGGCTAAGTTATTTCTCGCTGCCGGCCTTGACAGCTGCGGGCTGTATTCTGGCCTCACCGGGCTCTTATTGTGAAAGTGCTCGGTGGGGCTTCCGCCTGTCAATGGCCGGTCAACTGATTGTCATTACCGTTGTTATTGCTTCGCCCTTTTAAGCCCGGCACTGGCGACGGTAAGACGCAGGAGTATTAGTCGACATTGGTCAACGTTACGTCTGAGTGGCTTCGTCCTGCCAAGCCCTGGGTCTGCGCCTCGTCATATTTGAAAGTGCCGTAGACCTTCATTTCAGGTCTGTCATCTTAGTTATGTCACAGTTAGCTCGTAGCAGCTGGGTTAGCCCTACGAGCCCAAGTTTAAGTCATGTGTTTGTTTGCCCTTATGGGTTCATAGTTGTGTTTTGTCACGTCTGAAAATAAATAACATCTTGCCAAACTCCCTGGTGAACTCTGTGGCATCTCTTGGTGATCCACGAGGATCACCACATGACAGTATACTCCTGCCAGGTCGCCCAAACGGGGGCACCGCATTTAGACGCCGTTTCACCGGGAGTTTGTGCCTTTATTGGACTATTGTTTCTTCTCGTTCGGGTGTCAACATCTGGGAGAATGCCGTCTTCCAGGGGCCGCGGTCGGCGTCTGGACCAGGAGCTAGCGGGCGCGTTGGAATACGCCGATGGGGCGCTCCTCGCCGCTACATTTGACGACACCTCCAGTTACATGCGTTGGCATCTGAACGTCGCTGAGGAGTTTCTGGACAACCTTCCCCTCGACTACGACGACCATCCGGAGGTAAGATCGAGGTGGGAGGAACTCGCCGCTCAGCGCGAGGTTCTTCGTGGGCTGGAGGAGGAAGAGAGCGGGAAGCAGAGGAGGAGGCATCCTCGCTCCCCGCGTCGGTGTCCCGTTCCCGTCCCGGAGCAGGTCCAGGAGTATGCACTGTCTGGGGGCCGACGAGGACGTCGGCGTAACGGCGCAGGCAACCCTCAGCGGAATCCCCGGCTGGACTCGCTGCCGGCATATCCCGTCAGCGAATCTCCGAGAGCGGCCCCACCTCGTTTTCCCAGGGGGCCCTCTGTCGCCATCCAGCGGGGAGAAGGAGGAACGACGTCCCCCACAGCAGGAACCATCTCTGCCCCCGGAGGAAGGCAAGTGATCGTTTGTTTGTCACATCTTAATAATGATCTGCCTTGTCTGACTCCTGGGGGCGGAGTTCGGGGTTCGCAGCCCCCCGAGCTCCCTCCACCTGCTGTGGATAAAATTATTAAACCTACTGCCTCTGTGTTCTCCCCCGTGGAGCGGTCGGTGACGCCAGGTCAGCGTCGCCGGACGAAGAGGGCCCCTGCAGTGCTGGTTAGCCTGCATCCGGCCCTGCAGTCACGTCTTGGACGGAGGAGAGGAGCGGACTGCGGCCCGGAGCCTGAGCCGACGAAGAGGCGTCCCCGGGTCTCCTCGCCGGAGCGGTCCGAGCCAGTGGGTCAAGGGTTCCCTGCCTCCATGCCATACGGGTCGTCGGCGTGGACAACAGCATGGGAGGAACCTGAGGCTGCTGATGACATCGTGCCAGCTGCGGAGCCCGAGTCAGCTGAGTCCGAGTCAGCTGACGAGAGTCGCCCTGAACCCGGATCGTCGGAGTCCTGGGTGGCAACGGAACCCGAGTGCAGGCAAGTGCTCCCTCTTTTGTCTCTGTCCTCTTTTGTTGAGCATTTTTGCCTGTCTCTCGGGGAGACGAGTGAGGAGCAGCCGTCTGTTGCGCCCGAGCTCGTCTCGCTGCACTGCAAAAACGGGGTAGCTTAAAACAAGTTAAAAATACTGCATTTCAAGATAAAAATACTAAAAACTAGTCAAATTATCTGTCCATGCAGCAAGATAATTTTACTTGGCTAGAAATCTTAAAACAAGACAATTTAATCTTGAAACAAGCAAGCACTCAAAAGGTCATTTTAAGCTCAAAATTCTTATTTTAAGATTGAACTGTTAGAAAAATTACTTAATATAAGCAAATAAGACTTGATTTAGCAATGAAGTTCTCTTGTTATTAGTGAATAATACTAAAAATAGGTGGAAAGTGAACAGTGAGCTATATCTTGAATCAAGTTAATACATCTTGAAATGAACCCCCAAAACTAGCTACAATAAATTGATATTAGCTTGTTTTAAGAACCAATATCTGGACCAGTGAAACAAAAATCACAAATGAAAAATTGAAATATAACAGCATTTATTTAATTTCAACCCATCAGTCAATATGGACTGTATTTACCTGTACAATTCAAAAATATGACTCTTGACAACTTTCCAAAAGTGAGTATCACATCTTTTAGGCCTTCAAAGAAACACATCCAAACCTCTTTAACCATTATTAAATAGCCTTAGCAGAAACAAGGGTATCACAAGCACAGCTATTCAAAATAGAACAGACATTCAAAACTCGTGGACACTTATTTTTCAATTAACCATTTCCATTCAGGTAATGCTTTCTTATATGCACTAGTGGCATCTTGCTTATCAATAATATCACTTACAGAGAGAGGCCTTCAGGAACCCACTTTGGATGGTGTAGTAACACACCATTCCACCACAAACGTTTTAACAGTATGAACAGTATGAAACATTACGAATTATATAAAATATTTTTGAATGTTCTTAGATGCAACAAAAGTGCTTTCACAAGAACTATTAAAGATAAGCAGAACAAACATTACGAAATGTGTGGTAGGGCTAGATGATGATAGAAAAAATGACAGAACTAAACCTGGATTAAATAGTTACTAAAATAAGAAGTGAACCAGATTAAAGGAGATTAAAAATTAAGGTATAAACCAGAAGTAAAAAGGACTAAACCAGGGACTGACTGAGATGGAACTCTAATACAAACCCAGAAGAACGTGATAATTTCCCAGGACTAAATGAAAGGACTCTTGCAGGCATAAACTGAGAGAAAACTGCCTAAGTCAGGTCTAAAAATCAGACAATATGACAAACTGAACCAGAATTAAACCAGCACTAAACCATGGAGGGAATAATGTCCACATCATGCAAGTGCTGAAGCTCAGAGTAAAGCAGATTTTAATTAAGACTATACCAGATCTAAACCCAAAAAGAAGCAGATAGCTTCAGTTGCCTCTAAAAGAATAATGCACAGGGCATGTAACAAAATGAAAATCGTGATTTTGATAGGATCCTGTACCATATTGCCCAGCCCTACTGTGTGGTCACTTACTTTGCAAATAATGATTTCCATTCAGCTAATGCTTTCTTATATGCACTAGTGGCATCCTGATCATGAATAACATCACTCAGTCTGGATGACAGAGAGGACTGTTGCAACACACTTCGGGTAAGTCAGGTGTAATGTGTAATAATATGCCATTAGCACCAACATTCCATCACAAAAGTCCTCCTTTGGTAGAGTGCTCACAGGCATGTCTCCTACTGCTAATATGCAGGTTGTACCATCAAACAGGAGCACTGGGGAAAACAGAGTACGTTTCTTCAAGTACAGTGCAGGGTCCTCCCCTGGCTAGAATAAAGCAAAAAGGGCAAGGGTGAAACCAAAGTTTAAGAGTACATTGTACATGAAAATTTGCTGCAAAAGTTTGCTGCAAGCCACACACAGTTAAGTCTTACTTTGAGGATGCGAAGAAGTGCCTCGCTTGCACTTCCAAGTCGCTTTGGAGGTAGTGCTGGTGATGGAAAGAGTGATGGCAGTGCACTGAACAGGGTGATGGTGAAATCCACTGTAATAAAAAACATAACTTAAGTGGTTTAGCCATATAATCTAAATTGGATGACAAAAAAACAACTTACCTCCTCATACATCCAAGGGTACAGGTGGTTTCAGAACCTTTTTCCAGATCCCATAAAACTGCACATTGGCACAGAATGTTGACCATCTTGCTCGAGTTTCTTCAATAAATTTACGGTTGGTGCCACCAACAATTCGGCTCAGTTCATCCATTGCCTAAGACAAATGTTATTCAGTTAAACTACTAAACCTTTGCAATGGAAGCACTAAATCCACAAAACACTTCCTTACATGTCTAATTTCTTTGAAGCATGGATATGCTGCAAAAATTTTTGCTGGCCTCTCTTCCTCCCTTGTAATATCTGCATCAATAAAAGCCCGTCTAACTTTGAACTCAAGATTCAAAACTTGGACAACATCAGTTGGGTTGGGTTTTGCATTGGGCTTTTTGTACATGTTGCTGAGAGTCTTGTAGTGTCTGGCCTGGATCTTTAGACTGTCTTGGTTTGCTAAAAAAAAAATGTTTAAACACAACACAGTCAGAATAGACAAAAAAAGCTTCTATAATACAACATTGATTCCTTGTGTCTAAACTACAACCGCTAGTAAATAACAGTGCGCAAACTGCAAGAAAATCAAAATCTACAATGACCAGTGTTAATTTTGACATTTTTATTAAATTTTAGTCCTAGTCTTTTGAATGAATATAATTTAGTTTTAATCAAGATTTTATCTTTTTATAAATTAAGTTTTAGCCAATTAAAATGTGTTAATTTAGCAAACTAACATTAAGTCAGCTTTACAATAACAACTTCAAACTGATTTATTCATATTGTAGGACTTCACAGAACTTCTCAAACACAGAGTTGTTCCTTTGACTTTCAACAAAATGAGGTTCTTAAAAACAAAGTTCAAGTGCTTCTGTCTGTTTTTTCCATTTGTATTCAATTTTAATTAATCAATGAAATGATCTTGAAAGTTTAGTCACAATTTTTGTCTCATGAACTGCTTTAATTTTACTTTGTCTAAATTTAGTCAGCAAATGCTTCCTTGACTAAAATTGTGGCGAGATATTTTAATTTTTGAAATTATGATTGTAAATGACACTAGGCTTCGAGAATGTGGAAAGCGCAAATGACTGCCTTACCAGTAGCATTATCTGGAGACGCTTGTAGCGTTGTGTCTACTCTCTTTGAGGAGCCAGGGGGTGATGAGGATGATGGTCTGTTAGAAGAGCCAGGGGGTGATGAGGATGATGGTCTGTTTGAGGAGCCAGAAGCAGATGAGGATGGCAATCTCGCACTGCGGGATGTCTTTGGTGAGAAACCCTTCTCTGAAGGAAAAAAAACAAAACAATCATACCATTACCATACTAAGAGATTGGAAATTGACGTAATGATTCAGATAACATCTTAATGAATGTAAAGTGTGTACCAGGAATTTGGCTGTCCTCACTGAGGTCATCATGGCTTTCAAGAGGTATAGTGCCATCACTGAAACCAGCAGTGTCACCGCTCACGTCACTAATAGTCTCACCGCTGATGTCACTTTCTGCTCCATCTTCAGTGTAGTTTGAGCGAAACAGTGTCTTTTTTGCTTTGCCTCGTTGTGGCATAGAACCTTGCATCTTCTTTGGAGATCTCATATTTTGTAGTCGCTTGAACAACTTGGTGTAGATAGTCAACTGTGATTGTAAAAATCAAGATAAGACAAAGACTGATAGTTTCAAGTTTTCCCTTATATGGAAAATAAATACTCACATGTGGCATATGCTGGTCAGCATCTCGCAACATTGGGTAATAGTCAACAATTTTCTGTGCCATTGTCCGAATTTCAAGTTTGGAAGGGTATTTCACTTCTTTCCCCATTGGACTGGCACGCAGAATGGCAACCATGCTGGTGACAGTGTTGCGGACAAGTCTGCAGCAGAGCTCCTTAGACATCTTAAAGTCTTTAACATTTCCATTGCGGAGCAATGAAAAATACTGGCTGCGCACCATTTCCAACTCTGAATCGGTGTACAATACATATTCAGGTGGGTCTGGCAGTTTTATGGTTTTATCATTTTCAGGCATGGGAGAGGAACTTTTTAGCTGGCATGGTGGCACAGGACTGGTTGATGGTAAAACTTCACCTGACGTAGTGTTGGGACTCCCAGCAGTGTTGGCAATCTGCTCAACAGGTCTTTGCTGTAGTAGTATTGGAGGAGGCAAAAAAGGATTAAGCATGGGCAACAAATTATGCAGTACAAAATGTTGAAATGGCTAAAAATTTTACTACACCATTTGACTGATGCAATCCCAAAGCTTCTTGCGTTGAAAGAAATTTTCAGCACCAGGGAATAAGTCCCTCAGGTCGTCACGATTGATAGTTGCCAGAGACTCCTCATCAATGTTGGCAGCTGTTAAGCAAAAGAACAAAACATGTATATAATACCATGTTTTAAATGTATGATGTTAATAAGGGGCGCTAACCCAAGCACATTCAATGCATATTTTTCTTCTAATATACAAATAAGGGTTAAATGTCACAAAGAGTTGAAAAGCTTGTACGTAGATAAATACGGAACGCTCATAATTTTACTGTTTGATTGATATTTAGTAGGTATGTGGACAAATCAAAACAATGTGGCCATCATATTGCCCCAGAGTGCTGTGACCAGTGTTTCACCTGATAGCTTTGAGTGGGGTCGGTAAATTAGCTGTATTCAACGGCTGACCCTAGGAATCTCAGCTTTTTTTCAGCTAGTCTTTTTTACCTTCAGGCCCGTGTTCATAAAATGTCAATGTCAATGTCTCCGGTTCCGGGTGAGGACGAGTGAGGACGCACAGGTAAGAGCTCCCTGTTCGTGACTGTTTAAAAGGCAGTTAAACGCAGTTAAACGCAGTTAGAACGCAGTTTGGAGCTGGCGTTTTGATCTTTTTTTTGCTGCTGCCGCTGGGGAGTGAACCTGCTCGTGAAGAGTAACGAGGAATTTGCCAGTAGTAGCTCGTGAAACTTGTGAAGCGGCCCCGCACCCCCCGCACCTCGCGCTCAAACAAAGAGATTACTCCCACGTGCGTTTTTTTTTTTCCGAGCTATCCAAATCAGAGATCATCGGCCGGAATAATGGGTCCCAAAAGAGCTCTGCCAAATGAAGATGAGATAAAAAAAAAGCGCTGGATTTCTTGGCAGAAGAAATGGCTGCTCTAAAATCACAACAAAGAGGTATACTGGACCTCGTGGAAGAAATTAAAGCGCTGCGCAGCCAGAACGCTGAAAAAGACAAGAGGCTGGCGTATCTGGAAAGCAGATTGGCTGAGATGGACCAGAGAACTTGGGCAAACGACGTGATCATCACGAGGCTCCACATCAAACCCCGATCATACGCGAGAGCAGTGGCCGCAGACAGCAGTGGAAGTCAGCTGGATGAGGAATCCGCTGAGCAACAGGTGACGGCCTTCATGCAGTCAAAAGGAATCCAGCTGGACTGCACCAACATCGAGTCCTGCCACCCTCTGCCCAGGAAAAACGGCGACAAACCTGCTGTGATCATGAGGTTTGTGAACAAAAAACACAAGATGGCGCTAATGAAACAAGGTAAGAAGCTGAACGGAACCAAAATCTTCATAAACGAGCACCTCACGAAAGAGAACGCAGAAATAGCCAGGAAAGCAAGATACATGAAAAAGCAGAAAAAAATTCAAAACACCTGGACATCAAACTGTAAAATATTCATCAAATTAAACGGATCGCCTGAAGAAGCCAAGGTCATTAACATCCGTAATATTATGGAACTGGACAAATACGATCTGGAGGCACAGCAACAATTCAGACAAATATAGGACACTGAAGGATTTTACTCATCTGCAGCAAAACATACTACAGTATGAATCAAAAAATCAACAAACAGGAACAACAGGAACTGAAAGTTTTTGAATACACAGAGCACAACCCACAGGACGTAGAATATGACATAGACCCTGATAATAATCTTTTTAACTCAATCAATAATGACTGTAATTATTACACAGATGAACAGTTTAACACAATGGTCACATCTGATTTTAATATTTCTATGATCCACTTCAACAGCAGAAGTCTCTATGCAAACTTTAATAACATTAAAGATTATTTAAATCAGTTTAAAGAGCCCTTCAATATTGTGGCAATATCAGAGATGTGGCTCAGTGAAGAGAAAGGAGAGGATTTTACCATGGATGGCTATGAATTAAATTATATAAATAGAAAAGTGAAAAAAGGAGGAGGAGTTGCAATTTATGTTGACAAGAGCTTGCAATACAAGGTTGTTGAAAATCTGTCAGTAACTGTGGATGATTTATTTGAATGTATTACAATAGAAATCTGTCTGGACAATGTGAAGAATGTAGTAGTGAGCTGTGTATATAGAACACCTGGATCAAACATTGACTTATTTAAGGACTGGATGGAAAAAATGTACGCAAAACTAACTCATAAAGTTATGTTCATCTGTGGTGATTTAAATATAGATCTGATGAACTCAAAACAACATAGTTTGACAGAAGAATTTATCAACACAATGTACAGTATGGGCTTACATCCAACAATTCCAGGACCTAGCAGAATCACATCACACAGTGCCACACTAATAGATAACATATTCACAAACATTATGGAAAATAATATCAGGAGTGGGCTTTTATTGAATGATATCAGCGACCACCTGCCGATTTTTGTTGTCTATCAATGTGATTATAGGAAGAAAAAGTATACCAAAAATATTAAATATAAAAGAATAAGAACCGAAGAATCAATGTATTTACTGACAAAGGAATTATTAATACAAGATTGGAAGATAGTTTATGATGAAAATGACATAAATGGAGCATATGATAAATTTTTACAAATACTTCAATCATTGTACAATAAATACTGTCCTATAAAACAATACAGTGACAGACAACAACAAAAAAATATTCCTTGGGTCACCAAGGGGTTAATAAATGCATGTAAAAAGAAGAATACATTATATAAACAATTCATTAAATGCAGAAAGGTGGAAGCTGAGATCAAATATAAAAGATATAAAAATAAGCTTACCACTATAATGAGGACCTGTAAGAAAGAATATTACAACAGAATACTAGAGGATAACAAAAATAACGTAAGAGGAATATGGCAAGTACTCAAGGGGATTATTAGTAATCGTCCTAAGTATGCAAATTATCCAGAATATTTTATCGAAAACGACAGTTTGATTAATAATATGGAAGATGTGGTCAGTGGTTTCAATAAATTTTTTGTAAATGGTGGTCCTGAATTAGCAAAATCAATAGTGACTCCAGAAACAAACCACAGTGGTTCTGTGAATGAAATAGAGGATAGAAAACCAAACACAATCTTTTTGGGTGCAGTTACTGAAAAGGAAATTATCAAGACTGTGAGTAAATTTAAGAACAAAAAATCAACGGACTGGAATGAAATTGACATGACAATAGTGAAAAAAGTAATTGAGGGAATTGTTAAGCCACTCACCCACATCTGTAACCTGTCATTTCAAACTGGTACATTTCCAGACAAAATGAAAATAGCAAAAGTAACACCTCTTTACAAAACAGGAGACAGTTATTGTTTCACAAATTACAGGCCAGTCTCTTTACTCTCACAATTCTCCAAAATACTTGAAAAAATATTCACTAAGAGACTGGATGATTTCGTTGAAAAACACAACCTCCTTACAGATAGCCAGTATGGTTTTAGAGCAGATAAATCTACATCTTTGGCACTGATCGAACTTATAGAAGAAATTACTAGTTGTATAGACAAAAAAAAGGTTGCTGTAGGAGTATTTATAGACTTAAAGAAAGCTTTTGACACCATTGACCACAGAATACTTCTAAGGAAACTGGAAAGGTATGGGATAAGAGGGGTAGGACTGAGTTGGGTGGAAAGTTATTTAAGTAACAGACAACAATTTGTACAAATTGGTGAGCACAAATCACCCTGCATGGACATCACTTGTGGTGTGCCCCAGCGGTCAGTTTTGGGACCCAAACTCTATCTTGTATATGAATGACATATGCCAAGTATCAAAAATTCTGAAATTTATTTTGTTTGCGGATGACACAAATATCCTTTGCACTGGTGAGAATTTGCAGCAGGTTTTAGAGGTGGTCACAACTGAAATGGAAAAATTAACGCAGTGGTTCAACAAAAATAAATTATCTCTAAATCTAAAAAAAACAAAGATTATGTTGTTTGGAAATTATAAAATAAATCATGAAATAATGATAACGATAGATGATACCAGAATACAAACAGTACAGGAAAATAAGTTTCTGGGGGTGACGCTAGACAGTAAAATCTGCTGGAAACCTCACATCAGTCACATCCGGGCTAAATTAGCAAAATGTATAGGCATACTGGGGAAGACAAGACACATCGTGGACTATAAATCATTGGTCTTATTGTACAATTCATTGTTTTTACCTTATCTTAACTACTGTGTAGAAGTCTGGGGAAACACCTACAAGACCAACCTACAAGCAATATGCACATTACAAAAAAGAGCTATAAGGATAATAAATAATGCAGGATATAGAGACCATACCAATTCGTTGTTCTTGAAGTCACATGTCATAAAGTTCATCGATTTAGTTAAATTTAAGACAGCACAAGTCATGTACAGGGCAATTAACAATCAACTCCCAACTAATATACAAAAAATATTTAAAAAAAGAGACAATGATCATAATTTGAGAGGAGACTTAAACTTCACAAAACCCAAGATACGTACAACCAAGAAAAGTATGTGCATATCTGTCTGTGGGGTGGATTTGTGGAACAGTCTGGAGCCGGAACTGAAACTATGTACAAACAGAAATCAATTTAAAAAGAGGTATAAGCACCATTTGTTGAAAGGATATATGTTAGAAGGGTAGAATTTATATGTACGATTCATTATGTTCACTCTGGGACATTATGGGACACTATGGAATGGTGGGTGGGACAGCACTGTGTGTATCTGTGTCGTTTGAGACTGGTTTTGAAATATAGACTTCATTGTATGTTAGAATGGACAGGTGTTAATGTTGATCTGTAAAAAATACAGTAAATTGTTTACTTGGGGTATTAAAGGTAGTAATTTGTATAAAATTCACATGGGTGTATCGATGGAAAAGAGGAGTTGGAATTAATAAGTGTTCACTTCTTCCTTCTCCCTTTCGAACAGTGTATACTGTAACTTTATTGCATTTGCTATTTGCTTGTTTTTTGTTATATTTTTTGTGTTCGAAATAAACTATCTATCTATCTAATCAAGCACCATATATTCCACAACTGTGGTTTTTACGAAATGGTACGTTTAGCGTCAACAAACCGGTGTTTAAACACTTTGGCCACTTCTGAAAGGTAGATGGACACAAAGAATATCTATTAGTTGTGTGTTGTAAGACGTTTCATGGCTGTCTGTACTCTGCAGAAATTTGCATAACTCCCGGAAATCACCCCAGTACAAGTGCAGACAACCGCGTAGGATGCATTTGCAAGGGATTGATACACACCTTCAGCTCCGCTTTTTTGTTTCGTCTTTCTGTCCTCCAACATGAGTATTATTTACTCTATCCACTTGCATAGCTGGCAACATAATAATTAAACTCAAACTCCATACTTTAAATGAACAAAATAATAATTATTATTATTGTTATGAGTATTATTACTGTGCACTTGTAAATTTGGTTTAGATACGTGAACTCAAATGACCTCTGTTAAATCTATATACACAGAAAATTTCATTAAGATATCTATTAAAAAAGTTATGGGCATTTTTGTGAAAACACTCATTTTTGGTCACACTCATTTCTATTGTTTTCATGGAAATAATGGGACAAAAGAAGGTGCCCATTTCAGACACAAAAAACACCATCACTCTCTTCATCCATCCATCCATCCATCCATCCATCTTCTTCCGCTTAATCCTTTTCGGGTCTGTCTCACTCTCTTCATACTGAACATAATCACATAATTCTTTTTTTTTTACTTTAAAGGGGGGGTCCAAGGTCTTTCCATCTAGCATGTCTATTAATGCATTTGTTGTATTTGAAATTTGTGTCCACATACTTATATATAGTAGATGGTGCTTACTGAATGTAAATTTTCATTACGTAGTGAGCATTTAGGAAAAAATACATATTATTGTTGCACAGAAAGAACAAAACTTCAGTCTTTACCAAGTCTTTAAAACCCAGAGTGAACCGTTTTATTGTGGCTGACCACTACATACATTTTTATCTTAAAATACTACAGAAAATTACTGTAGAAAAAAATGTCACATGTTTGGAATAAAAAAAACATTCAAGCCTTAATAATAAAACAGACATTTGTTGGCTAAGAAGTTAAAACAACCAAAAATTATCCCTGGCTTTGAATCACATTTCTTCTGAAAGGCAATGTCGAGATTCATGGTGGGTTTTTGCTGCTAACACGAGTCGGCTAATGCTAAGCTAACCGCTAAAATATAAGTTAAACAACCACTTACCCTCCAACACTGAGCGTATACTGGCATCCAGCCCATCCATTCTGATCTTCTACGCGACTCAAAGTGTTAAACAGAACCTAGAGAAATGACCAGAGTTAAAATATGCAGGTAAAAAAAATAATGTTAGCTAATTAAACTAGCGCGAGCTAGCGCATGTTAGCACGAGCTAGCACGAACCATAAATAGCATTATGCGTTTGATAGCACTGTCTCTGTACCAATGCAAATTGCAGATATATCTATGTTTGCAGAAATATTATGACACTGACCTTCACACTTTGTGCTGAAAAGAGAAATTCAACTCAAAGTCAGTCCTCTCTGTAATCAAACAAGGCTCGACTTCGAAGTGACTTGCACACCACTGCGCGCTCATTCTGGTGGCATTGCGCATGCGCAAACAACGGAAAACAACGAAAAAATTCGGAGCCATGGCGGTGTGGAGATGCATGATTTGTCTATTATTTGTTGCTTTGTCGCTCAAGGTACTACTCAGCCACATCAATGCAGTACATGGGCATAGTTCAGAGTTTTGGATTTATTGTGGTATTGATGATTATTATTGGCCAGAGAAATCATCCTGTGGTCTAGCCAGGTGCCGGCTTGTTGCTGGTCCTTAAAAGTGGTAACTTTTTCTAACAGCAAGTAGTTTTATTTGTTGAAAATTTACTATAAAACTTTTATAAAGCTTTGTTTTTTAAAGCTGTATGTTCCTTTACTGTTATTGACATTGTTAGTGTTCTAATGCAAAATAGCCTGAAGTTACTCACCTTCCTGGATTGAAATTGGAATATGTATGGTAATGATGGAAATAGCCAAATTAGTAAGACATATAATTTGCCATGCATTATGTAGAAGTCACACTGTATGGCCTGTGTTGTATGACCAAAATATTGTTTAAGGTGTCTTATGTTTTGACTTGAATGGCCAATACAATGTCTTGAGCTCATGTCTCTGTCTCATACTATGCTGGTAAATAAACTTCTCCTGCATAAGACAATTGGTCTCTAGCCATTTTCTTCCAAAATTAAGTATTATGTAAGCCAAGACACTGACACAATGAAAATGACACTAATATACTGCAAATATTCTCATAAATTGCTTTTTGTTACCCTTTAAGTCAGCCAACCTATTGAGTATAATTATTTATTTCTTAAATCAAGAGTTTTTAGATGTTCCATAATCTTAAATTAAGCAATTCAATGTTGACATCAACAATATCTTATTTTAAGTCTTATATATACTGTTTTAAGATTTCTGAACTAGATAAGTCAAATGATAATGGCTTTATCTAATAATAAGACTATACTACAAAGTCAAGGGCTTAAAATAAGTAACAAAATCTTACAATTAGAGGAATTATCTTGCATGTCTAAAAACAAGATTTTAAATCTTACCAAGTATTGGAAAATTTGCAGTGTGGGTTCCGTTGCTACCGGTGATGCTGATCCCGGTTTTCCTGTCCCCGAGCTTTGTTTTAGTGTCGCCGGCGGGGAACGGGTCGGAGTCACCGAGGTGGAGGTCCCAGGTTCGGGGGTGGAGTTCGTCAGCGGAGCTGCACCGGAGGCCCAATCGGGTCCCACCGCAGGGGCGGTTTCGGCCCAATCGGGGTCCGACGTGGGTTCGTCGGAGGCCCAATCGGGGTCCACCGCGGGCGCGGCTCTGGCCCGATCGGGGCCCAACGTGGGTGCAGCTGGGACCCAATCTGGGTCCAGCGGTGATGCAGCGCGAGCATGGTCCATTGGTGGAGGAGGAGCTGCAGACCCTTCTTCGCGGAGCAGATTCTTGGCTCGTCCTGCTCATCAAACCCCTCAGAATCACCGCCCCTTTTCATCATCGCCGGCGGCCATGGGGGTCCCTGTTCGCTCGCCCTGGTTCTCCCGAGTTTTGTTCTCGTCAGGGAGGCCGCTGCAGGTTGTTGATGCCTTGGACTGGTGGCTGAGGGACACGGGTCGGCCGCCGGAGGGACTATTTCGCCGGTTCGGCGCCTCGGTTTGGCCACCTGACCTGTTATGTGTGCCATGGGGCTACCTAGTTCGACCACCGGAGAAGCGGATGTGCGGGACTTTGGACTCTGGTGAACCGCCTGGTCCGTCTCCGTCGACCATCGGTCGACATAAATTGTCGGGGGGTGGTAGTGGTCCCTGGGTGTGTCTCTGTATTTGTGCTTTTTTTTTCCTCGTCCTGGTTATGTTGTGTCTTGTGCTCATGCGTTTGTTTTGAAAGCTACAGTCAAGTCAGTCATGTTATGTCAAAGCAATTTTAGATTGCCTCTTGTGTTTTTGAAAGCCACAGCCTAGCCATAGTAAAGTTATGTTAAGCAATTTTAGTTTGCTTCATGTGTGTTTGCAGTAGCCCTGCTGGTTTATGTATAGTCTGGGTAGAGCGTGTAGTGCTCTGGGTTTTTTTTTTTGTTGTTTCATGTATAGTTTGGTTTGAGCGAGTAATGCTCTGTTTTTGTTTCATAGTCTGGTATGAGCGGGTAATGCTCTGTTTTTTGTTTCATAGTCTGGTATGAGCGAGTAATGCTCTGTTTTTTGTTTTTTCATGTTAAGTCTGGTATGAGCAGGTAATGTGTTCTTGTATCTAGTTTATCTGAACCTGTAGTTCTGGTTTTTGTTTTCCTTTCTACATTTTTTCTTGTTAGTCTTGTCATTGTCTTGTATGGTTTTTTAGTCCTGTCATTGTCTTGTATGGTTTTTTTTGCCTTGTCATTGTCTTGTATGGCTTTTTTTTTGCCTTGTTCATGGGTTGGTTTCTCTCCCCCAAGGGTGTTAGTTATGTCACAGTTAACGCCCCAAGGAACCACCCTCCCCAGGGTGGTTCCTTGGGGCGTTCGGAGTCCGCCCGTGGAGGGAGGGTACTGTTATGACCCGAGCGCCGGTTCTGATCGCGCTCGGGCTAAGTTATTTCTCGCTGCCGGCCTTGACAGCTGCGGGCTGTATTCTGGCCTCACCGGGCTCTTATTGTGAAAGTGCTTGGTGGGGCTTCCGCCTGTCAACGGCCGGTCAGCTGATTGTCATTACCGTCGTTAGTGCTTCGCCCTTTTAAGGCCGGCACTGGCGACGGTAAGAAGCAGGAGTATTAGTCGACATTGGTCAACGTTACGTCTGAGTGGCTTCGTCCTGCCAAGCCCTGGGTCTGCGCCTCGTTATATTTGAGAGTGCCGTAGACCTTCATGTCAGGTCTGTCATCTTAGTTATGTCACAGTTAGCTCGTAGCGGCTGGGTTAGCCCTACGAGCCCAAGTCTAAGTCATGTGTTTGTTTGCCCTTATGGGTTCATAGTTGTGTTTTGTCACGTCTGAAAATAAATAACATCTCAGCCAAACTCTCTGGTGAACTCTATGGCGTCTCTTGGTGATCCGCGAGGATCATGACATTAGGTCACATTTATGCAGAAATGTATACAATCCTAAAGGGTTCACAAACTTTCAAGCTCATTGTAAATACAGTAGTGTGAAAAAGTGTTTGCCCCTTCCTGATTTCTTATTTTTTTGTATGTTTGTCACACTTAAATGTTTCAGATCATCAAACAGATTTAAATATTAGACAAAGATAACACAAGTAAACACAAAATGCATTTTTAAATGAAAGTGTTTATTATTAAGGGGAAAAAATCCAAACCTTCGTGGTCCTGTGTGAAAAAGTGATCGCCCCCTAAACCTAATTACTGGTTGGGCCACCCTTAGCAGCAACAACTGCAATCAAGCATTTGCAATAACTGGCAATGAGTCTTTTACTGCGCTGTTGAGGAATTTTGGCCCACTCATCTTTTGCAGAATTGTTGTAATTCAGCCACATTGGAGGGTTTTCGAGCATGAACTGCCTTTTTAAGGTCATACCACAGCATCTTAATTGGATTCAGGTCAGGACTTTCACAAGGCCACTCCAAAGTCTTCATTTTGCTTTTCTTAAGCTATTCAGAGGTGGACTTGCTGGTGCGTTTTGGATCATTGTCCTGCTGCAGAACCCAAGTGCGCTTCAGCTTGAGGTCACGAACAGATGGCCGGACATTCTCCTTCAGGATTTTTTAGCTGACAGCAGAATTCATGGTTCCATTTACCACAGCAAGTTTTCCAGGTTCTGAAGCAGCAAAACAGCTTCAGACCATCACACTACCACCACCATATTTTACTGTTGGTATGATGTTCCTTTTCTGAAATGCTGTGTTACTTTTACGCTGGATGTAATGGGACACACACCTTCCAAAAAGTTCAGCTTTTGTGTCGTCAGTCTACAGAGTATTTTCCCAAAAGTCTTGGGGGTCATCAAGATGTTTTCTGGTAAAACTGAGAATTTATGTTCTTTTTGCTCAGCAGTGGTTTTCGTCTTGTAACTCTGCCATGCAGGCCATTTTTGCCCAGTCTTTTTCTTACGGTGGAGTCATGAACATTGACCTTAACTAAAGCAAGTGAGGCCGGCAGTTCTTTAGATGTTGTTGTGGGGTCTTTTGTGACCTCTTGGATGAGTTGTCGCTGCGCTCTTGGGGTAATTTTGGTCGGCCGGCCACTCCTGAGAAGGTTCACCACTGTTCCATGTTTTCACCATTTGTGGATAATGGTTATCACTGTGACACTGGAATCCCAAAGCTTTAGAAATGGCTTTATAACCTTTTCGAGGCTGATAGATCTCAGTTACTTTGTTTCTCATTTGTTCCTGAATTTCTTTGGATCGCAGCATGGTGTCTAGCTTTTGAGGATCTTTTGGTTTACTTCACTTTGTCAGTCAGGTCCTATTTAAGGGATTTCTTGATTGAGAACAGGTGTGGCAGTGATCAGGCCTGGGTGTGGCTAGAGAAATTGAACTCAGCTTTCCAAAGATGTGATAAACCAGTTAATTTATGTTTTAATGGGGGGTGGGGGGCAGTCACATTTTCACAAAGGGCCATGTAGGTTTGGATTTTTTTTTTTTACCCTTAATAAAAAAAAAGACATTTAAAAACTGCATTTTGTGTTTACTTGTGTTATCTTTGTCTAATATTTAAATTTGTTTTATGATCTGAAACATATGTGACAAACATACAAAAAATGAGAAATCAGGAAGGGGGCAAACACTTTTCACATCACTGTAGCTGAGAAAAATATGTGCATATTTATCAGCATCGGCAAAAATTGTTTTTAAAATGTCTGCAAAAAATCTAATATTGTGCATCCCTACATACTGACAATATACAAAAGTAGTACATGCTTCTTAAAGAATTATTTCACATTTGCAAATGAAATTAAATCATTTGTTTTGCAACACAGGTCAGAGTATAGACAAAGTATCTAGACAGTAGTATCATGAAAGTTAATCGCCTATATTCTGAATCATATTCTGTCCAATTTACATATTGCTGTCCTTTCTCAGCTAAGACAAATAATATACAGTACCAGCAGCAATAGTGGTTGAGAAATTAATAGTGTTCTGCTCTTGTCAGTCCTGTTGTATGCACCAGTCGCAGTCATGCTGCTGCAGCTTGAGAGAAAAACTGAGACTGATTAAATGCGATAGAGGGCAAAGAAAAGGAATGTGTACACAGAGCCACACAAGGAAATTATCTGCAGGGGAATTTTCAGCATGTTGGTCAAAGTGGTTTTGTTTAGAGAAATCCAAAGAATACAAAATATGCTGGTAGATCACAAAGCGGGGGAGGGGGAAAAGGATGATTCTATGAATTTTTATTTCATTTTATTTTTTTCCAATAAAGAATAGGTTGCGGATGCTTCCCCATAACCTTGTTCTCACCACATTATGTGTTTTTTTTTTTTTAATGTACATTGAATGCTTGATCTCCTTGCCCTATCCGTCAACAAATCAGGATTCACGAAGAGATCCAATAAATAACAAAGGTCCATCTTTGAACAGATTAGGTGTCAGCTAGCTTCCGCTCCACCCCACGTGCCATATAGGAGCCCCAGGGAGCCCGTGTCCCGGGAATGATGGGTAATAAAAATGAATCATAGATGAGGGCCAGAGACAGGGTGCTACAGGAGGAGTCTTGATGCATTAAACAGGAACAGTCGATAAGTCCTCTTGTGATAATAGAGCATACAGGAGCTGCTGCCAGGCTATTTAACGCTTGTCAATCTAAACCACAGGGCTACAACGGCATTCCTGAAAATATTTCCTCTTTGGCAAGTTGGAAATGATCAACTTCTGTGCAGTTTCACTTAGCAGAAACTCTAGGGTCCAGGGGACAACTTTTGAAGGCTGGGAAGGGACACATTGTTTATGCATCTTCTGCATTTCCACCATTTTTGCCAAGCAAACCATTAGTACATCGAAAAGAGCACAAAACAATCAACAAAGCTGATTTTCTTGCACTGGTCTAAATCACTTTATTCAACAACACAGACCAAATGCTGTGTAAGGAAAAGATTTAGAGCCCTGTGACTCTCTTCCCTCCGTAGTTAATTGCTTCTGATCTCACTTCCTTCGGTCATCATTCTGAGGAATGCTTTTTGCAAGCGTAAAAGCCACTTCCTTGTTCCACCTTTCAGCAATAATTACCTCCCCTGCGCACTGATGGATATATTAACAAGAGAGTTACAGAAAGAAAAAAAAATCATTAATCTCATCCTTTCTCAGAAGCTCACTGGATTCTTGCAGCGTGTCACTATATACATGCTTTCCCACTGCAAAGTTGGAAATGTATCAAATTGGCCGACAGCAATGAAATCTGTTGTGAAATATGTGTCACTCTTGGTAAGAAACTACATCAGTTACATCAGTGTAGCCTCTAATGGAATGGGATACGTCAGATTTGCACAGCTTTTTCACCCAATGGTTTTGCATAATTACATTAATGTGATGCGTATTTACATGACCTTATACAGAGAGGGTGCGCCTGCCACAGCAAGGTGACAGGCTGTACTAATCACTGTCAAATACAGTCAGCTGACCTGTAAACAGGGACGATGTTAGAGGTTAAAACCCTCTGTGGTCAACACTTTAACATTAAGAATTAATGTGACTGAAAATGAAGACACAGTAGGCATCAGCGTGAAGTGACTGTGAGGGAATCAACAGCGTTTGGGGTTTCATGTTCAGTTCATTTGTGACAGAACATATTTATAAACCTGAGTGTGAATTTTGTTCGTCCTCTGTTTGCTGTCTGCAATAACATTTTAAGCCCCACCTTCTGGCATTATTATGTGCTGCACTTTCCCAAACTGAAAACTAAAAATATTATGCTAATCAGTTTTTTTGAAAAAAAATTTCTCTGTCCTTTTTGGTAGTTTTTAGCATGGCGATGTCTGTTCAGGTGTTTCTTTTTGTATCGGTTTGGGTTTATTTAGTTATTTGCTATAAAGATGGGGATGTGCTTGCAATTGAACGTGGTCATGATTGGTCGTATTTGAGCGATGAAGCCCTTTGGGATTATGACGGGCAGCTGTTTGGGTGCAAACTTGATGCCAGTGCTCTGCTTTATGGTCACTATTCAAGCTGCAAATGGCATCACCAGCACAAGATGGCAGTGTCTTAAATCCAGGAAGATGCACTTCACTTTTCCAAAGGGAAGTACTGTAAGTGGTAGCACGTCAGCCGTTTACAGTCAAAAGATAGGTTTAGGAAAACTGTAAATGTAATTTCACCATAATGCAATTACATATTAGCTGTTGGCTAAAAATGTCAGTTTGCAATAAATTCACAATTTTCTCTTAAAAGAAATTTAAAAGATAACAACATGGAGAAAATATTTATTGTACCATGTAAGAAAAATTAATAATTAAAAATGTTAAAAATAAGGCTTGCAAACCTTTTTTATTTTGCTTTAACATCGATAATGATGGTAGATCAAAGTTCTGAAGGGTTATGAAATGAATATATCAGTAATAGATAAAGTCATAAAGTCACAAAAAGACAAGTGGTAGCATTAACACAACATTCATTCGTAGCAATATATGGAGGGTCTGGACATGGTACAGCATCATTTGACTTACTGTATTTCGTGGACAGAGGTGGCCTAATGGTTAGGGATGTGGACTCGTGAGTGGAGGGTCGCGGGTTTGATCGCTGGACCGGCAGGATTAGATCTGGGTGGGGCAGATAACATAGCAGTGTTTGCCCCACCCTCCTTAACCACACTGTGGTGCCCTTGAGCAAGGACTTTAACCCCAACTGCTCCAGTGGAGCTGCTCAGTGGCCACAGGTCAGTCTGTGGTTGTACTGGGCAGCTTCCCGGTGTGAATGTGTAACTGTGTGAATGTGAACAGGGCATCCTTGAAAAAGAGAGGTTGCCTCTCAATGGAAGTACCCTGTATAAATAAAGGTTAAATAAAAACAAAAAAAATTCCATGATCACAGGCACCCACAGTTTCAGTGTTAAACCAACAATAGTGATACATCAGATTTATATAACGCTTTATCATAGACACTCAAAGACAATTATTCATTCACTTCAGACAGACAATGGTAGTGGTAAGCTACTACTGTAGCCACAGCTGCCCTGGGGCAGGCTGACGGAAACGTGGCTGCCAATCTGCGGCAACGACCTCTCCGGCCACCACCGAACATTTATACGCATTCATACTCAGTGTTATGGACACTGGAGGCAAGGTGGGTGAAGTGTCTTGCCCAGGGACACAATGGCAGGATATCTGGAACCGCCAACCATCCGGTTATTAGGCGACCTGCTCTACCTCCTGAGCTACTCCCGCCCGAACAGTACTCTTACAATACTCTTATATTGCACATGGATTAAAGCTATATGCTTGCAAACAGTGACATGCACTCAGGGGAGGCAGGGGAGGCAGAACCTCACCTCTTAACATGAAAAAAAAAAAAAAATAATAATTATACAGTAAATATATTATGATAGATAGATAGATAGATAGATAGATAGATAGATAGATAGATAGATAGATATTTTATTTTGAACAAAAAAAAACAAAAAGCAAAATTATTTCTCCACTAATCTGTCTTGTTTGTCTAAATGTAATTTCTGAATGATTCCAGTCATTTCAACAGCATTTATATAATTAAAATCGCCAAATCTGCGCATTTCCTGCTCAAATCCAATGGAGAGAGGCAGGCAACAAATGCTGCCTCACATGGATTACTCAGTCCTTCACAGCCCAGTTAGAGCCCATGCAAGATGTGCGTTCCTGGTCACAGCTCTGTGTATGTTGTAAATGCTAATGTTTGTAGGAGCATTTATTGTATGTCCTCCTTTTCCATTGTTTACGTAATGTACTTAGTGTGTGGGTATAACATATTTAGTCTTCTTAATCTGACAAAATTTTAGTTAAAAATCATGGTCAGAGGCTGCACAGGACCATTGAGGTGGCGGCGTGCTTGAGCACCGTAGGCACGGGAGTTTACTTGTTCTTCATCTACGCTGAGGCTAAGAGCCAATTTAGCTAAAGATAAGATCAGAAAGTCAAGTGTACCGAGGACTCCGTTTGTGCTTCTATATTATACAGATTGAAAAATGTAAGATTTTATAGCTAAACTTAAAAAAATTCTCAAAATTAGACTTTCATTCAAAACTGCCAGTAATCTTGATTGAGACATAAAGAGTTTTAAAACTAATAGAAGACAGTGAGGACTTACAGCAAAGTGAGATTTTTGTCCAGAGGGATAGGTGGATGGATTTCATTTTCAAGTGAAGGTAAGACCATGCATGCATCATTGATGTAAATACTTAAATTTGTAATAAATGAGTGTAAACTGTGGAGCTGCAACACACACACACACACACACACAGAAGCAACTGTCTGAGCCACTGATTTATGTTGTTCTTTGGAAAAAAACAAAGAATAGTGACATAAAAGTTTACCCTCCCCCCCCAAAAAAGCAACTGCTTTGTAAAGTAATACATTATACTTGTGTAACCAAGGGTCTGTACTCAAGGACAGTTATAAAATGAAAATATAATTTTTTCTGCTTTTTCAGTGTATTCCATTAAGAAGTAATTCAATAAAATATCTTACACTTATTCTGATAAAATTATTTATTAAATCTTATTTAAAAAAATGTAAAATTAGCAGATAATAAAACCATGCAAGCTTTCAACTGCATGTTGAATTTAAACTTAATCTACTTTGGTCATATAATTTGTAAATCTGACTCTGAAAGCATTAGCGCCTCACCAGCCATGAACCTCACCGCACATCACTGCTTGCAAACAAGCTTGCTAATAAGTCTGTTCACACATGGTCAAAAGGGAAGTAATAGTTACATTTCTTAATATTTTAGTGGTGGACATGTCTTTTTAACTGACACATCTGTTATATCTGTTATAAGTGGGTCATTAAACACCACGATTAAGAATCTGGCTGTGTTTGAAGTAGATATACTAGCAACTAAAATGCTAATGGCTTGTTGCAAAGAAGATTTCTTTCAGATAATCATTGACTCTTAAGTTAAGATGTTTCTGCACCAAGAAACTTTGTGTTTATACTTTTCAAAGGACTAAAATCACCTAGAAAGATGCAGTTTTGTCTGCTAACCCAGCCCGACCATAGCTCAGCCTATCTTAGCTTCCTCCTACGTTGCTCCAGGACAGCACTGATTCGTGGGAGAGTGCCCACCAGGGAAACGCACAGATACAGAGGAGAGAACAGTCAGAAAATTTGAGGAGATGAGCAAAGACAGAGGAAAGGGCCAACGCAGACAAGAGCACCGACCTGTAGGAGAAGAATGTCACTGAGAACGCCACCCACAGGTTTTTCCAGGTACTAATATGCTATAGTGAAAGCTGGCAGCTAACATTAGGAACTTCAATCTACCGTAATGCCTTTCTACCATTTATACTGGAACTTTGTCTGAGGATGCTGTGTTCAAAGGCAGGAAAGGACAAAGATGATGGCTGCTTGAACAAAAATCCATAATAAAGAAAAGAAAATCCCAGCAGCTAACAAATACAGTGTGTTGTCTT
The DNA here is from genome assembly GCA_020510985.1 of Pholidichthys leucotaenia. Lineage (NCBI taxonomy): Eukaryota > Metazoa > Chordata > Actinopteri > Cichliformes > Pholidichthyidae > Pholidichthys > Pholidichthys leucotaenia. The sequence continues at coordinate 410,987,147 of CM035840.1, read as the reverse complement.
TTTGTGAACATTTTAACTAGTGCTTCTGTGGCAAATATAGTTAAGAATGGAATCTTCCTGCCTTTAATTTGAACATATTTTGTGTATTTTGCTACCAGTTTGGCTGCTTCCACAGCTAAACAATGTTTTGCCACTCAAATTCCCAGTTTGGAATTTATGTTTAAAAAATGAATTCTAATTATTGCCAGCAATGTCTCTTGTTCCTTATGTAATTATTTAATGTTGATACAAAGTTGCTGCTCAAGGCAAATATGGTCAAAACAACCTGCGAACTCCCGGTGTACTATTCTCATTTGCTCAAGGAATTAATTTTACAGCAGCTTCATAGAAGGGAGTTCAGCCTTTCCAAGGGTCATCGGTGCCACCTTTCGAGAGTAGCTGAAGGCTTTGAATGTTCGAGTAACTCCTTCACAAAGCACTACTGCTCATATTCACTCATGCTGATTTATTTTTTGAAGCCTTCACGCTGTTGTCAGTGAAGAGAGAAATCAATTTCTAAAGAAAAATCAATGCCAATTCCCTTCCCTCTGGGCTTGTCTTTGGCTTGCAGTATATGGAACAAGTGCAATGGAAATAATGATCTTGTTCTTCTCGCTACACTACCACAGTTTTTTGACCATCTGAAAGTGCTCTTGAGGTCTCCGGTGGAATAGGCTCAGAGATTTCACTTCGCTCAAATTAGTGTAAATTACCCCAACTCTTTCCTCACTTGTGTCAGGGAGAGTCTCTCCGTTCTGCAGCTACATGGAGGCAGAGGAACCAGGCAAGATCACACAGACAATCAATTTCAGCATTTCATCTTTCTTGATTATGTTTTTCATTAAAATCTTTAGGATTTAACCTTTTTTTTTTTTTTTGGCAGTCTGATTGGGCCCAGCTGCAGGTATCATCATTTAAACTTCCTGTTACTCAGAAGACATTGTTAAGGCTTTATCCTCTCGTAGTTTCACTATGTAAATTGAGGGGAAAAGGCCACAAAGTCTGTTTTAACTGCACAATTTCTGCAGGGTTATAGTAGCAAGATGGAAATAAATATTCAAAAGTATTATTGTGTTTGGTGGTATTAGTGGTTGCCTCCTGTATGAAAATGACCTCCAAATATCCATGTTTTTTTAGGCAATACCAGAATAGTGGTCCCAATTTGAGCTGCATTGTATTGATGTTGGCGTTTGTTTGCTGTTGTTTTGCTTTTACTTAGTTTTGTTTTGCCTTTTCTGATAACCCCAAATTAATATAGAATGTGCATATGTTTTAATATGGACTCCTGCCTGTGTCAAGCAGTGTTGATAAAACACAATCTTTCTGCAGAGGGCAGCTGTGAAAGCCACAGGGAGCAAATAAACAGAATCATGAATACAATGCATACTCAAACAAATAGCACCATCTTCTGAATACCAAAAACAGTAGCATCTCCGGCTTTGATTTACTACCACTACATTTATTTCCATTCATTTAAATTCCATTCTTGCTTTGTAATCACTGTGGAGATGTTTATTTTTTTTTTCCTTCTCTTTTTTGATATTCTCTTCTTAAATGCTACAGAAATATAATGCAATTTATTCACACAAACACAATCCTGTTTACAAAACTTGTTTGATTTTCTCCTTTCCTTGGCTGAATAATTTCCTTTTTTTCCATCAAGCTTGCAGCAATGTTTAAATCTTTTGATATGATGACAGTTTACAGAAGGAGAAAAGATAAGAAATAATTCTCGTTTAATTGAGTTGAAGACCTATGTGAATGTTAGGCCACGGTTATCTCTCCTCCTTTGAAGCAACAGTTGATATTATCTTTATCTCTTCCTCCCTGTCTATATCTCTCCCATTCTTTCTCTCCCTTGGTCAGTCTCTTGCTCCTTTAATCACAAGGGGGCCACAGGCTACTTCTGATGGGCTGTGGCTGTATGGCTGTCACGGTGACCCTCCCCCCCTCTCAGCTCACGCAGTGCCTCAGCCAGAGCAGGAGCAAGGACACAACCCCTTCAGGCAACCACCACCCAAATCTGAAGGGATGAAGCACATGTTGCCACAGATAAACCACTGTGATCAATCTCATGGATGCGCAGCGAATCAGTGGAGCGAAAGCCTTTGAAAATCAAGCCTTGTCCCTGATGTGCCCAGCAATGATTATGTGGTCAGCGGTGCCAAAGGCAACCAGCAAACATCAAGGAACTCGAAGCAGCGGGCCTGTCAGTTCTCAACACTAATTAAACATACACAAGTAGCCCAGAGATATGATGCCAGCAGGGCAAAGGCTGGCATCCTTTGGTGTTTAATAAGTTGAAAATCCCAGTTGCCAATGAACTTGCTTTATTATGAGTGGTTATAAATTGATCTAAAACACCAAGGTAAGATTCATGAGTTGGTGTCCCACGATGTGTTTATGGTGTAGCGTCAGTCATATTCCTAGCCATTGATTACCAAATTGATGGTATGTGCATGATGTCATGGAGCACAACTAATGGTACAGCACTGAGTGGCAAAAACGAGTGGTAGCTTTAGTTTGTATGCAGTAAAACACAAAACCAAACACAATATTCAGTCACAGCAGTACATAGAGTGCCTGCTTGTGTTATGGAGAAGGTCCTTCCTGCTACATATCACTCTATCTTGTATTAATTCACCCCCCCCCCCCCAAACAAAACGGTTAAGAACTGTTTTAACGGTTAAGTCTGTACATTTGTGGTCCTTGTTCATTATACACACAACCCTACCATCAAGTTAACAGTGTGGTATTGACATTTGAAGTAATCAAGGAATGTTGTGACTGAATGTATTGTGGGGGTTTTTTTGTTTGTTTTACTGCATACAAACTAAAGCTGCCACTCGTTTTTGTCACTCAGTGCTGCATAACTACTGTGAGTTCTGTTCCTGTGCATACCCTCTATTGCTGAATCAAAGTGCACCATGAACACAATATGTCCCAAACTTTTTTTGAGCTCAGAGTAATTCTCACTCCATGTGTTTAATAAATGAGAATGTCCTCTATGTTATGGTTCACCCCTCGGGGCAGAGAGCAGGACCCAGATACGTAGCGAGCAAACAACATTTATTAAACTAGTGCATACCCGTGCATGCCCGTAGAAACCAAGTGTAAGCAAGCATTTCTGCATGCCTATAGAAAGTTACTGTTTCCATGGCAACAGTGCCATGGTGATCCCTGTCTTTGATCTTTGACATGGTTAAGCAAGTATTTGTGCATGCCCTTAGAAAGCAAGTGTAAGCAAGCATTCCTGCATGCCTGTAAAAAGTGTTCTGACCTCACAGGGTGCCTATGATGTCTGTATGACATCATAGAAGGAGCTGTTCATAGGAGTTGTTCAGAACGCTTTATAAGGTCATGTGACATCATAGGAACACAGTGTACGCCTCTGATATCATAGCTATGAGTGCCCACAGCTCCCCTATGGATCCCCTATGGACGTTCATTAAAAATTTCCCCTCCCAAACTTCCGCATATCCGGGGAGGCTGAAATTCGGGGATGTTGACATGGTACCCATGCATGCCCGTATAACCCTTGCTGCATGCCTGCCTGCCTTTGATCTTTGACATGGTTACCATGGCAACACAAAGTCCTATGATCGTGACACACACAGACACACACACAGACAGAAACACACACAGAGATTTCTGCATGCCCGTTGCTGAAGGGTTTTCTCCTGTCTCAGACGGCTGTGTTGTTCACAATCATGCCTGTGGTGTACTGCTGGAACCTGAGGTGTTTCATGTTCACGGCATCTTTTCTGACGGGCAGCAGTTCTCCTCATTCTATTGCTCTCCATCTGGTGGGTCTTCTTCGTTCAGACCACTGATTAAGCTATAGATGTGTCATAATTCCAGTTCATGGGCAGGATCATGAAAATAGATCTGAGCAAAAAGTGGCTTTCGACTCTGTTCAGGAAGGCCCGTGCATGCCCGTAGAAACCAAGAAACCAGAGCACCCGGAGCAAATCAGTGCTTTGCTTGTCATTTTAAACATTTGTAGTGTAGATTGGCATTCTTCAAGGTTACACGTTTTTACTGTGTCAGCACTTCTTTAAAAATGACATTGCTGAGAAAGCGACGCTTTTGCTTAGTTTCTTCATCTTAAGCAACAATATGAAGAGTGTTTGATCTGGCAACTCTGCTCGCGGCAATGTAGAATTGACCATGGCTGCAGAAATCTGTTGTGCAGAAAACACGAACACGCTGTAAAGACTGGCCCTGTGACTTTTTCACCTTGCCAATTTTGAGCCATATGACATCATAAAGACACATTAGTCTAGGCATCGTGAGTGATGGTCTATATGACATCATAAGAGTCCTATGATGCCTGAGTTCATAGGATGTCCTATGATGTTCAGGCAGAGATCATAGGCCATCCTATGATGTCCTATAAATGTGACAGACACACACACAGACACACAGACACAGAGAGATTTCTTCCTTTAATAGAGTGATGATAAAAGCACAAAAAAACAGCTTAGAAGCTAAACATATAAACTAAACAGGCTTGGCGATGCAGACTAGAAAAACACTCACGGAACAGGCAAGAAAGGACCGAAAGCACAGACTGGAAACTAAATAACAACACAAGAATAAGAAAACACAACCCCAACAACTGTAAATAATATAACTATGAAATACACAATAAATAGACAGCTATGAACAGACAGAGACCACATACAGCAGGAAATAATGAACAAAGAAATAAACAAACATGAAAAAACTGAACTCAAAACTGGAGACTGGGCATGGCCCCCACCCGTGCCCAGGAGCATGACAAAACCATAGTGAATACAAAAAAAAAAAAAAAAAACAAAAAAAAACATAAATAAACTTAAAACAGGGATGAACAAAATACAAAGCCAAGACCATGCTAATAAAAAAATTAAGACAGAAAATTCCAAGAAATGAACTAAAAGTGAGGGTTTGGGATGGAGACCTCAGCCTGGTGACAAGAAACATAAAATGCACACAAGGAGGGAACAAGGTTCCAACCCACGTCCTGACACTTTAACAGAAAATGGCCTATATGGCCACTTTTTACCAGCAGAGATTATGGTTTATATGTATGTTTTGACATTTAGTGGCCACTGGTGGTCATTTAACAAATGACATGAAGTAACATGATGAGGTTTACAGAAGACCCTCACATTTTACTAACCCTGATCCCAATTGTTTTAGCCCACAATTTATGTATTTTTGTTGCCAACCAACTGTGACCACTACCCTTCACCACTTGAAAATATGTATTTTCTGCCTAAAGGAAGTCATCCGAGAAAACAGAATCAAGTCACAAAGGAGAAAGTGAAAGTTGACATAGAATAAAAAGGTATGAAAAAAACATGAAAAGGTAATACTAGAACACAAAAGACTCCAGTCCAATTTTTTTCTTATGTATAGATTTAGGTAGCTTGGAAAGTAATGCTACAGTCTTAGACATGATACATACTGTATGGTCCTATTTAGAGGGTAGGAATATACATTGCATTTTTTGTATTAGTTGGAACACACTTGTTGCTGTTCATTCAAAGAAGCTGATATCACTATATGAGGGAAAAAAAATGCCCTTTGGCTTTAGATAACCAGATATCTTTCAGTGTCTAGACCTAAATAGCTTTTCAGTGTTTTGATTTTAAATAACTCTGATTTTAACATGCTATCATATCAAAAAAAAAAAAAAAAAAAAGAATTCAAATCAAACCCAGAACCATCCTTGCAATATACAGTGGTGTGAGAAAGTCTTTACCCCCTTCCTGATTTCTCATTTTTTTTGTATGTCACACTTAAATGTTTCAGATCATCAAACAGATTTAAATATTAGAAAAAATAACACCAGTAAACACAAAATGCAGTTTTTAAATGACGATTTTTATTATCGGGGGGGGGGGGGATCCAAACCTACATAGCCCTCTGGGAAAAAAGTGATTGGGCCACCCTTAGCAGCAACAACTGCAATCAAGCATTTGCGATAACTGGAATGAGTCTTTAACAGCACTGTGGAGAAATTTTGGTCCACTCATCGTTGCAGAATTGTTGTAATTCAAACACATTTGAGTGTTTTCGAGTATGAGCCACCTTTTTAAGATCATGCCACTGCATCTCAATTGGATTCAAGCCAGGACTTTGACTAGGCCACTCCAAAGTCTTCATTTTGTTTTTCTTAAGCCAATCAGAGGTGGACTTGCTGGTGTGTTTTGGATCATTGTCCTGCTGCACAACCCAAGTGCACTCCAGCTTGAGGTCACGAACAGATGGCTGGACATTCTCCTTCAGGATTTTTTGGTAGATAGCAGAAGTCATGGTTCCATTTACCACAACAAGTCTTCCAGGTCCCGAAGCAACAAAACAGCCCCAGACCATCACACTACCACCACCATATTTTACTGTTAGTATGATGTTCCTTTTCTAAAATGATTTGCTACTTTTACACCAGATGTAATGGGACACACACCTTCCAAAAAGTTCAACTTTCGTCTAGCCAGTGTACAGAGTATTTTCCTAAAAGTCTTGGGGATCATCAAGATGTTCTCTGACAAAACTGAGATGAGCCTTTATGTTCTTTTTGCTCAGCAGTGGTTTTCGTCTTGGAACGCTGCCATGCAGGCCATTTTTGCCCAGTCTCTTTCTTACAGTGGAGTCACAAACACTGACCTTAACTGAGGCAAGTGAGGCCTGCAGTTCTTTGGATGTTGTTGTGGGGTCTTTTGTGACCTCTTGGATGAGTCATCGCTTCACTCTTGGAGTAATTTTGGTTGTCCGGCCACTCCTGGAAAGGTTAACCACTGTTCCATGTTTTCGTCATTTGTGGATAATGTCTCTCACTGTGGTTCACTGGAGTCCCAAAGCTTTAGAAATGGCTTTTTAACCTTTTCCAGACTGATAGAGCTCAGTTACTTTGTTTCTCATTTGTTCCCAAATTTCTTTGGATCACAGCATGATGTCTAGCTTTTGAGGATCTTTTGGTCTACTTCACTTTGTCAGGCAGGTCCTATGTAAGTAATTTCTTGATTGAGAGCAGGTGTAGCAGTAATCAGGCCTAGGTGTGGCTAGAGAAATTGAACTCAGCTTTCCAAAGTTGTGATAAACCACAGTTAATCTATGTTTTAACATGGGAGGCAATAACTTTTTCACACAGGGCCATGTAGGATTTGATTTTTTTCCCCTTAATAATAAGCACCTTCATTTCAAAACTGCATTTTGTGTTTACTTGTGTTATCTTTGTCTAATATTTAAATTTGTTTGATGATCTGAAACATTTAAGTGTGACAAACATACAAAAAAATGAGAAACCAGGAAGGGGGTAAACACTTTTTCACACCACTGTACTGTATTTCTACTATTACCCTATCAGACAAGCAACCACATACACACATAGCTTTTACAAGTTCATTCTCATTCAACAAGTGACTGCATTTGCTTTATTCTCCCATAATAAGTCTGAAGGCTAATTTGACACATTATTACAACTCGTGAAACTAATACAGTGCAATATTGTGTTTTGTATTATATGCTTTTCAACGAGCATTGGATGTTATCAGTCACACTGCAAGAGGGCAACAATGTGCTGTGAGGCAACTGAAATCATTTTAGGATTTGAAGGCTCTTTGTTCTTGAATCAACCTTTAGAAAATGGGAAAGACACGGCAGTCACTCTTGTCTGACACTGCAGGGCTCATACTGATTAATTTGAAGTGTGGCAATACAGCAACCATCTGAAAGTTGTCAGTAAGCTGGTTCTGATGCTGGATAGTTTTATTGGCATTGTCAAGCATAGAAAGTTGATTAACACTGCTATTAGCTAACTACTGCTCCCCACCATCGTAAACATGATATGTAGGATATGACACAACATGAAGATCATAATGGCCATAAACCATTCATGGATAACAGCTTTGATGTATATTGAATGTGGTTTCTAAATCTGAATCTTCCCCGTCTTCTTTTCTCTTTCAGTCTTTCACAGTGAATAGCACAATCAACTCATTTGTTAACTGTCTTCCATAACAACAGTTGCTCTCTGCCTTGCTAAATGCAAGCTCAGTGGCTTTTATGAACCTGAGATGGAATGTTTAGGTTCCAAAACACATGATCTCTTTTTAAATGTAAAGTAAGATAGAGACTTATCTACACACTGTATTGCCCTGAATGTCAAAATATAAGCTATGATATCATTTTCAGTCAGCATTAGTTTTCATAAAACAGTCTAGGGAGCCTGTAAGGCTCTGAAAGAACATCATAATAATCCTTGACATAATCTTGGAACAGCAGCAGGATCTGAAACTGATGTCTGCCAGACTCCATAGACTCAAATAAGAAGAATCGGATTGACTCCTTGAGCTCTTGACATTTTGATAGTGTTTTGTAAATTTGTGTTTCTTATATCTTAATATAAAATGACAGTTTTAGTTGTGCAGTTTATTCAAACTGAGCTTTTGCCCTGCCCAATTTTCACTTTGTGACTTGATGGGTTCTGTCAGATCACTTTCCTGCTCATTAGATATCTCTAACTATAGTTATTACTCAAATATCCCCATTTTTGTAAATTTGCTTGTAAAAAGTTTGTATTACATTATCATTGGTCATTCAGCCTTTTATGATCTCCAACCATAAGTTACACAAGGTTACAAAAATAATTTTTTTGTAAGTTGTCTGTGTTTTTTTCAACTGATTTAAGATAATTTTGCACCGCTGAATCCGAAAATGACATCCGTTTCTCTCGATCAGGTGCTAAGTAAAAACCTGCTCCTACTTAGTACTGTGCATGTACTTACCTTTATATATAAGCCTGTCTCACCCCTCTTGCCCCCCTTAACATCAACACCATCAACTCCTCCCTCACCACTGGCACTGTCCCCCCATCACTCAAGATTGCCGCCATCACCCCCCTCCTTAAGAAACCTGGCCTGGACTCTGACGACCCCAACAATTTCAGACCCATCTCCAACCTCCCATTTCTGGCTAAAATATTGGAAAAAGCTGTCTCCACCCAACTCAAGAAACGCCTCCTCTCCAACAAACTCTACGAAACATTTCAATCTGGATTCCGTTCTCACCACAGCACTGAAACCGCCCTCCTCAGGGTCACCAATGACCTCCTGCTCACCTCTGACTCTGGCTCCCTCACCATTCTTCTCCTCCTCAATCTCAGCGCAGCTTTCGATACCATCAATCATTCCATCCTGCTCCGTTGTCTGCTTTCTATTGGCATCACTGACTCCGCCCTCTCTTGGTTCACCTCCTACCTGTCTGACAGATTCCAGTACATCTCCATCAACAATCACAAATCACACACCACCCCCGTATCACACGGTGTCCCTCAAGGCTCTGTGCTCGGTCCAACCCTTTTCACTCTCTACATGCTTCCGCTTGGTCACATCATCCGTCAACATGGTCTTCACTTTCACTGCTACGCCGACAACACCCAGCTGTACATCTCCTCTAAATCCATCACCCCCGCCATTCTCTCCACCATCACCAACTGCCTCACAGACATAAAAACCTGGATGACTAACAACTTTCTCAAGCTAAACAGCAATAAAACAGAAATCATCATTTTTGGACCAAAATCTCTTTTCCCCTCTTCCCAGAACTTTTCATTCCAAATCAATGGTCACTCAGTCACCCCCTACCCCCTGGCCAGAAACCTCGGCATTATCATGGACCCCACCCTCTCCTTCAAATCTCACATCAACCATATCACCAAAACATCATTTTTTTCATCTTCGTAATATTGCACGCCTCCGCCCCACCCTCTCCCCCTCTGCTGCTGAAATACTCATCCACGCCTTCATCACCTCCAGATTTGATTACTGTAACAGCATTCTGTATGGACTTCCTTCCACCATCCTCCAAAAACTACAGTATGTCCAAAACTCAGCCGCCCGCCTACTTACTCACTCCCGCTCCAGAGACCACATCACTCCTCTCCTCCGTCAACTCCACTGGCTCCCCATTCAACAGCACATCAACTTCAAAATCCTCCTCATCACCTATAAAGCTCTTCATAACCTCGCCCCCTCATACCTAACTGACCTTCTGTCTCGTCATTTCCCCACTCGCTTCCTCCGCTCTGCTGACACTCACCTTCTCACCCCCATCACCAAGACAAAACTCCACGCCCTGGGTGATAGCTCATTCGCCATCACCTCACCAACCCTCTGGAATTCCTTGCCCCTTCACATCCAGTCGGCCAACACAGTTGCTTCCTTCAAAAGTCAACTCAAAACCCATCTCTTCAAATCTACCTACGAAAACTGACTGCCTCTTCTACCTATGTGTACCTACCTTGTCTGTTTACCCATTTTCTGTATGTTTGTCCCTATGCTGCTTTGTAAAGCGTCTTTGAGTATTTAGAAAAGCGCTATATAAGACTGATGTATCATTATTATTATTATTATTATTATTATATAAAGGCAAGTACATGTAAATTGAATGTTAGGTCATCATTGTTCACAATTCAGAGAATTTCAAGACAAAAAAAAGAATTTTGCATCATATAAAGCGAAAATACCTGTACATGTGAACAAAAACGTATAAAACAACATGTGGCCATTAATTCAAAAAGTTGACCTGACTGAGCAAAACCAATGTGATTTTTGGATTCAGCACATCAAAATTGTCTCAAATCAGCTAAAAAAAATGTAGACAATAAATTTGGTGTTGACCAGTGTTGTTAATTAATTATCTGATTCTATACTTTAAAACTCCTGGGAATGGTATGATCCTGGGTGTCTGGTCACATCAAGAGTAGTCCAGTGGATCTGAATTGAAAAAAAAAAAAAAAAAAAAAGATCTAGTGTAATCCTACTGGTATGTGGATACCAGGACTCCACCTTGGAGCCAGGCCAGGGGGAGAAGCTTGATGGCAATTGTTTGGTGTCCAGGTTTTTTGCCCAAAGGACCCAGCCTAACTCAGCCCAAATGAGCCCTCAAGTAGGCTCACCAGCTGCAGGGGGGATCATATGGATTATGGTTACTATGTGGACTTTGTTGGATTGCTACTACTACTACTATGTTGGACTGCTGCCTCAGTAACCCCAGTCCCCAAGTAAGTGGCAGAAGATGGATGGATGGATACATGGGTGGGTGATTCTATACCTTAAAATGGAGGATAATTTCAATTAATTAATTACCGATAAAACATTAAACACAGCAACAACATTTAATAAAATGCAGAAAGATAAGGCTTTCTGTGGAGCAATGAATATATTTTTGACATGTTTTATCTGTAAGAGTATTAGTATTGGTTTGTTTTATCTAAATGGAAGTGGATTTTAGTGGAAAACCAGTATGGCATTTCACTTGCATCTGAGACTTGTCACTCTTATTTGTGTGTTGAATGTGAGTAAATTCAGGACCCACAGATTCAAAACAGAGAAAAACACATGTTGAAGAAAACATAATTTAGCATGCTCATTCACACTTTGTCGGATACTCACCTGCAGTGTGAGCACATTGTTCTGTGATGATTCTGGGACTGTAGTTAAGTAAGGTTAACATTGTGTGATGCATTTTGGGATTTTTCCCCTTGATCTGATGATGCCGCCTGCATAAATTGAAGTTGTGTTCCTTGGCTCTTTGACAGAAGCTCATGCTGGCAGTCCTCCAACTCAATCACATTGATTTTCCATAACAATATGAAGAACACTGTTCACTGCTAAGGATTAATGAATTGCATCTTCAGAGTCACTTTGGCATTCCTAATGAAGGTAGATGAATATCCCTGAGCAGGCCAGCTGTGTTTGAATTGGTGCTGACTATGCCAGAGCACATCCATGGTGAAGCCGGAGGAAAAAAAAAACAAAACACAAATATTGCATTGTCTCATAAATCTTCCTTTGGTCTGTCAGATAATTTTAGTAAAAACATATGATTCAAAGTGTGACATTTATCATCATCAGGTCCAGGGCTCTAAATCCTGGTATTTCTCTCCTCTTCTGCTCTTCACCTGAACAGGGTTGTTCTTGGTGCAATCAACTCAGAAGACAGTTTTGGCATTTATCTGTAGCTGTTCTATCAATTTTGTTATTATTATTATTATTATTATTATTATTATTATTATTATTCAATTTGTCCAAAAAGAAAAGAATCCCCCGCCAGCTGGCATGCTCCAACCCATACCCATTCCTGCTTATCCTTGGTCACACTCGTAGTCCTTGACTTCATTGCTGGGTTACCACCATCACAAGGTGTTGATTGCTTCTCCAAGTCTGCTCGTTTTGTGTCTCTACCTAAGCTACCATCTGCTCTACAAACTGCTAATGTTATTGTTGATAATATTTTTTGACTCCATGCATGAGTTTGTTTCCCAGGTTTGGATGGCATCCTGCAAGGCTTTTGGGCTTCAGTAAATTTACCTTCTGGCTTTCACACTCAGACAAATGGCCAGACTGAGTGGGTGAATCAAGATCTTGAGGCAATACTTCATTGTGTAGCAACTAACAATCCCACTTCATGGTAAACACTTCTGACATGGATGAAATATGCCCAGGATTCCTGAGCCAGTTCTGGCACAAATTTCTACCCCTTCCTATGTTCTCTGGGGTATCAACCACATTTTTTTCCTTCTCAGGAGGAGGAGATTCAAGTACCCTTAGTGCAAGCTTACCTATGTTGCTGCCACAGGATTTGGAGACAAACACATGCAGTCCTGTTAAGAACTGCAGAAAAGATCTGGCACAGCTGACCAGCACCTCACCCCAGCTCCAGCATACCACCCAGTTTAGACAGTATATTTTTCTACTAAGAAAATTCCATTGAAAACTGAGTCTAAAAACTGTCTCCACAGTTTATTGAACCCTTTACCACTGAGTATGTTATCAATCCATCTGCTGTCAGATTGAAGTTACCTAGTACAATGAAAACCCATCCCAAAATCCATGTTTCATAGTTGAAGCTTGTTTCTACTAGCCCTCTACATAGGTTTGTAGATTTTCATAGGTTGAGAGTTGTGGGTCTGGGAGAAGGCAAACCTTTGGACGTCAGGTTTGGATTACTCCTAGTTTGCTCTCTGAGGAGAGCAGTAAGCCCCCACATGACAATAACGTAAACAGATGGACAAACTTTATTTCCTCAGATGTGTAGTTTACAGAAAAGTGATCTATTTGAAACCCAGCAGGTGGCTGACTGCTAAAAGCATTCTGGCTATTACAAATATCACAGTGACCATATGACAAATATCATAACATTTTCCCTCAGGTTTCTTATAGTATAGTACATGTGATTGACTCCAGTCTTTCGTATTGAGAAATTCACCCACAAGTTACATATGGTTTCTATCTGGCATGACAGCAACAATGGAAGTGCTCAGCTCTAAGGCCTCATATTAGGAACTCATTAACCAATGGGTGGTATAACAACTACTACAGCTTTCTCTCTCTCTCTCTCTCTCTCTCTCTCTCTCTCTCTCTCGTGCGCATGCGTGGGCGTTTGTGGGAGCAGGGGTGTGGAGTGGTGTCGAGTGAGTACTTTAAACTTTGTATTTTCTAACTTTTTCTCTATCTTGTGTGTTTGAGGTGTGTGTGTTTAATATAGTGGGTTGAGTGTGGGTGTGTTGGGGTGTGAGTGTTGGAGTGAGTGTGTTGGGGAACGGTAGCTTCTGCTGCCGGTTTTGCCCGGCCGGCATCATGCCGGTGATTGATGGTGGTGTGGAGTTTGAGCGCTTAACCCGGCGTCATGGTGTGAGAATCCTCCCGACAGTTCCCTGTTCTGTGGAGGAGGCCAGCCTCGCTGTAGGACAGGTGGTTGGGCATGGCAGCATAAAATCAGCATCGAGGATGAACAGCGCAATTGTGATCTTTCTGGATTCGACTGAAAAAGCTGATCAGGTGGTGGCACAGGGAGTGGTCATAGGTGACACTTTTACTCCCGTTTTACCGCTGGCGAATCCGTCTAGGAGGATCACCATCTCAAACGCTCCTCCTTTCGTTAAAAATGATCAGCTGATTAGAGAGTTGTCCCGTTTTGGCCAGGTTGTGTCCCCTATCAGAATGGTCTCTCTGGGTAGTAAATCACCCCTGCTGAAGCATGTTGTATGTCATAGGAGGCAGTGTTTCATGGTGTTGAAAGACTGCTCTGCTGAACTGAATGCGTCTTTTAATTTCAGGATTGACGGCTTTAGCTACTTGGTGTTTGCAACATCTGAAACCATGAAGTGTTTTGCGTGTGGCGCAGAAGGCCATCTTATTAGGTCATGTCCTGAAAAGGCGAACACAAAGAGCACTGGCGGTAAGAAAGGTGACGCCGCTGTTTCTGGTGGTCCGGAGGGTAGCGCTACATGTGGTGCGGCGGATGCCGCTGCGGCGCCCGCTTCTGCTGGGGCGGTCGCGGCCGCAGTCCGCGTCCGCGTCCGCTTCTACTTCTGCGGGGGCGTCCGCGTCCGCGTCCGCGTCCGCTTGTGCTGGGGCGGCCGCGGCCGCCTCTGCTGGGGTGGCCGCGGCGGGCGCGGTAGTTGCCCCCCCAAACAGTGATGGTGGGGAATTTCTGTCTGGCGGCAGCTTTGATCATTGTGACGAGCCTGTCGCCCGGGGTAAACAGGTGGAGGGTGTAAGTAAAAGTGCAGTTAAACGAAGGAACGTGAATGAACAGACTTTGCATGCGGGGGAGGAGCGGTTTGAGGCTGTAGGGGACACACAGAGCAAACACTGCATGACAAACGTTGCAGTTCATGAAGAAATGCAGGAATGTAGTTTTGCTGAAGAGGATCCTTTTAAAGCTGCACAAAAAAGAAAAAGTGCTGAAAACTTACAGAGCTCTGCTAAATCTAGTAGGGTTGGGAAGTTAGATTTACTAGATGAGAGCGTCTCTGACGAAAGTGGAGCTGAGTCTGAAATGATGCAGACGCAGACGCAGGAGGAGCAAAGCTCCTATTGTTTTTCCAAAATTAGGCAATTTCTCCAGGTGACCAAGGGGAGCAGAGCTGTGAAAGTGGAAAATTACTTTCCAGATCTGGAGTTATTTGTGGCATCAGCTCGCAAGCTGATGAAACTGAATGATGGGAATGAGACTTTTACTGATCAGGAAATTTTTCATTTAAAGAAACTGGTTGTCAAACTGAAATCACAAATTACTAACAGTCATGTTGACTCTTAGTTTGTTTCTTCCCTTTTATGCTATGTGTGTGTTTTTTTACTGTACCCTATTTTTATCCTTTTTAATGCCCCACCTTAGAATTGGCACTCTCAATATTAATGGGGCCAGGGATGATGTAAAAAGGGCCTCTTTATACAAGCTTTTTAATTTAAAGAAACTTGACGTGCTGATGGTCCAGGAGACTCACAGCACTGTGGACATTGAGAGCCATTGGAGAAAAGAGTGGGATGGCTGCATTTTTTTTAGCCACAAATCCAGTAGCAGTGGGGGGGGTGGCTGTACTTTTCTCTAGGGGTTGTGTGCCTGTCTCTTATGAGGTAGAAGAGGTGGTGAGAGGTCATTTCCTCTTATTAAAGGTACAGTTTGAAAACGTGAACTTCGTTTTTATAAACGTGTATGTGCCAACACAGAGAGCAGAGAGGATCAGGGTCTTTGACGTGCTTTCGGACACGGTTAAGTCCTGTGATCCAAATAGTTTTTTATTTCTGGGGGGTGATTTTAACTGTACATTAAACCACAGACTAGACAGGAACCATCAGGAGCCTCACCCTGCTTCTGCCAATAGGCTGAGAGAACTGGTGAAAACACATGAAATGGCCGATGTGTGGAGATCACATCATGGGGACCAGAGGCAGTACACCTGGAGCCATGTCAAAGATAACCTTTTATCTATGGCTAGGTTAGACCGTTTTTATGGTTTTAAACATCAAATGAGTGTTTTTAAAAATAGTTGTATCTGTCCTGTTGGTTTCACTGATCACTGCCTGCAGTTTTGTTCTGTGTTTATTGAAAATGTAAAGTGTAAGAGTGCTTTTTGGCATTTTAACAATACACTTTTAAATGATGTGTTTTTTAAAGAGGTTTTTCATGATGTTTGGAAGTCACACAGGGAACAAAAACCCTCTTTTAGTTCTCTCCAATTGTGGTGGGATTTTGGTAAGGCCCAGATAAAACAACTCTGCCAACAGTACACTCAAAATGTCACTCGTAGCTTGACCCAATCCTTGAAAGTTCTGGAGACTGAGGTGGTAGAACTAGAGTAGTTGCTCAGTTCTACAGGAAAACAGGAGCACTTAGAGGCTCTCAAGTCAAAAAGGTCAGCCTTGGCTAGCTTGCTAGGGGTCACCGCACAGGGTGCTCTGGTCCGCTCACGCTACATGGATGTAGCTCTGATGGACTCGCACTCCCAGTACTTTTTTGGACTGGAGGGGAAAAATGGACAGAGAAAGCTCATTCACTCCTTGTTGGGCGATGACGGGAGAACAATCTCCACAGCAGCAGAGATCAGGAAACACGCTGCTAGCTTTTACAGTGAATTGTTTAGAGCAGAGTGGAGGGAGGACACGGCACTGGTCCAGGTTTTCCTTGATGGTCTTCCAGTGCTCTCAGAGGACCTTGTTGCCGGCTTGGATGCTCCACTGTCTCTGTCTGAGCTGCATACGGCGCTAATGAGCCTCCAGAATGGAAAATCACCAGGCATAGATGGTCTCTCTGTGGACTTTTTTAAGGAATTCTGGCCCCTGCGAGGTCCAGACCTGCTGGAGGTTCTCCAAGATAGCTTGGAAAGGGGGACCCTACCCACGACCTGCAGGAGGGCCATCATCACACTGTTGCCGAAAAAGGGGGACCTCCAGAGCCTAAAGAACTGGAGGCCAGTCTCTCTGCTCTGCACAGACTACAAGATTCTCTCAAAAGCTCTGGCCCGAAGACTGAGAAAGGTGATGAGCGAGCTCATTCATGTAGACCAGACTTACTGTGTGCCTGGCAGGCTGATTAGTGACAACGTCACTTTAATTCGGGATATTTTGGAGGTCTCTGGTTCATTGGCGGTAGAAACTGGTTTGATTTCAATTGACCAGGAAAAGGCGTTTGATCGGGTTGAACACCAATATTTATGGACAGTTTTAACAGCTTTTGGGTTCAGCCCAGGCTTCATAGCCAGGATACGGGTCTTGTACAGTGACATTGAGAGTGTGCTGAAGATAAATGGGGGCCTGTCTGCCCCTTTAAAAGTCCAGAGGGGGGTTCGGCAGGGCTGCCCTCTCTCAGGGATGCTGTACTCCCTCGCCATAGAGCCTTTGCTTCACTGCCTGAGAAGGGATCTATCAGGAGTTACTTTTCCTGGCTGTGACACCACGTTCAAGCTGTCGGCCTATGCAGATGATGTAGTCATTCTGCTAAACAAGCAGAGTGACATTGACGTTCTGGTTAGGAGTGTCAATCTTTTTGGCCAACTTTCCTCTGCAAAGATAAACTGGGGAAAAAGCGAGGCTCTGATGGTGGGGGAGAAACTAGAAAATCAGCTTACGCTGCCGGGTGGGTTGATTTGGAAAAAAGGAGGTTTTAAGTATCTTGGCGTCTTTATTGGAAATCAGCAGTTTGAGCAAAAAAATTGGGATGGGGTCATAGAGAAGATTAACGGGAGACTAAACAAGTGGAAGTGGCTAATGCCAAGAATATCTTTTAGAGGAAGAGTGCTCATTTTAAATAATCTTGTTTCCTCATCCCTGTGGCACCGCCTCATGTGCATGGACCCCCCTGCTGGTTTGTTGTCCAAAATTCAGTCTGTTTTGGTGGACTTTTTTGGGGGGGGTGGACTCCACTGGGTTCCTCAAGCCCTGTTATTTCTTCCCAAAGAGGAGGGGGGGCAAGGAGTGATTCATTTAGCTAGTAGAGGTGCTGCTTTTAGACTGACTTTCATACAGAGACTGCTGACGGGCCCCCAGGACCTGGTATGGAGGCCTTTGGCCTGTGTTATTTTACAGAGAGTCCTTGGGCTTGGGCTAGACCTCCCTGTGTTTTTAATGGATTTTAAGAACTCTAATGCACTGTCTTTACCCAGTTTTTACCGCAGTCTCTTTTCAGTGTGGACTCTTTTTAAAAAACAAAGAGGGCCATGCGATTCCCTCTACTGGTTGTTGAGGGAGCCGCTGGTTTTTGGTGGTCGCCTTGGTGTCCTGCCGGGAGTTGGAAGGACCTTCCTTGATAGGCTGTGTTCCAGGAACATTCTCACTCTGAAGCAGGTGGTGGAACTGGCTGGTCCTGGCCTCAACAATGCCTCAGCTTTAGCAGCTCATCTTGGTGTCAGGTCGATTCGTTTCATCGATGGTCTTCTTGCACACTGGAAACAGGAGCTTCATGGACTTGAGCACTCCCTACTCTTGGACTTTAGCAATGGCACGCTGCAGCCAGAAAGCACTGACCCCTTTCCCTCTCTCACGCTCTATATGGACTTTGACGTCGCTCCTTGCTCCTTACTGGCATTCTGTGCTCCCACTGGTGTGGACTTTGGAGGAGCCAGTGGTAAGGCACTCTACAGACTGGTGGTGATGGCACTCAACAAGGACCGATTGAACACCTGTGTGGACACTCCTTGGAGAGCCTATTTTAAACTAGGAAAAGGGCATCGGCCTGCCTGGAGGGCTCTTTACAAAGCCCCTCTCCCTAAGAGACATGGAGACTTACAGTGGAGGGTCCTGCATGGTATTATAGCTGTCAATGCTTTTGTTTCTGTGATTAACAGCAGTGTCAGTGATCAGTGTGTTTTTTGTTCCTCTAGGGAGACTGTTTTTCATTGTTTTATTGAATGTCAGCGCCTGAGTGGCCTCTTTGAACTTCTCACAAAACTTTTTCATATTTTTAAGGAAGTTTTCTCTAAGCAGGTTTTCATTTGTGGTTTTATGTACAATCGTCGTTTTAAGCAGAAGTGTCAACTACTGAACTTTGTTTTAGGACAGGCAAAGTTGGCTATCTATGTAAGCCGGAGAAGAAAACTTGAAAATGTTGAGAATGATGTTGATGTCAAAATTTTATTTGTGAGGCTACTTAAAGCCAGAATCAGGCTGGACTTTCAGTTTTTTATGGGGAATGGGGATGTGGAAGGTTTCAGGACCCTCTGGTCCCTGGAGAATGTCCTCTGTTCAGTTCATGATGGACAGCTTTTTTTGGGGCGTTTTTTGGGGGATTAATTTTCTGTGTAACATAGCATGATATAGAAATTGTATTGACTGATGGACAAGTGTGTTTATTAAAGATCTTTTAAAAATCAAAATCTCTCTCTCTCTCTCTCTCTCTCTCTCTCTCTCTCTCTCTCTCTCTCTCTCTCTCTCTCTCTCTCTCTCTCTCTCTCTCTCTCTCTCTCTCTCTCTCTCTCTCTCTGTTTCCGGCAGCCGAAGGAGGAGGGTGGAAATAGGGAACTCCGTGGCTTGTTTGGACTTTTTTTGGTTTTCTACTGCTGGCCGCTTTTCAAGTTTTTGTTTTTTTGGGTGGAGGATGGCAGCCTTGGGAAAGCCACCTCCATCTATCCACCAGGGGGTGAGGATCGTTCCCCCGGACAGCGCTGTTACTGTGGAGGAGGTCCTGGAGGCTGTGGCCAAGCAGGTGGGCCCTGACGCGGTCTGCTTTGCTTCCCAAATGAATAGAGCTGTGGTTGTGTTTCTGGCGGCTGAAGATGATGTCCATACCCTGATTGTAAGCGGTGTGGTTATCGGGGAAACGTATGTACAGGTGTCTCCCTTATCTGTCCCATCAACGAGAATCACTGTCTCAGGTGTTCCACCTTTCATCACTGACGAGCAGCTGGCGACGGAGCTCCGCAGATTTGGGAAGTTTGCGGGCCCGTTTACGACTCTGCCTTTGGGATGCAAGGCTGCCAAGTTCAAACATGTGAAATCGCTCTGGCGACAGGTGTTCATGTTTCTCAACTCACCCACTCAGACTCTGGAAGTCTCCTTCAGGGTCAAACACAGGGACGGATCTTACATGGTGTATGCGAGCTCGGGACAGATGAAGTGTTTTGAATGTGGAGACATGGGCCATAAACGGTTCGCTTGTCCGCACAGGCAGCGGGCGGAGGGCCCTGATGGGGCCGCGGATGGTGCCGGCGGCGAGCCTTCCGCTCACGCCGCAGCTGCGGACGGCGGCGTGGCCTCCGCTCCCGCTACCCCAGCTCCAGAGCCTGCCGCTGTGTCTGTGGACGGCCCGGCTGCGCCGCCCACGGCCCAGCTGGCAGTCGGGAGCATGGATGGCAATGGCGCCAAAAAGGTCACTGATGGTGCGTCACAATCATCTCGCTGTGTGACGTCAACAACTGTGCCGCCGGCAGCTGCTACCGCTTCGGAGGAGGGGACGGAGCACCGACCTGATGGTGCGTCACAATCATCTCGCTGTGTGACGTCAGCGGCTGTGTCTCCGCCAGCTGCTGCCGCTTCGGAGGAGGGGACGGAGCACCGACCTGATGGTGCGTCAGAATCTCGCTGTGTGACATCAGCGGCTGTGCTTCCGGAGGCTACTACCGTTACACAGCGGGGGATGGAACAGCGACAGTCAGCTGCTGAGGGTGGCGTCCAGAAAAATGTGGCCCATGATGAATCCACTGGCCCGGGAGAACCAAGCAGTCAGCTGAGTTGTGCTGACGAGGAAATGGAATCTGAGAACGACACTGTGTCTAATGCTGAGGTCTATTGAGGCAAAATGCAGTACAAACACGAGTTTGAATTCACTGGAAGAAATAAATGCATTTCTGGATGAAACCTATAACAAAGCCATTAGGGTCGCCGACTACTTCAGTGACACTGATAAATTCATTAAGTCTGTGGATGTGCTAAGACGGCAGGTTGGTCTGGACCTCCTGGATGAAAGGAAGCGTTATCGCCTCAAGAAACACCTGACAGCCCTGCGTAAAGCAGCAGGGGGAACGCCGGTCAAGCGTGCCCGACAGGAGGAATGAATGGCGGTCGTTCCTCTGCCTGTTTTACACATTTTTGGGATATTGTTTGAACAGACTTGTATATGACATTTAATTGACTGTAATTGACTGTCACAGAACTGGATCTTTGAATAGGTGGACTGCAGGGACTGCTCTGTGTTGTGTGTGGGGGGGAACATTTCAGTTTGCACTTTTTCCAATGTGACACACTTGGAGGAATGATGGTGTGCTTACATTTTTTTGAAGTGTGCAATAAAAGCTTATTTTAAAAGTCAAAGTCTCTCTCGCTCTCTCTCTCTCTCTCTCTCTCTCTCTCTCTCTCTGAGTGGGTGTGGTCGTGAGTGCGAGCTGAGAGCGTGTGACAGCGTGAGTGAATTATTTCAAACTTTTCTCTATCTTTTTGTGTTTAAGGTGTTTTTTTTGTTAAATAATCTTAATTTTTGTTGTTTTCTGTAGCTGGGGTGGGGTAGGCGTTTTGGGAGGGGGGTTTCTGCTGCCAGCTCTGCTGATCAGCATGGTTTTGGAGCGAGGCTCCGGGTTTGAGAAGCTGACACGTCGGCATGCTGTCAAACTGACTCCGGCTGTCAGCTGCTCAGTGGAGGAATGTAGTCTGGCTGTGGGGGAGCTGGTCGGTTATGAAAGCGTTAGATCAGCTTCTAGAATGAATAGTGCCGTAGTGATCTTCCTGGATAGTATTGAAAAAGTTAACCAGGTAGTGGAGAGCGGGGTTGTGATTAAAGACACACTGGTTCCTGTTCTGTCTCTGGTAAATCCCGCGAAGAGAATTACGATCTCAAATGTCCCACCATTTTTAAAGAATGAGCTGTTGGAGAAGGAGCTGTCGAGACACGGGCAGCTTTTGTCCCCGATTAAGCACATCCCTCTCGGTTGTAAGTCCCCGCGTTTAAAGCATGTCATGTCTTTTAGGCGACAGGTGCTCATGATTTTAAAGAATAGCGAGGAAAGCCTCAACCTCGTATTTAAATACCGGATTGACGGCTTTGATTACACCATCCACGTCACCTCCGATAATATGAAGTGTTTCGGCTGCGGAATGGAGGGACACTTGATTCGATCATGCCCTCAGGGAGTGGGGGGTGATCACTCGGGGGAGGCCGCTAGTGCGGCCTCGGGGCCGTCTGGCGGTGGAGCGGCTTTGCCGCTCTCCGAGGCTGACGGCGCTACCGCGCCGTTGGGCGCTTCGGCCAAGGCCGCGGGGCCATCTGGCGGCAGGGCGGCTTTGCCGCCCTCCGCAGCCAGCCTGTCAATCATAAATGAAACAGCAGCAAAAGTTAAAGCACATCGCAGGGCTGCTGCACAGACCAACATTGTGGACAAGGGTGAGATTACCGAGAGGGATCACGCTGAGGGTCAGACAGATGAGCCAAATGAGGCCCAGGTAGATGGTGGGACTAGAAAAAGGAATATAAAACCACAGCACAGGGTGAGCGAGAAGCAGGAAGAGACAGCTACCAGGGTGGCTGAGTCAGTGTTGGAGGACGAGGATGACATTGAAATAGATGAAGAATTATGTAAAATCTCAATCAAGCGAAAGAATTTGGAAACCAAACAGCAGAGGAGCAAACTAACTAACTAACTAACTAACCTGCACTTATATAGCGCTTTTCTAGTCACAAAGACCACTCAAAGCGCTTTCATTAATACTAACCCTCCATTCTAAGGGCCCATAGGAAACAGATATCTAGGGACAATTTAGAACAGCCAATTAACCTAACATGCATGTTTTTTTTTGGCATGTGGGAGGAAACCGGAGAAATCCCGGAGTAAACCCACGCAACACGGGGAGAACATGCAAACTCCACACAGATCACTGTTGGTCGGGGGCTGGGATCGAACCCACGATCCCACGATCCCCACAATCCCCCGGCCAAGGGTAAACTGTGCTGCCGCAGTGCTAACCACTGCGCCACCGTGCAGCGTAGAAAGACAGTTCTGAGGTTTCTCTATCTCAGCCAGATTCTTATGCTGGGTCTGAGATAGAGAGTGATGGTGAAAGCAGTGATGATGTGGCCAGTGGAGAATCAGAATCAGAATCAGAATCAGAAAAGATGTATTGCCAAGTACATTAACAGATCACTGATAACATACGAGAGAATTTGACTTGACACAGAAAATGAACCTGCATTTCCAGTGACACGGCTGCATCGGGGACGCGCCTGCCAACAGGATAGAGGGTACAGATAGCATAAGAATAAGAATAATACAAGGAACAATAGGAAGGAGCAAAAAAATCATTGATTCAGAATACTGGTTGCATAATCAATCAATATTATGATTACAAGGAAAAAAAAAGCTCTCAATGCACATTCGCGGACACGTTTCACAGGACACAGGACACAAGAGAGCAGTGTGTGTATCTTTATTTCAGTTCGTGGATCAATATGTGTGCACTGTTGATGCAAAGTGTTGTGATAATAGGAGAACAAGAAGGGCACTTGGCAGGAGATGTTTTGTCTGGCTGCTCGCCAATCGTCCTTGCGATTATCTGAGCAGGTGCTGTCCAAGGCCTTGTGCCCGTTGTTTTGAAAACACAGACTGCAGACAGCCAGGAGGAATTTTCATGGGGAAATTGGGCCAAATAGGACTGATCACAGAGAAGGAGCTTTTTATTTCTTCTGTAGATTCAGTACTTAATCCTTCATTGCGGGGCTTTGAGTCCTTTGACTTTGAGGTGGTTACCCCTTCACAAAAATACAGAAGTTTTTGCAGGACACTAAGGGATCCAGAATGGTTAAAGTTGAAAGCTTCTTCCCCGATCTAAAACGCTTTGTTGACTCTGCTCGGGCCTACATGAAAAATAGGGGAGAGCTTGAGCAGGAAAGTTTTACTGATCAGGAGGTCTACAGACTAAAAAAGCTTGCGCTAAAAGTTAAGAACCAAATTGCCCAGGATGATTAGTCTTTTATCGCTCATTCTTTCTTTTCTGTTTTTGTATTGGTTTTACCCTTTTATATGCATGTGCAGTTTTAATTTTGGCATACTCAACATCAATGGAGCAAGAGAAATGTCCAAGCGAGCGTGTGTTTTTACTCCTGCAGAATGCAAGAAAATCAGTGTTCTGTTTGTTCAGGAGACTCATAGTTCTGAGGACAATGCTGCTGACTGGAGGAGGGAATTTCGAGGTGAAATTATTCTTAGTCATAAAAGCAGCAGCAGTGGTGGAGTGGGTATTTTATTTTCTCGAGATTTTATTCCACTTTCTTATGACATTGATGAGATAATTGCAGGCCACATTTTAAAAATTCGAGCTGTTTTTGAGAATGTGAAAGTTGTTTTTATAAATGTGTATGCTCCAACCGTAGGCACAGAAAGATTGGCCTTTTTAAATATTTTAGATGACACGATCAAAAATTGCAGTAATGATGACTTTTTATTTGTGGGAGGTGATTTTAATTGTACAGAAAATCCTCTTATGGATAGAAATCACCCAGAGCCACATGCTGCATCCAAGAGAGTTTTAAAAGGTCTCATAGAACTACTAACTAACTAACTAACCTGCACTTATATAGCGCTTTTCTAGTCACAAAGACCACTCAAAGCCCTTTCACTAATACTAACCCTCTATTCTAAGGGCCTATAGGAAACAGATATCTAGGGACAATTTAGAACAGCCAATTAACCTAACATGCATGTTTTTGGCATGTGGGAGGAAACCGGAGAAATCCCGGAGTAAACCCACGCAACACGGGGAGAACATGCAAACTCCACACAGATCACTGTTGGTCGGGGGCTGGGATCGAACCCACGATCCCACGATCCCCACAATCCCCCGGCCAAGGGTAAACTGTGCTGCCGCAGTGCTAACCACTGTGCCACCGTGCAGCCCGAAGAAGCTCATGATCTGTGTGATGTGTGGAGAAATTTTCATGGCAAGGCTAGACAGTACACATGGAGCCATAGAAAGGACAATATTTTGTCCTTAGCTAGACTGGATAGGGTTTACAGTTTTAAGCACCATTTTAGCATTTTTAAAAATGATTAAGGCATGATTAAGGCTCGAATAATGATTGATTACAATTACTATCATCTGATGCAAAATGTTGAAACCTTTGAGGCTATGTGGTGCTTTAAGCACATCCTGTGTTGTGTTAAGGAGGGGAAAATTACCTATGGTACAATCCTGATGTAAGAAGCAAGTTTTTTGTTTTAGTTTTCCTGGTTTGGTTACTTGTGTCTTTGATTTCTTGTCAGTGAGTCATTTTTCTTTTCCATTGCTTCTTTTAGTTGTTTTAGTTGTTGTGTTTTTCTGTTGAATTTGTGACAATAAAGGTGTGTTGAAAAATCAAAAATCTCTCTCTCTCTCTCTCTCTCTCTCTGAGTGGGTGTGGTCGTGAGTGCGAGCTGAGAGCGTGTGACAGCGTGAGTGAATTATTTTCAACTTTTTCTCTATCTTTTCGTGTTTAAGGTGTTTTTTTTGTTAAATAATCTTAAGTTTTGTTGTCTTCTGTAGCTGGGGTGGGGTAGGCGTTTTGGGAGGGGGGTTTCTGCTGCCAGCTCTGCTGGTCAGCATGGTTTTGGAGCGAGGCTCCGGTTTTGAGCAGCTGACACGCCGCCATGCTGTCAAACTGACACCGGCTGTCAGCTGCTCGGTGGAGGAATGTAGTCTGGCTGTGGGGGAGCTGGTCGGTTATGAAAGTGTTAGATCGGCTTCGAGAATGAATAGTGCCGTGGTGATTTTCCTCGATAGTGTGGAAAAAGTTAACCGGGTAGTGGAGAGCGGGGTTGTGATTAAAGACACACTGGTTCCTGTTCTGTCTCTGGTAAATCCCGCGAAGAGAATTACCATCTCAAATGTCCCACCATTTTTAAAGAACGAGCTGTTGGAGAAGGAGCTGTCGAGACACGGGCAGCTTTTGTCCCCGATTAAGCACATCCCTCTCGGTTGTAAGTCCCCGCGTTTAAAGCATGTCATGTCTTTTAGGCGACAGGTGCTCATGATTTTAAAGAATAGCGAGGAAAGCCTCAACCTCGTATTTAAATACCGGATTGACGGCTTTGATTATACCATCCACGTCACCTCCGATAATATGAAGTGTTTCGGCTGCGGAATGGAGGGACACTTGATTCGATCATGCCCTCAGGGAGTGGGGGGTGATCACTCGGGGGGGGCCGCTAGTGCGGCCTCGGGGCCGTCTGGCGGCGGAGCGGCTTTGCCGCCCTCCGAGGCTGACGGCGCTACCGCGCCGTCGGGCGTTTCGGCCGGAGCCACAGGGCCGTCTGGCGGCGGCGCTTCGGCCGAGGCCGCGAGGCTGTCTGGCGGCGGGGCGGCTTCGCCGCCCTCCGCAGCCGGCCTGTCGATCATAACTGAAACAGCAACAACAGTTAAAGCACATCGCGGGGCTGCTGCACAGACCAACATTGCAGACAAGGGTGAGATTACCGAGAGGGATCACGCTGAGGGTCAGACAGAGGAGCCGAATGAGGCCCAGGTAGATGGTGGGACCAGAAAGATGAATATAAAAGCACAGCACAGGGTGAGCGAAAGACAGGAAGAGACAGCTACCAGGGTGGCTGAGTCAGTGTTGGAAGATGAGGATGACATCGAATTAGATGAAGAGTTATGTAAAACCTCCATCAAGCGGAAAAATTTGGAAACCAAACAGCAGAGGAGCAAAGTAAAAAGGGTTGTTAAAGACAGTTCTGAGGTTTCTCTATCTCAGCCAGATTCTTATGCTGGGTCTGAGATAGAGAGTGATGGTGAAAGCAGTGATGATGTGGCCAGTGGAGGCGGTTACCCCTTCACAAAAATACAGAAGTTTTTGCAGGACACTAAGGGGGTCAGAATGGTTAAAGTTGAAAGCTTCTTCCCTGATCTAAAACGTTTTGTTGACTCTGCTCGGGTCTACATGAAAAATAGGGGAGAGCTTGAGCAGGAAAGTTTCACTGATCAGGAGATCTACAGACTAAAAAAGCTTGTGCTAAAAGTTAAGAACCAAATTGCCCAGGATGATTAGTCTTTTATCGCTCATTCTTTCTTTTCTGTTTTTATATTGGCTTTGCCCTCTTATATACATGTGTAGTTTTAATTTTGGCACACTCAACATCAATGGGGCAAGAGAAATGTCCAAGCGAGCGAGTGTTTTTACTCTTGCAGAATGCAAGAAAATTAATGTTCTGTTTGTTCAGGAGACTCATAGTTCTGAGGACAATGCTGCTGACTGGAGGAGGGAATTTCGGGGTGAAATTATTCTTAGTCATAGAAGCAGCAAATGTGGTGGAGTGGGTATTTTATTTTCTCGAGATTTTATTCCACTTTCTTATGACATTGATGAGATAATTGCAGGCCACATTTTAAAAGTTCGAGCTGTTTTTGAGAATGTGAAAGTTGTTTTTATAAATGTGTATGCTCCAACCGTAGGCACAGAAAGATTGGCCTTTTTAAATATTTTAGATGACACGATCAAAAATTGCAGTAATGATGACTTTTTATTTGTGGGAGGTGATTTTAATTGTACAGAAAATCCTCTTATGGATAGGAATCACCCAGAGCCACATGCTGCATCCAACAGAGTTTTAAAAGGTCTCATAGAAGCTCATGATCTGTGTGATGTGTGGAGGAATTTTCATGGCAAGGCTAGACAGTACACGTGGAGCCATAGAAAGGACAATATTTTGTCCTTAGCTAGACTGGATAGGGTTTACAGTTTTAAGCACCATTTTAGCATTTTTAAAAGTGCTTTTATAGTCCCTGTTGGCTTCACAGATCATTCCCTGGTTCAGTGTTGTGTTTTTATCAAGAATATAAAGTGCAGTAGTGCATACTGGCATTTTAACACGTCACTTTTATCGGATAACAGTTTTAAAACTGCTTTTATGTTTTTTTGGAGTAATTTTAAATTAACAAAATCAAATTTTAGTTCTTTGCAGCAGTGGTGGGATGTAGGGAAGAGCCAAATAAAGAATCTGTGCCTACAGTATACTCGCAATGTCTCTGGAGACTTGGCCAGGTCTGTCAGGGACCTGGAGAGAGAAGTAGTGGAGCTGCAGTCTTTGGCAGGCTCCACAGGAGAAAGAGGACATTTTGAGGCCCTCAATGGCAAAAAGTCTGTTTTAACTGACCTACTGGGAGTGGCTGCCAGGGGCGCTGTGGTGCGCAGTAGGTTCCAGAACATCGCACTAATGGACGCTCCATCTCATTTTTTCTTTGGTCTGGAGAGGAAGAATGGTCAGAGGAGGATGATCCACTCTCTCAGCTCCAAGGACGGGCGGCCGATCCATGAGTCTGCGGAGATCCGTCGCTTTGCAGTTGCTTTCTACAAGGATCTCTTTAAGAAAGAATTTGTTGAGAATCCACATGCACTGAGTCATTTTTTGACGGACTTGCCAAAGGTGATGGCTAGCGTGAATGC
This sequence comes from Pholidichthys leucotaenia, assembly GCA_020510985.1. NCBI lineage: Eukaryota > Metazoa > Chordata > Actinopteri > Cichliformes > Pholidichthyidae > Pholidichthys > Pholidichthys leucotaenia. Next base: position 410,958,995 of record CM035840.1, on the reverse strand, counting down.
GGAGCTGGAGAGCGGGATCACTCTGCAAGAACTAGCAGTGGCTGTTCAGTGTGGAAAAGCCCCAGGGATAGATGGCCTACCAGCGGAGTTCTACAAGGCGTTCTGGTCTGAGATCTGTGAGGACTTGCTGGAAGTACTGTCTGACAGTCTGCGGAAGGGTCACCTGCCCCTAAGTTGTAGGAGAGCAGTCCTCACCCTCCTTCCAAAAAAAGGCGACTTGAAAGACATTAAGAACTGGCGTCCGGTGGCCCTCCTCTGTACTGACTACAAAATTCTCTCCAAAGTGTTGGCTACCAGACTGAGGAAGGCGATGGAGCAGGTCATACATGTAGACCAGACCTACTGTGTACCTGGTAGGTTGGTTACAGACAACATTTTTTTAATTCGTGATGTTTTGGACCTCTCCAGCTCATTGGTCAAAGAACTTGGTCTTATTTCAATAGACCAAGAAAAGGCGTTTGACCGAGTTGAACATCCATACCTTTGGCAGACATTAGAGGCCTTTGGTTTCAGCTCAGGGTTCATCGCCATGATCCAGGCTTTGTATAGAGACATTGAGAGTATTCTTAAGATTAATGGTGGTTTGAGTGCTCCTTTCAAAGTTGAGAGGGGTGTCCGACAGGGCTGTCCCCTCTCAGGTATGCTGTACTCTCTTGCCATTGAGCCCCTCCTTTGTAAACTAAGGCAAGGCCTCACTGGTTTTAAAGTCCCCAACTCTGACTCTGTTTTTAAAGTGTCTGCATATGCTGATGACGTTGTTGTTTTTACAAGAAATCAAAATGATGTAGACTACCTTTTAAGAACTGTCAATCTTTTTGGTGAGTGCTCCTCAGCGAGAGTGAATTGGGGTAAGAGTGAAGCTGTTGTGGTGGGGGGGAGACCACAAAAAATTGCCCTACCTGGTGGCCTCTCGTGGACACAAGGTGGTTTTAAATATCTTGGTGTGTTTTTAGGAAATCAGACTTTTACTGAGAAAAATTGGGAGTGTTTTTTAGAAAAAACTGAAGGAAGACTAAAAAAATGGAAATGGATTCTGCCAAACTTGTCCTTCAGAGGTCGTGTTTTAATTATCAACAACTTGATTGCTTCAATGCTGTGGCATCGACTGTCTTGTCTGGACCCTCCACCCAATTTGCTGGCCAGAGTGCAATCTATTGTCGTGGACTTTTTCTGGGACCGTCTTCACTGGGTTCCACAGAGTATCCTGTTTTTACCGAGGGAAGAAGGTGGTCAAGGGCTCATCCATCTGGCCAGCAGGGGGGCTGTCTTTCGCCTGCAGTTCATTCAGCGACTGCTGAGTGGCCCCCTTGACCTTGTGTGGAGACCTATTGCCAGGGCTGTCCTGGCTCGCTGTGGAGGGCTTGGACTAGAGGAGTCGCTGCTTTTAATGGATTTAAGGGGCCAAAAACTCCCAGAACTTCCCCAGTTTTACCAAAGTGCTTTTAAAATCTGGGGACTTTTTAAAAAGAACTCTCCCCAGGCTTCCTTGCCGCCTTTCTGGCTTTTAAAGGAACCACTTGTGTTCGGGACCCGTTTTGATGTGGGCAATGTTTTAGGACCTTCTGTTTTAAAAAAGTTTATTTTTGCAAAGGTCACAACGCTGGGACACTTGGTAAATTTATGTGGTCCTAACTTGGACAATGCTGTTGCCCTGTGCTCGGCTCTTGGCGTCTCTTCAGTCAGAGTTATAATGAACTTGTTGAAAGACTGGAGAGACTGCCTGTCTGCAGAAGAACACTCTGCTATTGTTTTACACTGCGAAAACTCTGTACAAACTGCTGATGAACCTTTTCCTTTTAGTATTTTATCTCCTGATTTTAAAGATGGCACTGGTGTGTTTTTAAACTCTGAGCACATTAACATTTGTGACTCTCCTGGTAAAAAAAAATGTATGGACTTTTGGTGAAAATTCTAAATGTGAATAAGTTAAAAGGTCGAGCTGATACACCATGGAGGAAACACTTGGGTCTGGGTCCAGAGGTGAGGCCTGCCTGGAGAGCACTCTATAAACCACCATTAACTAAGAAGGTTGGAGACCTACAATGGCGAGTTTTACATGGTGCTGTGGCTGTAAATGCTTTTATCTCTCTTTTAAACCCAAATGTTGTTGAGGTTTGTCCATTTTGTCCTCAGAAAGAAACTGTGTTCCATTGTTTTCTGGACTGTAACAGACTGCAATCGTTGTTTGTTTTTTTGGGGAAACTGTTTTATCTGTTTGGAGAAGTCTTTTCCCAGCAGATTTTTATCTTGGGCTTTCCATATAGACTGAGGACTAAGAAAAAGAGTGAACTCTTAAATTTCATCCTGGGTCAGGCTAAAATGGCTATTTATGTTAGTAGGAAAAGAAAAATTGAACAACTGCTGGATTGTAATGTAAAAGACATACTGGTTGGCATGATTAAGGCTCGAATAGTGATTGATTACAATTACTATCATCTGATGCAGAATGTTGAAACCTTTGAGGCTATGTGGTGCTTTAAGCACATCCTGTGTTGTGTTAAGGAGGGGAAAATTACCTATGGTATAATCCTGATGTAAGAAGCAAGTTTTTTGTTTTTGTTTTTCCTTGTTTGGTTACTTGTGTCTTTGATTTCTTGTCAGTGAGACATTTTTCTTTTCCATTGCTTCTTTTAGTTGTTTTAGTTGTGTTTTTCTGTTGAATTTGTGACAATAAAGGTGTGTTGAAAAATCAAAAATCTCTCTCTCTCTCTCTCTCTCTCTTTATCCAGTTTATGCTATTAGTTCAAGATTTAATCACCCATTTCAAGCGATGCCTTGCCTTGCAAGTAATTTTTGACACTGTCCATGGTGGTGAAACAACATCCTTTTCATTTATTCTTTTCACATCAGGTCCCTATAGTAAAATTTCAACATAATGTTCATTTAATATGTCTACGATCAGTAAATACTCCCCAAAGAAGTCCTGGGAGAAATGTGACTCTAATGATTTAGATATTTAATTAAAATTGAAATTGAAATGAGAAACATTTTGCTTAAACAAAGTAAGGCAGCTACTTAAAAACATGGCTGAAAATAAATATTAAAAAGGGTGAAAAATTAGATAAGTGGATAAATAGAAACCACAGTGGTTTTCGTTGAGTGGACTGATGGTGAAAACAGGTCAGTGCTGTGTGGAAAGGTAGGCACTCACCACTCAATAAAGATGAGATGCTGCAAAGATATCAAGTCATTTCAAGTGATGGCTTGAAGTTTATCTCATAAAAGAAAAAAAAAATCTGTCTTCATCAGCTGGCTCTTAAAATTGAATAAGCCAGACAAACAAATAAATTAAAAAAAAAAAACATTTTCACAAGGTGGCAACAAATAGTATTTTGTGTAAGTACTTGGATTATGCAGATAAAGAAGCACTACAAGCAGAGAAGTTCTTGAACTTTAGTAAAATCAGGGGTCACCAAGGCCTGGATTGGTATAAAATACCATGACAATCCTTTCGAAATTGGCATATTTTAGCTTGTACAAAAGGATAAAAATTAACTGATATGGCAAGAAGAAGAAGAAGAAGAAAATTAACTGATATGGCAAGAAGAAGAAGAAGAAGAAGAAGAAGAAGAAGAAGAAGAAGAAGAAGAAGAAGACTCAATACCCTCACTGTGAGGAGATTGAAATCTTTCATTATAACATCAGTTTTAGCTGCATGTATCAATTCCCATACTAGCAGTTTCAAGACATTTAGCAGAACAGAACAACCAAGGGGTTCATACATTTTTCTTTTTGATGAATAGATTAATGAAATGGAAATGATGAAAAACTTGCTATGACACGTTTTCCTAATAGACTGGGCAAGAAGTTTAAAGGAACTGTTTTCTGTCTTGGCATAAAAGAACAAATTCACCCAACATTGGACTCAACCTTTTTTATATATATAAAAAGAAAATGGACCTTGTTGTGTTTGCTAAAGTCATTTTTGTTTGCTTGTTTTTTTGTATTGTTTTGAAGCTGTTTTAATTCCAACATGTTTAGTACACCGTGTGAAAATATTTCCTCACATGTTGTAAATCAAGGAGGGACCGGTTTCCACTAATCTTTCAAACCCCACACTGATTATATTTGTACGGTCACATATGAAGGTGCTGTGGAAAGATTGCTGCAGCCACGATAACCTCCAACTCCCTGGATGATTCCGATATCAATTAATTCACTGAATCTGAATCTCTGCCCGACATCCATTCCCCATTTCAGACCACCAGTTATGTGAACATTGACTCACGAATAATCATTTGTTGAACTTTCACACTGGCATTCTTGATAAGCAAACCATTCAATTATTTTTCTGCTTGGCTGTCCCTGTGAAATAGCTCTTGGCTAATGTAGGCCTGTTTCCAAATACAGTGAGTTGGATCTGTGGCCACAGGAGCGGCACCGCTTTACCCATAAAGACTGATCTAACTGGGTGATGAGCGTCCTGCATGTGCTGCATTTTAATAGACATTTAATAATGTACAAGAGTGAAGTGTTGCAGTGTCAAAGTGTGTCTGACATAATGTCCTTTTGTGTTGAATTCAACACTGTATATCCTCTGTAGTGAAATAACTCTCAGCCACTCGCAAACTATTTTTCTGAGTAAGAGTGTGCTTCACTCAAGAGGCACAGAACAGGGAAACAACAGCAGCAACAGTGAGCCGTGCATTAAGGTTGAGCATGGCAACTTCTCTGCAGGTTAAGTTGGACAACAATAAGAGGTGGGTAAGGTAAGGTAAGGTAAGGTAAGGTAAATTTATTTATATAGCACAATTCAACAGCAAGGTGATTCAAAGCGCTTTACATAATAAAAACAAAATGCATTAAGATATAAAAGATATAAAAGTGCTTGTCTGGTTTTAACCTCCGAATCCATACAGAGTGTGGCCCTGCCTCTTCAGAGCATACACCACATCTTTAGCGATCACGGTCTTCCTCTTGGCGTGTTCGGTGTAGGTGGTGGCATCACGGATCACGTTCTCCAGGAAGACCTTCAACACACCGCAGGTCTCCTCGTAGATCAGACCGGAGATGCGCTTCACTCCACTGCAATGAGCAAGACGGCAGATAGCAGGCTTGGTGATTGCCAGGATGTTATCACGGAGAACTTTACGGTGACACTTAGCTCCTTCTTTCCCCAGACCCATTGCTGTCCTTTCCTCTTCCAGACATGGTTACTTCTTCTCTGAAATGTGAAAGATGAATGGAATTCCCCCATTGTGGGACTAATAAAGGCTTTTCTTATCTTATGTTATCTTATCTTTTCTTATCTTAAAATTTAGTTAAAAATAAAAAATAAAGTTAAAATAAAGTTAAAATAAAAGGACAATAAAGGAACAATAAAAGCACAGTAGTAAGAATTATTAATCATAGTAGCTCATTAAATGCACTGGCAAACAGGAAAGTTGTAAGATTTGATTTAAATCCCTTGGTCATACATTTCAGTATTTAATTTTGTTTTATATTCCTATGCAGTAACTTCTGCATGCCCCTTATCCCTGTTCATTCATTCATTCATTCCTCAAAAAAAAAAATGATACAGTAATGCCTATCTATAGACTCCAACAGTAAGTCCTCAATTAACATGTGAATGTAGATTGAACAAAAAAAAAAAGTGTATCATCATATAAATAAAATGACTATATTTTGACTATTTATATGTTGACTGTTACAACTTTTTCAATTAAAATAACAAAATTCTGTTAAATGTCATTTACTTTTTGACATCACATCAACGCTTTTTGATTTCCCGTGTAATAGTTGGCTTATTGTGGCAGGAGGCACAGTAGCACAATGATCAGGAAGCAGACAGTGGATTAAATGCATTTTGACTTTTTATTTATATCTTCAGATAGCTGCAGTAGCCATTGCACTGCTGGAGTGCACACCAGAGGTCTGACCAGCATCACAGACAAATGTGAAATGGGGCCTTTTATACTGTGTTACTAGGCCTACGTCTGGATAAAACCATATATGGGGTAATTCAAATTGCTGTACTAAAGCAAAATAAATATAAATGATAATTGCAATTTAAATATACACATAATGGTATTTATCACTACTGCTTACTACACAATCAAGTACAAGAAACCCAGTATTAATACACACAAAATATAAACATTCAGACTTCTGTACTATACACCCCTTTCCTATCCTACCCTTTTAGGCCCTCCCAGAACCTTTATTAGGGAAACTGTGATGTCAGGTGAATCTTTTGACTGGACGCCCTGGAGCAGACAAAAGGACAGGACAGGTAAGTACTTTTGCAAATAGCTCAAATCATAAACTAAGCTAATGCACTAAACCTAACCATAATAGTTCTACATAAATGTTGCAGTGCAGAGAAACAATTGCTCACTCTGCTTGCTCTTCAATCATCAATTAACTGAGCTCATTTTTTAGCTCTTTCAGGTAGTGATGGTGAAACTGAGGCCTTATGAAACAATGAACAACTTTGAGACAATTGCTTCATGATCAACAGTGTTATGAACATTTAATAAAGAGTGCCATCTTGAGTGTCAGAACTGCATCTGAGTGGAAGGCCTGAAAAGGTCTCAATACATAGAGTATTGAGACTTTCAGAGGTTGCACTACACTATTTTGAAGGTGTTAATTACTAAGGGTAAAAGAAATCCAAACCTACATTGCCCTGTGTGAAAAAGTGATTGCCCCCCCCCAAAAAAAACAAAAACCATAAATTAACAGTGGTTTGTCACATTTTTGGAAATCTGGGTTTAATTTCTCTAGCCACACCCAGGCCTGATTACTGCCGCACCTGTTATCAATCAAGAAATCACTTAAATAGGACCTTCCTGACAAAGTGAAGTAGAACAAAAGATCCTCAAAAGCTAGACATCATGCTGCAATCCAAAGAAATTCAGGAACAAATGAGAAACAAAGTAACTGAGATCTCTTGGCCTGGAAAAGGTGATAAAGCCATTTCTAAAGCTTTGGGACTCCAGCAAATGACAGTGGGAGCCATTATCCACAAATGGCAAAAACATGGAACAGTGGTGAACCTTCCCAGGAGTTGCCGGCCAACCAAAATTACCCCAAGAGTGCAGTGATGACAAATCCAAGAGGTCAAGAACTGCAGGCCTCACTTGCCTCAGTTAAGGTCAGTGTTCATGACTCCACCATAAGAAAGAGACTGGGCAAAAATGGCCTGCATGGCAGAGTTCCAAGACAAGAACCACTGCTGAGCAAAACGAACATAAAGGCTTGTCTCAGATTGGCCAGAAAACATCTTGATGATCCACAAGACTTTTGGGAAAATACTCTGTGGACTGTCGAGACGAAAGTTGAATTTTTTGGAAGGTGTGTCCCATCACATCCGGCGTAAAAGTAACACAGCATTTTAGAAAAGGAACATCATACAAACAGTAAAATATGGTGGTGGTAGTGTAATGGTCTGGGGATATTTTGCTGCTTCAGGATCTAGAAGACGTGCTGTGGTAAATGGAACCATGAATTCTGCTGTCTACCAAAAAATCCTGAAGGAGAATGTCCAGCCATCTGTTCGTGACCTCAAGCTGAAGCATATTTGGGTTTTGCAGCAGGACAATGATCCAAAACACACCAGCAGGTCCACCTCTGAATGGCTAAAGAAAAACACAATGAAGACTTTGGAGTGGCCTAGTCAAAGTCCTGGCCTGAATCTGATTAAGATGCTGTGGCATGACCTTAACAAGGTGGCTCATGCTCGAAAATCCTCCAATGTGGCTTAATTACAACAAAGATGAGTGGGCCAAAATTCTTCCACAGTGCTGTAAAAGACTCATTGCCAGTTATCACAAATGCTTGATTGCAGTTGTTGCTGCTAATGGTTGCCCAACCAGTTATTAGGTTTAGGGGGCAATCACTTTTTCACACAGGGCCATGTAGGTTTGGATTACTTTTTTTCAATGAAGATAACTTTAAACTAATCAGAAATACACTCTATACACTGCTAATGTGGTAAATGACTATTCTAGCTGCAAATGTCTGGTTTTTGGTGCAATATCTACATAGGTATATAGAGGCCCATTTCCAGCAACTATCACTCCGGTGTTCTAATGGTACAATGTATTTGCTCATTGCGTCAGAAGGCTAATGGATGATTTGAAAACCCTTGTGCAATCATGTTAGGTCTGCAATGCTGTAATTGCTGCAAATGGAGGATTCTTTGACGAAAGCAAAGTTTGAAGGAAAAAATTATTATTTCAAATACAAATCACTATTTCTATCCTTGTCAATGTCTTGACAATATTTTCTATTCATTTTACAACTCATGGTGGTAAATAAGTGTGACTTTTCATGGAAAACACAAAATAATTGTCTGGGTGACCCCAAACTTTTGAACGGTAGTGTATATATATAAAATCTTCCTACCTTATTCCTGGGGGTGCCGCTGTTGGAACGATTATGGGCGGAGCTTCCAGTTTCGGCTGACCTCGTGTTAAATCCGTCAGTAAGAGTGGAGTAGCAGGGGCATTTAAAATAGCGTTTTTAAAAGTTTTTCAAATTCATTTTAAGGTATAGTCCACAAATGTTTTGTGCTCAAGTGGCAAGCTAATTTCAGCACTTGTCGTTTTTGTATTTTTGAATGGTTTTGCGTAGTTCTGTTACTTGCTGCTGTTCGTGGTGTGAGGCTCCTCACAGATAAGCATAGCTAAATCTGTGGCTTCAACTGCAATGAGTAGCTCATGCAGTGAAAACTAAAGGATTGTTTGTGTGATCGTTGGTACAGACACAGCAGCACCAGGTATGTTTTCACTTGTATGAATGTCAAAGATCTGATGTTTTATTCCAAATTTAAAATGCCCAAGCACGGTGTTGTGGCTCTCTGTGGCTCTGACTAGACTCTACTTCTGCTCTGAGGTAAATTTGATTATGTCCAACATATTTTAACAAAATGCAGCTGACTTTATTGCGGTGGAAACATTGATATATCTCAGAGCTTTTGTTTACAGTGTTAGCATGTTAGCAGCGGAACTAACTAACGGAGCTACTGGCCATTTTTTAAGGTCATCTCATCCTTCCACAGTCGTGGGATGTGGTATGATTATATTACTGTTTTTTAGGTGCAAAAGGCTGTGTTCCCGCATTTTTGATGCCAAAGTCATTGTTTTTTAACAAGGAAAAGTGTTCCGTTTCAGTGAAAACAATACGTTCTAAATTAGTACCGGAAGTTGCTACCATAATTCGCGCAAGGCATCATGGGGCCTAGGAATAAGGTGGATACAGTCTTGAAAAAATTAGAACACCCTGTATAAGCCTGTGCGTTTTTTTTAACATATTTGCATATATGTCTATTTAATATCAATGTTAAAAATACGGGGAGATTCATGTAATGCAACTAAACAATTAAAAATGAATTCAAGACTATTCAAATTTTCTGTAAAATGTAATAGTGAAGAATAAATTGGGACACTTCCCATCTTTTGTAAGACACCCCCACATTTAAAAATGCAAATACAAACAAAAACAAGGTTAGACATAGATATGTGAACATTTCTTAAAAAGAACTGAATATTTAATGGGGTGTCCTAATTTTTTCCACATGACTGTATATATATATATATATATATATATATATATACAGTATATATAGTATGTAGAGGGAGATGGGAAAATCTATATTGTGTAACATCAAGGAACTTGCTGGTGCTTCTGCAACTGGGGAGTGTTATTAAATGGGGAATGTTTAAAGATTTTTCTTGAAAAAAGAAGCATTTCAACAGTGTGTGGTTTCAGTCTGCTCCTCTTGTGGCTTACAATCGCTCCAGCTTTGGAGAACACCCTCTCGCATAGCACTGATGTTGCTGGCATGTGGAGATACTTTTTGTGCCATCTTGTAAAGGTTTGGGAATATGGTTTTCGTGTTGCCCAGTAACAGAGAGGGTCTTCTCCTCTGGAGAGGTAGGGCTCAGACAAATAACATTGAACATCCACTGTGACATCTGCTGTTGCACTTTGATGCTGTGTTTCACCTAAACAAACAAACAAACAAAAATGTTGTATAATAAGAAAATGATGCTTAAAGTAATAACATAATACAAACCAACTCTGCTATCCAAAAGGTCCCACAAGTTGCCTTCTGCTGAAGGCCCAAGTTCTTCCACTGCTGCTGACTGATGGAGTTGGTAGCATTTTAATACATGTGGCTAAAGAGGTTTGGAAAACACAATAATATGGAATAATAAACGGTACACTACCTGTTATGTTGATGGCATTTTCCTCTCCATCCTCATGGTTGCAGCGCATTCAGCAATCAATTTTGACATGGCCTCTTGTGCACGTTTCGTTGCCAAAAACCCGTTTTAAATTGTTGGTCCAAAAATGAAGTTGCTCCTCCATGTCCCTCCTTTACTACACTTACACACACACACTCACTCACTCACTCACTCACTCACTCACAAAAAATGACACTCAACCACATAAACAACTCTCCTTTCTATCTATCTATCTATCTATCTATCTATCTATCTATCTATCTATCTATCTATCTATCTATCTATCTATCTATCTATCTATCTGTGTTTGTGTGAATGAGTGTATCTCTGTGTAATATTTAGTAAATGTAATGTGTTTTTGTTTAATGTTAGTGAACCTAAACCTAATTCTAACATGTGTAATACTCCTCCCGACCTACATTCAAAATACTCAACCCTCTCAAACTTCCCGCAAGTCCTCAAGTCATATGATGTGACCGACAAAATGAGGCCTTACTTGCTACGGTCATGTGACTGTGGGCGTGCTGAAACAGCGCTCGGTGGACTGCTCATGACACTTCCACTTTATATTGCTCGAATCAGTGTTGAGTGGGCGGTGTTGAGCGTAGCATCACTACTTTCAGGTGGAGTAGATCAATCAAACCCACCTGCTGGAAATAGCACAATCAAATTACAATCAATAAATATTAAACAAGTCAATAAATACTAATATAAATTGTACAAATATGCAATGTATTAAATGGTTTATGCAAATCTAATAAAGTGCATGTATGACTCAGGTGCAATGTCATTAATTACAATTAAACTGTTCGTCAAAAGAAGTGTAAACAAGAACCCAAATGTTCAAACTGGCAAATATAAAAGAAAGTCATAAGTAATGAAGTTATATTCATTACATCCCACAATGGAAGCCGAACCAATAAATCCTGGAGAATGATTACACATGGAGCAGAAAAATATGAACAGTAAATTTCACAATGAGGTGATTTATATCCTTTTTTCTTTTTTTAATATTCCCTTATCTCCATTTCTCTTTCATCCGTGCATGTCTGAAGTTATTTTCGGTCTAAAAGCATCTACTTTCACCAGCATTTCAGTCGTTTGCCAATGGAGCTTAACTTAGGCCGACTTAGGTAAACTCTGCATAACTTAGCCCAGCACTCGGGAACTTTTACAAACTGAACACAACTTTCACCAGCGTGTAATTCCAAATGTCAATAAGTTTTCAGCATGCTTAAAATTTTCAAAGCACACAACTTTCGCGAGCACTTGCCAAAAAAACACCAACCATCATTAACTTTTACCAACTTTTGCCAGCAGAGCCAGACGTTTGCCAAAACGTCAGTAAAAGTTGGTCCAAACGCTGTAGTGTGAATCCACCCTTAACACCTTCATGACTATTCCTACCAAACTAAATTACTGCCTTTATTACAAAGCCTGTTGTAATGAATAAAGCCATGACAGACCTCTCAGTTATAATAATAAAAAAATCAATTCAAGAATCATTTACCAAAATTTTTTTTGCAATTGAAGGGTAGGACTTGAAACGCTTTTGCTTCTTCCTATTCTTTTTCGGGCACCCAAAAAGTATTTTATCACTTACATTGTTATTTTATATCTTTTGATATATTTGTTAAATGTAATATTCTTTTTTGTTTCCTTTTTTTAATTGACTTTTTTTGTCTGAAATAAATAAGTAAGTAAGTAAGTAAGTAAATGAATTAATAAACAAAATGTACAATGATTTTGCCTGGTTGAGTCTTACTGTAGTCAATTTTCCTGACAGAAAACATTCAAAAAGTTAATATGACTCATGTTAATGTGCTTAAAAATGTGTTATCATGTTGGTGCCTTAACATGAAGCGTTAGCTCACTTAACCGTTAATATTATGGCAGACACCATGCATAAAACGTGAGTTTATGATACATATTTATAGTTTTTCCTACCAGTGACCTTCTGTTGCTGAGACTTTTTGTCTTTTCTAAATTACATAAACAGCCAAGTGACTTAACACTATTGAAGGCATATCAACATGACGCCCCTTCTGATATTATAGCTTACGTTTATTATTTTGTGAATAGAAGCACCATTGCCTGCAGGCTGCAGCTGCTCAGTTTTCAAATGTGACCATGAGGTCCGACGGGGCAGTGTAACGGTACACAAAGGTTCCACCCGAGGCAAATGCAGCTCCAGCTGTTGTAGTTGATAAAGTGGCAAAGATTATGCCAAGGGTGGTCATGGCTACCCCTGACCACCCATCAGCTCTGCCATTGCATAAGTGGGCCCATCAGCACAACAGGTGGACTTTATGCAGTGGAACACTGTTTTTCTCTGATGAATCCCAATTTTGCCAGTCCAGGGTTAGAGTCAACTGATGGGGCGAGTGGTGACCTAGTTGGTACAGCATCTGCCTCACAACCGGGAGGTCGTGGGTTCAAGTCCCAGTTGGGTCATACCAACGAGTGTATAAAAATGGTACTTCCTGCCTTCTAGCTTGGTGCTCAGCAACATAGAATGGAGGAAGCAAAGTTGGTTACCCAGCCACAGGGTTGTGTCAGGAAGGGCATCCGTTGTAAAAATCCTTCCCGAATCGACATGTGGAACATTGCCATATCAGGTGATGATACGCTGTAGCAACCCCAAAAAGGGGCAGCCGGAAGAAGAAGAAGGTGGGGCGATGCTGGAGTCATGGCGTTGCAGGAGGAGTTGCTAAATATCCCCCAGGACAACTTTAGACTGCTCACTACATCCATGTGGAGGCATATTACTGCCTACGTTAATGCAAATGGAGGCCATATTCCACACTGACATTTGTTTTTAAGACAGATGGTTTGTTGTGATTTCAGAAAGTCAGAGTGCTTCTGTTTCAACATCAAAAGTTGTTGACAGACGAATTTTCTCTTGTCAGTCTCTGATAATGTTTGGAAGATGTCTAAAAATTATTTGTGTCCTTTTATTGACCATTTCCATAAAAAATTAGAAAAAATATCAAACTTTTCTAGAAGGTTGCATTTTCATTTGGGGTGAGTATAATTATGTACAGAATAGGCGCTGTTTTTAAAAGATTTCTTACCTGACCCAGAAGTCCCACAATCTGCCCTTGTGTTAACATCGTGAAGCTATTTCACGTCTTTCTTTTTTTTAAAAAAAATAGGCAGTGCTAGAGTTGAAATATTGTTTCAATTAACAAACCACAATAACTTTGTAGTGATAGACTCTTGGTTTCATTTGAAAATGTGAAGAAAAGCGAGCAAAGTGTGCTAAATTGTTAGCATGTTAACTACTAGCCACCGACTAACTACTGCCATTGACTACGTTTTGATCTGGGGTCTTCTGCAGTACCGACTCAACAGGTATATGTTTTATGAACACTTTGCACATGACAATATTTCATTTGTTTAAGGGTGTGAAATGACAATAGACGTATTCATGCTGATTGAGATGTTTAGCAACAGTTACTGGCTACATTTAGAGGGGACTATTTTTTTCGCAGCTGCGCAAAATAACTGGGTAAATAAACAAATCACCATATTTTGTCCAGTATTGCTGTCATTTAATAAAATGTGCTTGCGGAACTGTTGTATAAAAGCAATATTACACTAGAGGTTGTTAAGGTACTAACTACAGGTGTGATACTACTATATCCATTGATACCGTACTTCCTCTCATGTTGGTGCAGTGGTTAGCACTGTTGCCTTACAGCTAGAAGGTTCCTGGTTCGAATCCCCAGGCTGGCAGGGGTTGGAACCTTTCTGTGTGGAGTTTGCATGTTCTCCCTGTGCTGCGTGGGTTTACTCCGGGGGCTCTGGTTTCCTCCCACAATCCAAAGACATGCATGTTAGGTTAATTGGCTGTTCTAAATTGTCCCTAGATATCTGTTTCCTATAGGCCCTTAGAGGGTTAGTACTAGTGAAAGCGCTTTGAGTGGTCTTTGTGACTAGAAAAGCGCTATATAAGTGCAGGTTAGTTAGTTAGTAATATTGCTTAAATAAGCTGTATGTTACCAGTCACTGTAGTCTTGTCCTTCAACTACTCAGATGTAAATATTGTGATTATTTTAGACCTGTAAAAGTTTTTAAAATTATTTCTCCATCAATATATTATTTTTTGAAGAAGAAGGCTTTAATTCTGCACCTTTGCAAAAATTTTGTTGGTGTATTTTTTTAAAATTGGTTTCATGAAAATGCTGTCATGTTCACCATTAATAATATCACTGTACGAAATGGTGTGTAGTTTTCAAGAATGTGTTATAGGAACACGTATTGAACTGTGACTCTATTGGTTGATCATCAATCTTAAAGGACTCTGATCGGTATCAGAGACAGAAACGAGCTTGACTGGGGCATTCCGTGTTTTTTCAATTTTTTTCAAGCACCAGTTTCCAAATCTGTGACAGTAATTGAAAGAATACAACCTAATGTACTTAAATTAACAGTAATTTCTTTCTTCACAAAAGAACTCAAGGACCAAAATATATTCTGCATGGAAAACCAGTCAATCAAGTACATTTTAATACATTTTAATGAAAAATTTACCAGAGTACTTGAGTAAATGTTAACTAGCTACTACCCACCTCTGACAACAAACTGTGAGACTAAAGTTATGCGATAATCTAAGCAATAGACAGGTAGTCAAAGTTTTTTTTTTTTTTTTTTCTGGTAAACTCACACTCTCTCACACATGTGCACACATTTGCACAAACCAATCCATCACATTTTTCATTTTCCTATGTTTTTGGCAAACACTGTAAAAGCTTTGAAAAAAGAAACATTTTAAATCCAATTTAACAAGAAAATGTATAAACACTCTTTACGTCAACAGAAAGCAAGCTAAATGGACTGAGTGGCCCATTTGAGCGTGCATGCGATTTGATTTCTAACAAGCATGACATCACTTGCAAGCAGTTAAAATAAAAGGGAGAAAACATGGAGGAGACCCGCTTGGAAGCTTCATCCCTAGTCACCCAAATTGGCTGGAACCAGCGTGAAGCATTGCTCACAGGCAAACGAGATGAGGCACGGTTGGAACTGAAGGCAAACAAATCGACTCTTCACACTTGCATATGCTGTGTTTCCATGTAACAGCCATGTACGCGCCTGCATGCAGGCCGACACACAACAAGGAGGAAACAAGAGCGGCAGCTCAGCCTAAGGCCACCTACATGATACCCTGAACCATGAGGCTCTCTGTGCCAGCTTTGAAATGTCTAACATTCAGGTCAGAACAGGGAAGTACATCTATCTTCTCCGTGTCGGGGCTCAGCATTGATGGATGACCTGGCCCGTTGAGTTCTGGTGGCCAGGTGACAGATCTCCATTAATAAACAGATTGCAGGGCTTTGCTCCTCTGTGTGCCATCAACAAGAGGTGCACTTCTTTATTATTTCCGTGCCACAGATAATAAATACTCATAAACCTAATGACGCCTGATTACTGCAGCAATCTTTGGCTCATTAGGCTGATTAGCTGCAATTGTGCAACTCTGCGGATGCCGGATGTTTAAATAACTCCCAGCGCTTTGAGTGTGCACAATATGTCTGGGGTTAAATGACATATATGCTCCCTTGACTGAACACCTGAAAACACCATTTTGGTACAAACACAGGAACTGTGCCGTTGTCTTTTTAGTGAAACCGCCACTGACCTTTAGCTCTTACAGGGTCGTGTTTGTTTGTTTTGCATCAACAAGGGTGTTCTCCAGTAAAACGCTTCAATCATAGTGCCTCACTTGAACAGCAAAGGTGAAGTCCTGTCTTAATTTACAGTCCTTGGTGGTGGGAAAATGTCCTTCAATGTCAGTGTGAGCCTTCTCTGTCCACAAACAAATCAAGAGAGCGGGTGGAGTCGCCGACCTCAATAATTTAGTGCATTACTCTAGACATTCTCCGATGCTGCAGAAAGTGCCCATTTTTCCTCAAATTGAGCCTTGGCCCCTCCTGTTTATTACTGGTTTGTGACCCTCACTGAGCCCTGCCAAGCAGGGGTGGAAAGAGGAGGTGGAGGTACAGCAAAGAGGGGTCGTAGCAATGACACCATGTTTCTTCACACCAGACAAAATGTTAAGAAAACCCTTAAAGGAAGTAAAACTTCCCAAAGTCCCTGAGGCAATAGAATTAACAAGTTGGTTTGGAATAGTTAGATTATTTGAATAAAGAAGACGAAAATAAACACTACAGCATTTCAGCAGTTTGGAAGAAAGATTTTATTCTTCTGAAATAACAAATCTCGGTAAACAGAAAAATACTTAAAAAAAATCACACTATAGCACAAAAACAGACTTAATGATCATGTACACATATATCTATTTTCTGTGATGTATTTTTTACCTGAGCCAATCCAAAATTAGGGTGACTAAATTAGAACTTATCAGTTTGACACTCAACATATCAGGCTGTCACAGATGTGTCATAACACCGTTGGTGAAGTTGTCACCGCTTTTACTTTTAAATATTTTTTTTTTAAAATATGATTTATTTTCCACCACATTAGACTGAAGCATCAATTATATGTTACACTTTACACCAAAGGGTCCATCCATTTTGTTGACATTTAATTTGCTACAGTAACTTCGTGGGTTGCAATAAAATAAAATCATGTTAAACTAACTTTTTACTTCAGCATTTTGATTTTCACAGTGCCCTGTCACTATCAGTGTAATTAAAAGTAAAACTAAATAGCTCATTAAAATGGTCTATAATTACCTCCAACAAGGAGGTAATTTAATGAGGGTAGTTTGTTTGTTTGTCTGCTAGCAGTATTACACAAAAACTACTCATCAGATTCTGATGAAGCTTTCACCAGTTGGCCCTTGGCCTAAGGATGAACCAATTAGATTTGGGAAGTGATCTGAGAGCACATACCTCCACCAAGGCCCTATCTTCTTACAAGGCTCTATTTTCTCAAGATGTGTTAACAGGTTTACATAAAAACTACTGGATGGATTTCAATGATATATTCAATAGAAGCAGCCCTTTGGCTACGGATGAACCCATTTGATTTTGGAGGTGATCCATGAGTGCATACCTCCACCAAGACCATATTTTCTCACAGTGTGTTAGCAGGATTACGCAAAAGCTACTGAGCAGATTTTGATGAAATTTGCAACAGAGGCCCTTTGGGCTACAGAAGAACCAATTAGATTTTGGAGGTGATCCAGGAGTGCATATTGTAGCTCACCAAGGTCGTCTGTCACAATATACGGATGGATGGAAGGACGGCGGTATGGAAGTAGAGACAGATGGAGAGATGGAGGCAGGGAGAGACGGAGGCTTGGCGGAGATATTTGCTCTCGAGTTTTCAAGTTGTTTCTACTGAAAATAACTTCTGTGTCTGGATTCCCAAAAGTGGGTCAAAAAAAAAAAAAGAAAGTTACACATCACTGTTTTTTATATATATATATATATATATATATATATAAAATGAGAAATACTCTGTATATTTTTAAGAAAAATATCTGTAAAAATCCCAAAGCAACGAATAACAAAATCATTTTGCTTACTCGTTTTGTAATCTTTACACAATGTTTTCTTCTTCCCGAGTATGATTTAGCTTTCAGTTTAAAATCAAAAGGGTTTGCTGGTGAATGTGGCATTTGTTAAACATGCTTTGTTTGTCCTGACAGGCAGTCATTTGTGTTGAATATTCCATTTAGGGTGGGACATTGAACAGTTTTTAACAATGCAGAGGAGGAGAGTGAATAAAGGGTGTTAACATTGATCTAGGACCCCAAGGCTCTATTTTTCCCATGGAGACAGCATGGCTAATTAGGCTAGAATGTTGCCTGTTCCAGCACAGCTGCACTGAGAGATTAGACAGACAGAAGCTGCCAGCTGTTACTCAGATGCAGTATCACTGACTAATTGAGATCGGCGAACGTTCATGGAGCAAGGCCCACGCCAGTCGTTCGCATCCTGTTGTTCATAATGTGTCCAAAGTATTTCATCCAATGATAAGGTTAATCAATGGGACTGCTGTGAAACAGAAGGCCTGATTAACATGTACACCAAATACCCCCAAAACAAATGGCTCAGTCAGTTCATGAGAAATTACAAGCTTTCTTGGGATGTCTTAGATTTTCTAAATGCTAAGGGATTTTGCTAAATTGCAATAGATTGAACAGACAATATGTTCATCTATTCAGTAGTAGTTAATTATATTTAATGTTCAAGATATTTAAAAGAAGTCAGCTTTAATTTTAATAAAATAATGTCTTATTTCTTTTTCACTGACCACACAACTTCTATTATTTCATTGTTTAGAGGAAATGGCAAAAGAAATCCGACAGCGATCCAGACAGATTCCAGGAGGTTTTTTAAAGGCGACTGTCTCTGAATGCAGTCCTTTGCTTTATATGTTATTTCAAATGAAAAAGACAGAAACTACTCTTATGGTGAAAATCTCCATTGGGGTGAACAATCCTATATTTAGCCACATACACTAACAAACATGCCGGTAAGAAATGTGCACGCACACTTACATATCCAGCACAAACCACTCCCCGTGCACCTCCCTCTCTCTTGACAAACCATTATGTACAATCCTGCCACTGTCTAGTGCTGTCAGAAGCCTGCCAAAATAATCTCTACTGCAGGAGAGTTTAACTCCATACCTTCTGGCACAGCGCAGTGATGCAATTTAATGCATCCTGTGATAACTAATGGAAGAAACTCTTAAAACTTCAGAGCTTATAATAAGCTTGTCAGCTTATCATATTAGGCATGTGAGCTTATAACATTAGCATTTAAATGTTCCCAAGTATACAGTAATTTGATTGCAGGGCTTTGCCTTTTTGACTGTCACTGAGGAGAGGAGGAGGAAGAGAGATGCACGGAAAGTGTTGATGCTGTCATGATGCCGTGTTGAAGACTGTTGGATCATGCTCACCATTGTTTGCAGCATTTGTGCCATAGTTTTACAGCATAGTTATTTGAATAAATGGAAAATGTGTAATTTAGAGCAACCTGACTCCATTCTTGCCCAACGACTAAATACCAAGGATCAGAAAGTGCTATGCCATTGTCTATGTGACTTTAGCTTTCAAAAGCATTTTTGATCATATTTAAGTATGAATATTAATTTATTTTCATTTATCATTGTTAATACTTTTATGTGTAATTGTAATTTCTCATTTGAAGAACTAATTATATTATTCATTATTTTATTATTTATTCAATTACTTTATTTTTATGTTTGCTATGTTTAAGTCATTTTTACACGGTCCCTTAATTGAATGATTTTGGTTTCTACCCAGCTATAGTTAGCTGGAGAACAGTTTGGACTGAGGAGTTCCTCTTTTGCTGAACATGTGCTCGTGAATAAAGGCAGGAGTTATGCATGCACCATCCTGCCGTGTTGGTGTTTATTACAGCCATAAGTTACTACAAGACCATTGTAACTTACAGCTGACCAACAGCCCAGAGAGACTTGAGCAAACAATAATCAGGGTTATATTTTCATCTACACTATATTGCCAAAAGTATTAGGACACCCTCCAAATGAATGGGCACGAACGGACAAAGTCACAAATGCACTTCTGTCAGAATGGTCAACAATTCCCATAAACACATTCCTAAACCTTGTGGAAAGCCGTCCCAGACGAGCTGAAGCTGTTATAGCTGCAAAAGATGGTTTTCCACAAGGTTTAGTTGTGTGCTTATGGGAATGTTTGAGCATTCTTCCCAGGGGCAGAAATCCCATTTCACTGTTGGGGGGGCACAGTAAACAGGAAAATTTAAGAGCTTAATTTTTGAGGAGGACATGAAAAAAATGCCATTTTTGTCATGACTAGTTAGCTGGAGGCTCACGTGCAAGGCAACTAACACCAGAGGAAAAGCACTCAGACACGGGAAAGATGTTTTAATGTAATTTATTGAAAACACCCAAGAAAATGACACATGCCGGAGGAACACACAGCCTGCGGGAGGAGAGAACGAGAGCTGATTAGGTGCAGGAAATGATACTGGGAATAAAGGAGTGTGTGCTGAGGATATCTTACGAGATTTGAGCAGAGAACCCGGCAGTGGGGAACTGGAGAAGCCAGCGGGGCTGAGCTGGTGGGAGGAGCTGGAGAAGGAGGGGAGTGGGTATGGAGCTGGGGAAGGTCTGACCGGGTGAAGTAGGTGAGCTTCAGAGATGGTGATGATGGGAGCAGGTGAGTGTGCTGCAATCCCGGGGACACACCGCTGAGATGGCAGCAACCTGGGGAAAGTGGAGGGGAAGGAAGATTAGGCTAGGATTTCAATAAATAGGCTTTAACTTTGAATACGGCAGCAGTTCCCAATGGTCCAGCGCTGAAGCATTCACAGACTCATCCTTTTTGCAGCGAAGAGGCAACAGGTGCATCCACTCAAGCAGGTGTGTTGATGACCTGCAGAGCCGGGAAATAGATGAGGAACCTTACACAGAAAGGGAGGGGAAGCGTGCTCACCCTATCATCACAGTGGTCCCCCCTCAAGGGGCGCCTCCTGGTGACCCACCAGGCTTGTTGGGATGAGCCCGGTGAAAGGCTCGGACCATCCTCTTGTCACAGAAGTTGGAACCGGGGATTCATGATCTCTCTTCCGGTCCGTAGCCCTTCCAGTGGACCAGGTATTGCAAACCCCGGCCCCGACAGCAAACGTCCAGAATCCTCTGTACGGTGTAAGTGGTCTGGCTGTCAAGGATCCGGGGTGGAGGAGGCGGTTTTGGGGGAGGGGGCAGAGAGGGGCTTGATCTTGGACACATGAAAGGTGGGATGGATGCAGAGTGTTGATAGCAGTTTTAAATGAACCGTCACATCGTTAATGAGCCTCAAGATGGTAAAGAGACCCAGGAAGTGAGGTGACAATTTCCTAGACTCCATTTTCAATGGAATCTGGTCCGCCGACAACCACACGCTTTAGCTTACTAGAACATATTTGGGTGCTGGAACACACCTGCGGTCCGTGTACTGGCGATTCCGCTCAGCCGAATGGAGAAGGGCAGCTCGGGTGGACATCCATACCCGGCGGCAACGGCAAGCGTGGGCCCCCACAGATGGAATGCCAACGTCTCTCTCTGCCATGGGCAGCGGGGGGGGGGGGGGGGAGTATAGCCCATAGATGCCTCTAACGGTGTTACTCCGGTGGCCGAAGAGACAGCTGAATTATGGGCGTACTCCACCAAGGTCAGATAAGTGTTCCAGGTGGTCGGGTTACAGGAAGCCACACATCTCAGGGTGGTCTCCAGGGATTGGTTAGCACGCTCAGCCTGCCCGTTGCTCTGAGGGAGGTAACCAGAGGTGAGACTGACCGTGGTGCCAAGGGAGTGACAAAAGGATTTCCAAACTTGAGGTGTGAATTGGGGACCCCGGTCAGACACAATGTCCAAGGGTATTCTATGAAGATGGATGACATGAATGGTAAGTAGGCTGGCGGTCTCGGAAGCAGAGGACAGTTTAGGGAGGGGCATAAATGGACAGCTTTAGAGAAACAATCTACAATGGTAAGGATGACAGTATTGCCCTGTGAGGGTGGGAGGCAAAGTCCATGGCGATGTGAGACCAGGGGTGGCTGGGGACCGGCAAGGGGTTCAGGAGGCCGGCTGGAGGTGAAGAGTCCAACTTATTTGTGGCACACACTTGGCAGGCTTTGATGTAGTCACCAAAGGCCGTCCGCAGTGTAGGCCACCAGTATACCCGCTGCACCAGCTTGATGGCACGGGATATGCCGGGGTGACAGGCAAGTGGCTGGTGTGCCCCCACCGGATGACGTCACTACGGAGAGTGGAAGGGATGAACAGGCGATCACTGGGGCCTCCCTCGGGCTTGGGTTCAGTGGACTGGGCCTGCCAGACCCTCAACAATGCAAGAAGAGGGCAAAATGGACTCAGGAGGGGAAGAGGAAGATGATTGGTCGGAGGCAAACTGGCGAGACAGAGCGTCAGGCTTAATATTACGTGACCCAGGCCGATAGGTGATGATGAGGTTGAACCTGAGAAAGAATAAGGCCCAGTGGGCCTGCCTAGAATTAAGCCTGCGGGCCGATCTTAAGTACTCTAAATTTTTGTAATCAATCTACACAATAATGGGATGAATGGCTCCCTCTAGCCAGTGCCTCCATTCCTCCAATGCCAATTTAATGGACAGCAGCTCTTGATCTCCAATGTCCTAGTTCTTCTCGGCCGAGGTCAACCGCCAAGAGAAATATGCACATGGGTGGAGCTTCTGATCAGAGGCCGGGCACTGCGAGAGAACAGCGCCCACCCCTGAATCTGAAGCATCCACCTCCACTACAAACTGGAGCTGAGGGTCGACCTGCGCCAGGATGGGCATATTGGAAAATATGGCCTTCAATGCAGCAAAGGCCTGCTCCGCTGCCTCAGACCATTTAAAGGGGGCTTTGGTCGAGGTCAACTGAGTCAGGGGCTGAGCAACCTTACTGTAGTTTCTAATGAACCTACGATAGAAATTAGCAAAACCCAAAAAGCGTTGGAGCTGTTTCCTTGATTGAGGGGTAGGCCAATTAAGCACCGCCTTAACCTTGGCCTGGTTGGCCCTAAGCTCACCTTCAGCTACAATAAAGCCCAGGAAGAAAGTGGAGCGAGCTGAAAACTCACACTTTTCGGCCTTCACAAAGAGCTGATTCTCCAGGAGCCATTGTAACACAGCCCAGATGTGGACTGTGTGTTCTTCTGGCATGGGGGAAAAAATTAAGATGTCATCCAGGTACACGAAAACTAATTGATTCACCATATCACGGAGGACATCATTTATCATGCGTTGGAAGACAGCGGGGGCGTTAGTGAGCCAAAAGGGCATCACGAGATATTCAAAGTGGCTCAGGTGCATCTTAAACACTGTCTTCCATCTGTCCCCCTCGCGTAAGCACACCAAATGGTATGCTTTGTCACAAATCAAGCTTCGTGAATACCCACGCAAGCTGAATGAGCTCAAACGCGGAATTGATCAGGGGCAGAGGATACTTGTTTTTTTACAGTTATAGCATTGAGCTCGCAGAAATCAATGCTGGGCCGCAGGGATCTATCCTTCTTTCTTACAAAGAAAAACCCTGCTCCAAGGGGAGCCGAAGAGGGCCGAATGAGGCCGGCGTTCAGGGAGTCCTTAATGTAGCTATCCATTGCCTCCCTCTCTGGCACAGAAAGGCTGTAGAGCCAGCTGGACGGCAACCGCGTGCCCAGGAGGAGGTAAACATCACAGTTGTAGGAGCGGTGAGGTGGTAATGAGAGGGCCCTCGACTTGCTAAAGACCTCCCCAAGGTCATGGTAGACCTTGGGCACGAGGCTGAGGTCCGGTGGCTCTGCCGGAGTAGAGGAGATGGGAAGCGTAGGAGAACAGGCGGCCGAATGGAGACAGGAAGACAAGAAAAAGGGGCTCCATGAAGAAATGGAGTTCTGCACCCAGTTAACAATAGGATTATGTTTTTGAAGCCAAGGGTAGCCTAAGACCACTGGAAAGGATGAACTGGGTAGAACGAAAAAGGAGAGGGCCTCCTGGTGGTTCCCGGAGAGAAGGACGGATACCGGCTTGGTACGATAGGTAACTGAGGCTAATCTACAGCCGGATAGTGCCGTTACGTTCAATGGAGCCGGCAATTTGATAGTAGGAATACCTATCTCCTGCACAAGCCGCTGTGAAATTAAGTTTTGTTTGGTCCCTGAATCAATTAACGCCGAGACCTTCTTTTCGGCCCCCGGTAAATTCAGACCCAGGAGGAAGGCGCTGTGTAAGGCAACATCGTTCCACCCGGAGTCTGCCGCGATAACTCGGAACTCCACAGAGTAATTGCCCTCAGACCGATTCCCCTGTCGGAGCAACATGAGACGGCTCATGATGTTCCCCTCACTCACCGAATGATCGAATACACAGGAAAACTCCTGCACAAATCGTTCAAAAGTATAACTGGGGACCTCGGAACTACCAAGAATAGACTGAGCACAATTTAGTGCCCGATCCCGGAGCAGGAGGCTCATGAAATGATTCTTGGATGTGTCGTCCAGGTACTCCCCCCCACCCCCCCACCTGCCGCAGATGAAGGTGGATGTGGAGCAAGAACCCCTTACATCCCCCCACCTCCCCCGGGTATGGGGCAGGTGGAGGAACCATGATGGTCCGGTGGGTGGTGGTACCCACGGGAACAGCAGATTGAGAAGGAGGGTCCGGACAGGACAAATGGCAGAGGTGCTCTGAGACTGTAGTCAACTGTTGCATAATAGTTTGCAACTGCTCTGTGACCATAGCCACCTGTCGCTCTGCGGCATCTAATTGGAAAAGCGCATAGTGCTCCCCTGATGTAGCGCCTGCTGAGCCTTGCTTATGGCTGGACTGTTTTGTCATGATTAGTTGGCTGGAGGCTCACGTGCAAGGCATCTAACACCAGAGAAAAAGCACTCAGACATGGGAAAGACGTTTTAATCTAATTTATTGAAAACACACAAATGTAAAGAAAATGGCACATGCCGGAGGAACACACAGCCTGAGGGGGAGAGAACAAGAGCTGATTAGGTGCAGGAAATAATACTGGGAATAAAGGGGTGTGTGCTGAGGATATCTTACGAGATTTGAGCAGAGAACCCGGCAGTGAAATCCAGCGAGGAACTGGAGGAGCCAGCGGGGCTTAGCTGGCGGGAGGAGAAGGAAAGGAGTGGGTATGTTGCTTGGGAAGCTCTGACCGGGTGGAGTACGCGAGCTTCGGAAATGGTGATGATTGGAGCAGGTGAGTGTGCTGCAATCCCGGGGACACACCGCTGAGACGGCAGCAACCTGGAGAAAGAGGAGGAGAAGGAAGATTAGGCTAGGGTTTCAGTAAAGAGACTTTAATCTTGATTACGGCAGCAGTACCCAACATTCCAGCGCTGAAGCATTCACACACTGATCCTTTTAAACGCTGGCAGCGAAGAGGCAGCAGGTGTGTCCACTCACGCAGGTGCGTTTATGACCTGCAGAGATGGGAAACAGATGAGGAACCTCCCACAGAAAGGGAGGGGGAGTGCGCTCACCTGATCATCACAATTTTTGCTGTGTTGTCTGATACTTTCTCAAATGTCTTATAAAATGATATTAGATAATTATGTCATTGGACATTCAAACAAGGACTGTCAAACAATGCAAATTTTAAATCAGATTAATCATAGTCATACTGTGGATTAATTTACAGTAATCATAATACCCATCCATTATTACTTATGTTTCTTTTTGTTGAGGCAAAAACACTCATGACTGAAGAAATGAACAAATACAGACAAAAATGCATCAAAATAAACAAAATAAGCAAAGAGAACAAACACAATTGGCAGCAAAACCTAGAAAAAAAATGAACAAAAATGCACAAACTTTATGGGCAACAGTATATTTGAACCACTTTTCTACAGCGAAAAATGCTGAAAATATTACTCTATCATACAAAATGTATTATTTACAATATAAACAGAAATGTCCCAGTCCTTTTTTAATCCTGATGATTTTTCATCATCATTGATGCCAGATAAGGAAACAGTTTGTGTCTGCAATGAAAGAATGTGCACTTAAACACATCCTCCTAACTATCTAAAGGGTCATCCATGCATTTTTATTACATTTGCAACATTTTACTTATTTATGTGGCTCTTTTTTGTATAGTAGCAATTGTACAGGAAATGGGCCAAGTATGTTGAAGTAAATGCACTCTTTGGTTCTAATGGAGGAGGGAACTATCTTGCACACTTTTTGGAACACCATGTAATAATAAACTGGTGTCCATCTTTCTAAACAAAAGAACCAAATGTTTTTCTTATGGTGTCATTGGTGTTATTTATGAATAATGTGAGACAGGAGCCGTGCTGAACTGAACAGCAAACTACTCTTTATTAGACACACACAAAACTATATACACAGTGGGCCGTGCCATCCTGACGTCACGCCAGTGGGCGGGTATGGCATCACACACACACTACACCACATTCTCCTCCCCCTTACAAAAGTGTAAAGCTAGATTCATGCAGCACCTCTGCTATCCGTGTACATGTGACCGGAAACCTTGTGTGACGAAATTTACATCATCATCTCCACTCCGCTAGTGTCCACAGTGCTCGACCGCGGACGACCGCAAATTTTTTGACCACGCTACATGCCCATGACCTGAACGCGTTGAAAAGAGCATGTGCAGGACTGAACGTCCCGTTCACAAGGTGGCGATATCGGCACAGCATAGTACCAAAAACAGTAGACGAAGAAGACAACGAGGAAGCGGAAGACGAAAATAAACATGAATCATACATACATACTTCAGCAGCAGCAGCAGCAGCGCCATCTTCGTGGAAAAGGAGTGAAAACCGGGAAGTTAAGCAGCAGAAAGCAAACAGGGTTTCTTCGTTGGTGAAAATCCTGGTGCATCAGCACATTGGCGCAACCAATCGGGTGGGAGTGAAACTACAAATGATGGCTGTGCGCATGCGTCAACCGCTTGGCCTGGGTAGATGAAAAAAGTGAGCATGAACAGCGTCATGTGCGTGCCGTGCTTGTCCAAAGCGCACACGGACAAAAGCAAACTTGAGGGGAAATGCAGCACGAATAAGGCTTACGACCACACACACAATTGAGACCCTCCCCAATTTAGGACCCAAATCCCGCATTAAGGGAATGCGGAAGAATTAACTGTAATAAAATATCCTAACACACTCATCCAAAAGAATTACAAAATTTGGACCATGTCTCTAAAATATATAAAATAATCCCATATCACGCACACTTGCATGCACACCAGCAGCATATATACATATTTACATTAATAGTGTTAAAGTCACACCTCTGTCCACTGGCAGCCAGCTGTAAAACTGGCCTGGGGGCCCAGGGCAGCCCCACGACATGTGCGCCCGTGGCCGCCGTCTGCCTCCGGGATCAAAAACAATCTCTCTTGCCATAATGTCCCTCTTCACCGCCGACTGCGTCACTCCTCAGAACCCGCCGTGCTGCTGTCCGGCACACTGTCCCTCCGTGCTTGTTGGTCCACTCCCTACCTCTTTCAACACCGCAGTCGTGGATCTAAACATTCTGGCCCCCTGTGGCCAAATTCTGAGGAAACCCAAACCCTGCTCATCTGCGCCGCTTGCCGACCCGGGCGCCTCGCCGCTGCTCTCAGCACCCTCGTCCCAGGCGCTTCGCTGCACTGTTGCCATGCCCAGCCATAGCTGCTCTCCCCCGGGGCTCACAGCATCGCTTTCGCCAGTGTCGTTTCCCAATCCAGGCACCTCGCCACTGCTCCCAGCACCCTCATTCCAGGCGCTTCACTGCGCTGTCTCCATGCCCAGTTGTAGCTGTTCTCCCTCAGGGCTCCCAGCATCACTCCCATCGGGGCCACTGTCTGACCCAGGCGCTTCATCACTGCTCTTAGCACCCTCGTCCCAGGCACTCCACTGCGTTATCTCTGCGCCCGACTGTTGCTGCTCTTCCCCGGGGCCCTCAGCAGCCATGGTACTGCTCTCCCGCTTCCTAGCCTACAGCTGCAGGGATAACTCCTGCTGCTCTCCCTCTCCGCTGTTGTCACACATCGCACCTTGCAACTCATCAGCACTCTGGACCTCCACCTTCCTGCGCTCCACGGCTGGACTGCCATCTTCAATGACCAGGTACGCCCCCGGTCCCACCTCGATGCCTAGCTTGTAGCCTGGAGCCATCTTTTGGCACACAGTTTGCTTCGTGGCTAGCCTGTCCATAGACACTGACTGTGCCGTTAGCTTCTCCCAGCTAAAAAGCTTAGCCTCATTTGGCGCCAACAGTCTCGCCACCCACAGCGTCGTGGTCCTCGTCTGCTCGGTGAAAAATTCGGCCAACCGCTCCACAGCATCCTCATAACGCTCCGTCTCTCCCAACGTACCAAGAATTCTTCGGCCCTCCGCGCCTAGATGATGGGCCAGGAGTGCTTGTCGTCTTCTCCTGTAGAGTCCATCTAGGCCCAGCGCCCCGATGTAACCCTCAAACATGGCCACCCACTTAGGCCACAGGATCACTGGCTTTCCCGTGTACTCCAGAACGGTAGCAGGGGTGGAGGTAGCCCATATACTCTCATGGTTTATTCTTGTCGCCAAAATGTTATGTATGAATAATGTGAGAAAGGAGCCATGCTGAACTGAACAGCAAATTACTCTTTATTAGACACACACAAAACTATATATACAGTCGGCTGTGCCCGCCTGACGTCACGCCTGTGGGCAGGTACGTCATCACACATACACTACACCACAACTGGATTCAACAAACTACTGGCAGATCATTTTTTATGTCCAGTTTGTCTAATCTGTCCTTATGGACATTACAGGCAACCACATTGTTCAGTCTGTCTTGGACCATAGTAGCCCGAAGCCAACTCTTAAGTCTGTGCAGTGCACTAAAATGCCTCTCAACAAGACTTTGGACAAATTAGATGAAATATCACTTTCCATGTTCTGTATGTGACTGTTGAAAACATGGACTGATAAATAACTTATTAACCATTCACACATTAAGCTTTCAATGCACTTACTCACTCCGAACCACTCTCTGCCTGCGCTGCCTCTCTGTCTGCATGTGTGTTGGCGCCGCAGCAGCCCCGCCCGTGGGGGAGAAACAGATTGGACTAAACCAATGTGAGGATGGGAGTGTGGGGGGGGGGGGGTTCTGATCTTTCAGTAGTTATAAATGTCAAACAATGTGTTTTTAAGTTGCACCATTTGTATTGTGCCTTCAGTGAACATTACTATGCTATTCAAATAAAAAATGTTTGTGTTTACACAATGGCATTTTTTGGGAGGGAACAACTTTATGGAAGGGGGTACATGACCACTGCGTCCTCCCCCGGGATTTACGCCCCTGGTTCTTCCAGAAGCGCATTTGTTGAGATCAGGCACTGATGTTGGATGAAAACGCCTGGGTCACAGTCTCCACTCTAATTCATCCCAAAGGTGTTCTGTTGGGTTGAGGTCAGGGCTCTGTGCAGGCCAGTAAAGTTCCTCCATACCAAACTCGCCCATCCCAGTCATTTGGAGGGGTGTCCCAATACTTTTGGCAATATTGTGTATCTTTCTGTCTGATTAACAGTCATCCACTGC
Source organism: Pholidichthys leucotaenia (assembly GCA_020510985.1). NCBI lineage: Eukaryota > Metazoa > Chordata > Actinopteri > Cichliformes > Pholidichthyidae > Pholidichthys > Pholidichthys leucotaenia. Next base: position 410,929,767 of record CM035840.1, on the reverse strand, counting down.
CATAATGTCATTATACATATAATGTCTTGACTATCAATATGTATGTAATATATAAGTTGTAAGATTCCTGTGAGGACTTTCAGATCCATGAGGCACAAGCCTGGAAAGACTGTAATGCCCTTAACAACATTTGACAACAATTTGAAAGTTGACCAGTTCAGATCATGTATGGAATCCAACCTTATATATAAAGCAGAGACTTGGACACTGACAGTAAAACAACAACAGCAACTACAGGGAACATACTGAATGTCTACCTTGTGTCTGAAGCATCTATGGGGTGGCTATTAGACACCTGTTTCCTGAGGGTAGTCTCTGATGGCGTGGCAAATGCGGAGAAACACTCACAAACACTGCATTTGCTGGGTTTCGTCAGGGATTGTTAAAGGCTGCAAAACAGTTTGCTAACAGTTTTAAAGTCACAAACAGTTTTGTTGTAAAGCTTCTTAAACAGCTGCTAGTGTTCACTACTTGGCGATCCAAAAAGAACTATAGCAACATGTGTTACAACCATTTGCAAATATGTTACAACACTTACAACTATTTTGCAAATCTTTGCAACTGCTTGTGGAAAAATACAGTGGCAAATTTTTTTTTGAATATGCTCCAATTGTTTTGCGACAAGAAAAACTGTTTGGGACCATAAAAACTTTTTTATGTTTGACAACCTTTTACAAACCTTGATGAAATACCCAAATTGTTATGTTTGTCAGCATTTGCCGCTCAATGAGATTTGGGCTTTAGACTCAGGCTAAGAAGAATTGTTTTTGCCGGGCATTGTTTTTGAGTTGAAAGGAAAAATGACACCACGCCTTGCTGAGTAAGAATCTCCATCCAGTTAGACTGCAAAGGCTTACCTTCCCTGCAGTATTGTCAAGGAACACTGGGATCGATGTGTTATTTGGCAATTGATTGATGGGGAGGGCTGGTAAAGGGTTGTATGGGGCGTCTTGGCTGATACCAAAGGATGATGATGATGACCAAGTTTCAACAAAGGCAAACAAAATTACAAGGAGAGAAGAGCATTAATAAATGTGAAGGGTATTGCCATAATCATAAAGGATGGCAATATATTTTAATGATATTATAAGCATTTTTCACTTTCCCTAGCATTAAGCTCAACCTGCAAGTGTGACAGAGTTGTCGACACCGCTATTATGTTTAGATGCTCAGCAGTCATTGTGTGGATACTGTATGTCATTGTCATATCTAGTTTGAATAACTTAACTGCTGGCATTGACCCTTTGTCATAAAAGGTTTTTCATTGTTTTAAGTGTTTCTTTTCACATATATTATTTGTATTGCTTGTATCAAATATTACTACTGTCATATTATTTCCTGCCATTAATTATTTAGCTTTGTAGTACAATCACAAAATTTGTTGTCCCTTCAAAGCAAAAATGATACCCATTTGAATATACCCTGAATCACTACTTCACTGATCCAGGGGCAGGGTGTTGCTCATAAGACTGCAATTAATGACCTTCCCAGCAGGATGTGGAGCCAAGCAAGTGAGCAATTTTAGGATTGACAGAGATTATTAAACAAAACTAATTACACTCATTAGTATAGAACAATAATATCCTGCATACTAAAGTATTAATATGGGAGATTAAAATAGGCCTATCCATTAAAAGACAATATTTCATTCTATCTGCAAGGAGGAAATAGGTCCAATGGCCTTTTTCATCTGTGAGGAAATGGGCATGAGGAGTGGTAGATCAGTTAATCACTGAATATGCTTTCCCATCAGATAGAGCACCGACTGTGTACTTAGCCCTGGACAAACACAACTGGTAATACACCATGTGGAGTTGGCATAATGCTATTGAGAAAATATATAAATAGAGTTCTGACCTGTTTTGTCAGCTAGTATGCAGATTTTGAACTGTGTGTGATGCCCACATAACTGTATGAAAATTAGATGGCATACATTAGGATAACTACTTGAAATCTCAACTTGTGTTGATGGGTTTGCTGAAGTTTTTAAAGTGATATCTCATAAGAGGACTAGTGCAACTGCAGTGCATGCACACACACACATTTCATCATACATTTAATACACTATATATAAAAAAGTGATAGAATACCTAGTCGTATTAAGTGGATATACTTTTTTTCATTTGGTGAAATTGAGGAAAAACTCCAAAAAGTGGTGTTCTCTCTCGTATGTAGGTCATTTATTGCACCCATTAATAAGTCAGCTGCATAATTAAAAAAAAAAAAAAAATCACTTCTTATTATAATTTTAGGGACATTGTTTTTGAGCTCCTCTAATCCCTTATGCTAGTTTAAAATGCTAATTTAATCCCTCTGTTCAGTTCAGTTCAAGTCATTTTCCAGCACTATTGTTCAGTAAGTGCCAATTAGGTCCCAAATTATTTTGACTCAATACCATCTCATACCATCTTTAATGCATTTCTTTGTTGGGTAAGAAAATCTTAGCCTTCACATAACTTTCTCCATTATCCCCTTATTTTAGATGCTAGACTGATTCAGCAGTGTTATTTGTTGCAGAACAGTTGAGTTAAAGAGAGCTGATAAAAATCTGCTTCTCTATTAATTTGCACGTCTGTCTGAATAGTGGCGCACATGGACCAGGGACGTGCACAGGCATTTCTGCTCTGCTGCTCTAACCTGAAACAAGGGCAAAATTATAAGGAAAAAACATAAATTGATAAGACAAAAGTTAAAAATTGTTGAAAAAGGGCCCTAAAATTGTGCAAGAAAACAGGACATTTATTAAAGACTAATGCTGTGTTTTTTTTGTGTGTGTGTGTGTGTGTGTGGGGGGGGGTCTTTCGGCTGTTCCCTTTCAGGGTTGCCACAGCCTATCATCACCTGATATCGCGATGATCCGTATGTAGATTTGGCAAGGATTTTTACGCCGGATGCCCTTCCTGACACAACCCTGCCCATTTATTCGGGCCTGGGACCGGCACAGGAAGTACACTGGCTTGTGCACCCCCTGTGGCTAGGTAACCAAACTTTTCCTTCCTCCATTCTATTTTTGCTGAGCACCAAGCTAGAAGGCAGGAAGTTCTATTTTTATATGGTCTTTGGTATGACCGGACCGGGACTTGGAACCCAAGACCTCCCGGTTGTGGAGCAAACGCTCGACCTCTAGGCCACCACTCTGGTGATTGAAAACTAGTGCTGTCAAGCAATTTAAACATGCAATGATGACTAATCCTGTTTTTCTCACAGTTAACTCATGATTAATGGCAGATTTGTGTTTTTAAAAAATTAAATAAGTTTTGACCCTAACAAATGATTAAAATTAAAATGATTAAAAAAAACATAAAACTTCACAAATGAATAAAAAAACCCAGAATAAATTTTGGAAAAATTCAAACAATACTCATCCAATTAAATTCAAAGCAGCAAGCAAGATAGCGCAGACAAGAAAGAAAGAATTTGGTTAAGTGCATATGTATTTAAAAAAAGAGAAACTATTTTCTGTGTTGCCTGTAAATCTTTCTGATAGAGAAGTACCTGTGCATATTTAACACTTTTTAACCCTCTATTCTAAAGGCCTATCACAGACAATTTAGACTCACCAATTAACCTAACATGCATTTGTACTGTGGGAGGAAACCAGAGTAAACCCACACAGCACAGGGAGAACATGCAAACTCCTTACAGAAAGGTTCCCACCCCAGCCAACCTGGGGATTTGAACCTGGAACCTTCTAGCAGTGAGGCAACAATGCTAACCACTCTCCACGATGCTGTACCATAGTGCTTCCCAGTGAGTAGTTTGGTGAGTAGGGTGAGCACTTGAAAAAAAAAACAAAACAACAAAACGCTTGTTAATTCATGAGAAAAAGAATTACAAAAGAAAAGTAATACATTTACAAGAAAAAAAATGTACATTTTTTAAGGAAAAATATAAATGGAAAAGCATGGGAGGGATGGTTACAGCAGCAAGTCATCAGTCACACATTACACTATACTTATCATAAATGAGAGGTAATTTAAAGTAATGTTAGAATACAAATCACACACTGCAAACTAAAAATAAAAAAAGATAAAAATCATTAAAAACACAATATAAAAGTCTACATATAACCATGAAATGATTAACCTCTGGGTTTGTGTGCACTGGATTTTAATGACATTTGGCAGTGCAATTTTAAAACATGCAACAGTGCAAAATATAGGAATACCAATAATGTGCAATTACAGATATAGTCTACTATAAGAATAGAACATAGCCATTCTGTTTTTTTTTACATCTGGAAGGGTAGCTCAGATAAAGAGGGCAACAATAGCCCATACATGTGCACATCCTTGTGGAATTTTTGACCATTCTCTAACCATTATCTGTCTTACAGTCATTACTCAAATAGTAAGTTCGGCATGTTCATACTAAAGCACACAGTAGAGCAACATCTGCTGTTATTAAACATCACATTTAATTGCAATTGCTGAGGAGAAACTTATTTTTTTTCTTTTTGTGCAAAGGTGCAGTGTCTTTTAAAAAAAATATAAACCTATGTATATCTAGATACAATTTATCTAACATCTTGTTTTAAGTCTGGTTGAAGTCTGGGCTTCTCTGCTTAAACTGCTGCCTCCGTGACCCGGACCTCCGGAAAAGCGGTAGAAGATGGATGGATGGATGGATCTTGTTTTAAATAAAAACAAAAATTACTTATTTTAAATTCAAAGTAGATTTTTTCTGTTTACTTTAAACTGAAAAAAAAAAGCTGTCAAAAACTACCTTTATCCTTTATGTGTCACCTCCAGGACTTATTTTTACCTGATTTTAAGGAACACTGGTAATAAATATTAATGATCAAATATCAGAGCAGTCCTGATTGAATTATACATGGATCAATGGAGGTTAGTGAGTGAGTCATCAATATTTAAAGATGTACTAAACATACCTCTCCCTGCAGAAAGTCTGTAGCCTTTCTAAGTGGAGCCTCATCACATAATGAGCTACTTAACTGCTCATGAAGACTGCGGTCTCTTGCATGTCTTATGATCCACTAACATGCAGCATGAAAACAACAAAACTCTCATTAATTCGTAAGGAGTCAGAATCGCATTCTGGTAGGTATCGACTTTCATCGGGACTTGCGCACAGTTAATAACCCATTTAGATTATTGTTTTATGGTCTTTCTTTGGATTTTTTTGATGTGCTAATATAATTTCAGCATTTGAACGCATAATAACAAGTGCTGCACTCAAACTATATACTAATCAAGGCAGTCACTTAGATCCTGTAAAATACACTTTCACATCAGTTAAAGGACATTATCAGCCAAATAATCACTGCAGACATTGTCAAACATCACAGAACTCAACACAATTAAATGTTATGGTAACTTTCTATACTTTTGAATGTCTGGCATTTGAAATTTTCTAATAGCACATCACACAAAGCATTCTTCTACCCACTTCAGACTCAGAGCTCATACAGATTTAAAGTGTTTTTACAATAAGAGCCCTGTGGCACTTGAATGTTTTATCAGCCCGGAGCAATCAGGTGTGTACTCATATCAAAATGACAGACAAGAGTATTAAAGCTCAATGACATTTTGCAAACCTTTGATATTTATGTTTTTTATGCTTCTATGCATTTAGGGATTTAAACCTAAGCCTTTCGGGAAATTACTGCTTTTGAACTATGTATTGGCTGAACAGCATGACTGTAGGGAAACACACTTACTTTATTATTATTCACTTTAGGTCATATATCAGCTGAAATGATTACTGGCAATGCAGCTGTGTCCATCAATTGCTACATCCATTTGCTTTGGGAAAATTTCACATAATTTTAAAATAAACACAATTTATTGAAAAACCGTTATAAATATTTATATTTTGTGCATCTGAGCAGTCGAACATGTTTTACATCACACCGAAGTGAGGTAAAGTGTTTTTCAATGTGCACAAGCAGCTTTGACTTCTTAGGCTTTTAGTGAAGTAATTTAATGATTGATGTAAGCGCTCAAGCATAGTGTTGGTTTAGTTAAAAATAAAATCCACAGGTATTATATAGCAATACCTGACCTATTATATAACCTTAGATAGGGATCACAGGGGGATAGAAAGATGGGGGCAGAAGAAGGAGGGTTAAAGATAAAAGGATGAGACACTTTTTTAAGAATTAAAAAGTCCTTTTGTTTAGTCAGGTGTGGAGCTCTGTGGTGATTAGGCACTCACATGGCAGCCTTGGCTGCTAGAAGCCATGCGGAACTAACAATAAGCCTGATCTCCATGGGCCAATTAGCCTTTGGAGTTCCCATGTAAAACCTTTCATGAAGAGCCTGTGAATGGAGGCCATTACAGACAAAGAATCGTGCCAGAAGAGCTGCTCTGTCTCCAGTGGATATCTTCTTCCCTGTCCAGTCAAGCCTGCACTCGTGACAAGCAGCCATGTCTTGAAACTGTACACAGAACCTACATGGGAATAGAAAACTGACATAGTGCCCTTCAAGCAACCAATTACAGCTCCTAATTCAAACCCTCAACAGCCACTACAACAGGCTGATATGGCTGATTGATCCCAAATCAAATCATCAGTCTATTCAGAATTTGGCTAAGAGGCTGTGATTGTGGGGGTGATCATAACCTGAATCACTTGCATGTAAGGTTCACTGAAGACCCTAACCACATGAGGGAACTATTTAGGAATCTCACACATATTGTTCTTTCAGCTCAAAAACTTTGTTTTGAGTCTTGAGACTTTCTTCATTGTGATGTCACGATTGTGCTGAGTTACCTCAGATCAACGCCTACTCATCCAGTAATAAAACAGACATACAGGGTGCCCTTCCACATAGCTCTCCTGATGTCTTCATGCTATAATACACCCCAATTGAAGCCTGGAAGGATGACAATGTTTGAGAATGTTTCAAAAGCTGCAAGGTCTTTATCCCCCAGCACAAGTCATAATTTAGGTGTGTTTTGGGCTTAATCCCATCCATCAGTCTAAGCCTTAATTTAGCCCAAAAATAGCCGCTGAAAATTGGGCTGTGTTTAGTCCATCTAATATGGACCATATTTAACCAAAAAATACTGGTTGTAAAGGTCATTGGACTTGGCCCAAATTTATCCACAAAATTATTTTTGGCATGGCAATGATGATGGGGCTCTATTTCTCGAAAGTAAAGTACACCTTTACAACTGCTGGGACTCTTTGTTAATAACACGTGATCTGCATTGTTGTTTATGCAAATCCGACGGCGAACGCTGGGACAGCACGTGACGTCATCCATTCAGTAACCAGCAGGCTGCAGACAGAACACCCAGATGCTCTTCTCCTCATCTCAGGCGATTTCAACCATGTTTCACTGTCTCCCATTCTACCCACGTTCACCCAGTATGTCACATGCCACACTAGAGACAATAAAACACTGGATTTATTCTACGCAAACACTAAGGAGGCGTACACCTCATCACAACTCCCCCCACTCGGGAGATCGGATCACAACTTGGTTCATCTCCGGCCGGTGTACAAACCCCTAGTGCACAGACAACCTCCGGCCATGCACACTGTGGAGTTATGGTCTGAGGAGACAATGGACACCCTAAAGGGCTGTTTTGAAGCCACCGCCTGGAAGCAGCTCTGCGATCCACATGGTGAGGACATCGACAGCCTCATTCACACCTTCACGGGCTACCTCAGCTTCTGTGTGGACAAATCCGTTCCCACCAAGACCATACGGCGTCACTCAAACAACAAACCCTGGATCAACCCTGAGATAAAAACACTTCTGAGAGAGAAGAAGAGGATCTTCAGGTCTGGGAACAGGGAGATGCTGAAGTCCGTACAGAGGGAGCTGAGGAGAAAGATCAGAGAAGGCAAGGACAGCTTCAGGAAGAAGATGGAGGACAAGCTGCAACAGAGCGACATCAGCGGGGTCTGGAGAAACCTCAAAACCATCTCGGGGCTCCAGAATACCTCCCCCCAGGCCACAGGGGGCAGGGAGTGGGCGAACAACCTGAATCTGTTTTTCAATAGATTTGACCAACCGCCCTCCCCCCTGACTGCACAACAACCACTGCTGCCTCTAAAGAAATCAAGTCCTGCTGCCCACTCCCCACTCCACCAACACCCCCCCACTCCCAACACACAGCCCCCCATCCTGACCCTGACCAGGACCCAGGTGAGGACGGAGCTGAGGAAGATCAAGGCGAGGAAGGCGCCGGGACCGGACGGCATCAGCGCAAAGCTCCTCAAGTCCTGTGCAGACCAGCTGTGTGGGATTGTGACGTATATCTTCAACATGAGCCTGAAACTGGGGAGGGTACCACAGCTGTGGAAAACATCTTGTGTGGTACCTGTACCAAAAACTTCCCACCCCAAAGACCTGAACAGCTACAGACCGGTGGCCTTGACGTCCCACTTGATGAAGACCCTGGAGAGACTGCTCCTTGCTCACCTCCGCCCCCTGGTGGAACCAGCGATGGATCCACTCCAGTTCGCCTACCAGCATGGCATTGGGGTGGAGGATGCGGTGATCTTCCTCCTTCACCGTTCTCTGTCCCACCTGGAGAAGCCCGGGAATATGGTGAGGATCATGTTCTTTGACTTCTCCAGTGCTTTCAACACCATCCAACCGATGATCCTGAAGGACAAGCTGCTGCGCGCAGGGGTGGACCAGCACCTGTCATCATGGATCCTGGACTACCTCACGAACCGGCCTCAGTTTGTGAGAACCCGGGACTGTGTGTCCGACACGATCATCAGTAGCACGGGGGCCCCCCAGGGAACGGTGCTGGCTCCCTTCCTGTTCACTCTTTATACTGCGGACTTCTCACACAACACAACACACTGCCATCTACAGAAGTTCTCTGATGACTCTGCGATCGTTGGCCTCATCTCCAATGGAGATGAAGCTGAGTACAGAGGGCTTATCCAGGACTTCGTGGACTGGTGCCATTGGAACTGCCTCCAGATCAACGCGAGGAAAACTAAGGAGCTGGTGGTGGACTGCCGCAGGCATGGGCAGCCCCTCACAGTACCAGTAAATATACAGGGAACAGACATCGAGATGGTGACATCCTATAAGTACCTGGGTATTCATCTGAACAATAAACTAGACTGGTCACACAATACTGATGCACTCTACAAGAAGGGACAGCGCAGGCTGTTCCTGCTGAGGAGACTCAGGTCTTTTGGTGTACAAGGGGCGCTGCTGAAGTCATTCTATGACACGGTGGTGGCATCAGCCATCACTTTTGGAGTGGTCTGCTGGGGCAGTGGCATTACTGCAGCCGATAGGAAGAGACTGAACAAACTGATTAAGAAAGCTAGCTCTGTCCTGGGGCAGCGCCTTGATCCGATGGAGGAGATAGGAGAGAGAAGGACGGTGGCTAAACTGTCATCTCTGCTGGAGTCCGAGTTCCACCCTATGCAGGACATACTGAATGCACTGAGGAGCTCATTTAGCAGCAGACTACATCATCCCAGGTGCACAACCGAGAGGTTTCGTAGGTCCTTCCTACCAACGGCTGTCAGACTGTACAACCTAAGCAGGGCTGCTCGCAGAGATAGCAAAAAGACGTAACAAACTAATAGTTTTTTGAATGCAGAAGATGCAATAGACTTACACAATGGTCCCCTCCGGCATACAACTAGGAACTTACCGGTCGCTATGGAGGGTGAGAATATGTATGGGCACATAATCATACCATGTAGGATAACTAAGTAGACGGTTATGCTGTTTCATTCCATCTAGCAACAATGCTCTGCACTGTGTGTGTTTATATATTTACATATTTATTCCATCTAGCTACAATGCTCAGCACTGGGTGTGTTTATATATTTATATATCTACATATTATTCCATCTAGCTACATTGCTCCGCACTGTGTGTGTTTATATACTTGCATATTTATTCCACCTAGCTGCAATGCTCCGTACTGTGGGTGTTTATATATTTACATATTTATTCCATCTAGCTACAATGCTCTGCACTGTGTATTCATATATTCATATATTTATTCCATCCAGCTACAATGCTCTGCACTGTGTGTCTGTGTGTGTGTGTATATATATATATTTTATAGTAATACGTACATATGTATATTAGCTGCTCTTGCTTGCTTGTTTTTTTTTTTTTTTTTTTTTTTTTTTCTTGCCTTCTGATTGTTGCTCTGAGTGTTGCTATCCCTGTGCTGTTGCAATCCTGGAATTTCCCCGTTGTGGGACTAATAAAGGCTTGTCTTATCTTATCTTATCTTATAACAGTGGTCACTCCGATTGGAGTATGGTGACCTCTGGCAAGCTCATTCATGGAAGGGGAGTGCTATGTGCAGTGTGCAGTTCCTCCTACAGTATTGGCATGCAAGTTGGACAACATCAAGGGGTGACTATTGGGTATTGAGGCTTCCTCGAATTGAGGTAGGCAGGGCATTACTAAGAAGGGCCACCGAGTCAGTCAGGAACAGCCCAGTCACCCATCAGGTGCTGCACAGCCATGACTCTGGGACCGCATGAGAGCAAGCTCTTGTTCCCAGCTTCTGGCTTCTCAAGACTGCTGGCACCACAAGTGAATTATACTTCATGACTTGGCCGATGTGGTCTGCACAATAAATAAGGAAAGCATTGGGATAGGTAAGGAAAGCACTCTTAACTCTTTGTTAAGAGTGCTTTGCAAAATGCATAATTTTTTAGCAGGTTTTGAAAGTTCAACAACTTTTGGTATAGTAGTTGTTAAGTAATGCCTGGACAAATTTGAAACAAGTGCTAGAGGTATTACTGTTCAATTAAGAAGTACTTTTTGAATACAAGTGTGTTTTTCTCTTTGTTGATATTCACACCTCAGGCTCCAGGTCTACATCTACTGTATATCGGAATTTCAACCTGTCAAACTTGACACTTCTTTGAGCACTGTAAGAAAAAGAGAGACAAGTGTAACGGAGTCAAAAATGTATTTTAAGTATTTCTTTTCCTCAGTTATGTTTTTCTTTATATTGTTGTGAATTTTATTTTACTTGAGTGTTTTATTTTGGCAGTGCACTTCGCACATCCGCTCTTTCTGAACCTCTGAGGCTCCGGTAGTCAGTCTTTCCCCACAGTGTCGCGTTGCTTTGCTGTGGGTAAGTTGTGTCCAAAACGCTGCTGGCACCATATAATTGTATTGTTCGTTAGTCTTATCATTTAAACTGTAACCTTGGTTTGTAATTGTTCGTTATTAATTTGACATGTCACTGTAGTGTATTTTTTTTTTGTTATTTGTGTTATAAATAAGTGTTTTATAGACGTTTCGGCGCACATTAGGAGTCCGATAGGCGCCATTTTAGGGTTTGGCGCCAATATAGGCTCTATGGTGACTCCAGGAGCTTATATCATTGTGTAACCCATATTTTTTGTAAATGTAGGAGCCTGTGTGGGATCGAGGTACAGACGGAACGTGATGTAGTTTTGTTTTATTTCTCTAACAGGTATGTTTGTTTCTGAAAAATTTTATTATTTGAAATGTAATTTATTTTTGTATTGTGAAGTTATTTTGGAGCTCCTTTCCACACAGTATCGCGTTGCTTTGCTGTGGGAGCCTGTGTGGGATCGAGGTACAGACGGAACATGATGTAGTTTTGTTTTATTTCTCTAAAATTAAATTAAATTAAATCACCCTTTATTGTCATTCAGCTGTACAACCAATCATGTACAGTTGAACAAGATTGTGTTTTACCTATCTACTGTGTTAATCACACACACCCCAAGTGTAGAATCACAGGGCCGCTGCCAATGAAAGGCGCCGCCACAAATTTCCCTCCTCCATTCCATTATTGCTGAGCACCAAGCTGGATGGCAGGAAGTTCCACTTTTATATGGTCTTCGGCATGACCCGGCCGGGATTTGAACCCCTGCCTCCCGGGTGTGGGGCGGATGCTCTACCAACTGAGCCACCACTCCGGTAGTGTTTCTCCTAACAGGAGAAATAAATTGTGGAAACAGCAGTCTGGTGTCATCGTGGTCCCTATGCTGCACACACACTTGTTTTGATGTTCCCGATCACAGCCGTTTAAGGGTGCCCCAGAAAGAAGAACCGTTACGCTTGTGACGAGATCCGTTACACTGGTGACGTGATCCGTTACACAAGCAAGAGAAAAGTAGTATTGAAATAAGATGATAAGCAGATATCAGGGATTTTCTATACATAACGAACTAGATCAGATAGCTATTGAATGTTTAAGGATAAGTAGACAGAAGAAAGAAAACAGAAAAAAAAATAGCCCAGTCCTCTTTTCACCCCATCAGGAACAAGACCCGTCCAGCTTCTGTGACAGTACCAGAGCATGTGGCTCCACTGACATAGCTCCTGTCCATCATGCTTGGGGTACTTTGACAACTGACAGTAGTGTCCTCTAGAAGGTCAGGTCTGGAAGCCCACTCTAAAAGGATGCCAAAGAGGGGGCCTCAGCAACTGTTGCTGGTAGAAAGTTCCAGTGTGGAATACTGCATGTCCCTAGACATGTCTGGTCTTGGAAGTTAAGTAGGGTCTTGGCTTGGATGTGAGACTGCCTGGGGATACCAGGTCCTGTGATGGACTGGTGATCTGTTCAGGAGGTACTCTACCTCTTGCCTAAAGATGCTAGGATAGGCTCCTGCAACCTGAAAAGGGTTAAGATGAGGAATGAATGATATCGGTGTTACAAAAGTTGCTCACAGACGACAATTTTAAAAAGACATCTTTCCCTTCTCAACCAAATTTAGATCATACAGAGATGTCTAAATAAAGACTGCTGTTCCTTTCACTTTTCAAACCAACTCCAGACACTTTTTAGATGGCTGGCAAAGCTGTCTTTTCAACATTTTTTTAACCAATTTGTGCTGGGGGGGGGGGGAATAAGTTTTACTGTTATTTGCTCCTTACTTAAGGCATTAAACTCTTTACAGTTTAGGTATTAAGATTTGGATGGAGCAATGTGAGGGTCTACTTTAAACATGTTACAGCTGTAATGTATATGCTGTAAGGTTATAACCCTCTGCCTCATGACATGTCAACCTTATCATGTTACTACTCTCAGCTACATGAATAATGGCACAGATCAAGGCTTCACTTTAAGAAGCAAATATGCTCCACCCATGTTGGTCCTGGGACGGAGAAGAGTCCTGACCAAACAGCACCATATTACATGCCTGGCTTGAGAGTAGAGAATACATTTATATTGTACAGTTTTATTTAAAAGTAGATAGAATGGAATGTTGTGTTTTGTTCATATACTTGTGTTGACATCTGTCAGTCTTGTGCCAGTATATGCATGTTATGCATTTGTAGGAAATGGAATCTGTAATGGTAAATCACTGACAGAATTATGGAGTATTTTATTCTTTTTTATTCTGCACACCTCCATTTTTCATAGCAGAGGATAAAGGTCCTGCTCATTCTGCTTCCTTGTCACACCTCACTTGTGAGCTTGAGTCCTGTTCATAGTGTATGGTATGCAAAGGCCTCAAATGCCAACTTCTAAAAAAATACAAAAACAAAAGCTAAACCCAAAACAACAAGAAGGAAATAATTTCTAACACTTTGTTTTTCATATTTGCTCTACTCTCCTGAGGCAACGCTCCGAAGAACAGTTGGGGTAACATCCTCAAAGCCTGGCATTTCCAGTGAGGATTAAATACCTGGAATGTGAAGGCAGTAGAAAATGAAAAACTGTCTTGCCTGCATCAAAGAGCAACCTTGTCATTATTAGCTTTAGAGGGAGAAATATGCAACTTGACAGAACAGAATATTGTCTTCTGCTTTCTTTTTTCAAGGTGTCCTTCTTTTTTTTCTGTCAAGATGCTTACACTTTACCAGCATTGGTGTGTATTAATGCTACTCTTTTAATTGGGTTTTTGTCAGATACAGTGTGCCATTGGCGCTGCAGGCGTTTAGTTTCCCTTGATCAAAATTGTCACATTGTTCACATTACTTGAAAGCAGCTGCCAAATGGTAGTTCTGTTATCCGAACCTTTTAGCAAAGGATGTGGAAATATTTTTTCCAAGGCACTCTGTTAATACTGGGGCTGCATGTGATCTTTAATCTCATGACAAAGTGAACCTCAACTCACTGTCAGAATAAAAAAATCCTGTACTGAGCAGTCATAATATTTAACAAGCCTAAAATCCAAAAAAGGTGTCCTGTAAATTTTTCCTGAACCAAATTAAAGTGAAGTCATGACTCATGTTTTAGCAACTATCAGCTGCATGTATTCTACTCCATCATGCTGCCAAACTTACATGCAAAGAGAAAATATCAGCAGCCCCAGCTCATATGCATTCCTCATTCTTAAATACATACGTTTATGCAGAATTTGACTCCAACCAAGCCTCTTGAGAAGAGGGAAAATGGAGAAAAAATGTACATGTACCAACTTCAGATTCATCAAAGACATGATAAGATTAGATGAGTGTAAATGTACAGTTCTTGATTGTAGACTTGTTGCATTTTGGGGCTTTTAAAAGTACTACATGTCAATTCACCTATCAGCAATCACTTGCTAATTCAGAAAACATGACTTTTCTTATAGACATAAGACCATCAGTCAGTAACAAACATTCAGAATGTTAAAGCTACTTTGGAAAGAAATCTCTCACCTCTTTCTCATTTGCATTTGATCAGCCGTGCTATCAATTGCATGGCCATATGATCATGGATGTGTAGGGATCCCATTTTGTAGCCAATGTCATAGGGCTGATGTGTTCCATGGCTGTTAACTTCCCTCTCCCCATTCTGTTAGGCTGAGCACCAAGCTGGAAGGTGGAAAGTGTCATGGTCTCTGTGTGTGCTCGGTCTCCCTGCCTCTCTCGCCCTCTGATTATGTTCACTTCCTGCAGCCTCATTCGTCACCTGTGGCTAATCAGAGGAGGCCTTTAAATAGGGTGCTCCCCCTTCACTCTGTCTTGTGACGTTGATCTACACACAGCCTATAATCTGTTCTGAGTTCAGACTTGTAATATTATTCTGCCTTGCTGTGTTTTGTGATTTTTGCTTGTCCTAGACCCTGAGACTGCCTGCCTATTTGGAGTTACCTGCCTGCCTGAGTAGCCTACTTGCTTATCATGCCTCGACCCCTGTCTGCCTCTGGATTCTGGAAATAGCCTTTTGGACTGGACTTGGAAATTCTTGGACTGTGCACTCCCTCACTCCCCAAGTAAGTCGACTTACCACCGTTATCTCCTCTTCTCATCATTCTCACTCCCCAGCATGCAGTGACCACACAACACGCTCGTCTGAACTTCTTCCACCGCCATGTCCCCCAGGAGGAAGCAGATGTCCATCCTGGAAGGACAGACAGAGAGAGAAACTAAATTAGACAGAGCTCAAAGAGGGAAAGATAAGACAGAAGAGAGGAGCCAAGGAGAGGAAAGTGTTCATGCAGAGGGTCCAGGAGAGGTGAGAGCAGAGGAAAGAGAGAAAGATGACACCACTAAGAAGTCCAAAGACAGGATGTCTGGGTGGGACCCCAACTGGCCCAGTATTCCAACATTCAAGCCTCGGCTGTACAATACTTGAAATGGAACATGAAAGTAAAAATAGCACCAAGGCTAGCCTGCCCACAACATCCCCTGGAAACTTCCCCAAAGCACCTTAGCACTCTTCTCCCTGGCAACCTGCTTCACCACTGTGGAGGTCCTTCACCTGTCCCCAGCTGCTCTCCCCTGCCGAAGAGTAAGCACAAAGAAATTAACCTTATAAACCTCATTTAACTGCTTCATTTATACTTACCTGTCCCTCTGCTGTCTTCCTATAGGGTTGCCAGACTCTCGAATCATCATTTTGCACATTATCCCACACAATCATTGTCCATCCATCCATCCATCTTCTTCTGCTTAATCATTTGTGGGTCGCGGTGGGGGGCTGGAGCCTATCTCAGCATCTTTGGGTGAGAGGCAGGGTACACCCTGGACAGGTGGCCAGTCCATCGCAGGGCCAACACAGAGAGACAGACAACCATTCACTCTCACAGTCATACCTAAGAACAATTTAGAATCCCCAGTTGATGCCAATTAACTTAACTTGCATGTTTTTGGCATGTGGGAGGAAACCGGAGAAATCCCAGCGTAAACCCACACAGACACGGGGAGAACATGCAAACTCCACAATAAAGATTATTGTTCACTTCTATTATTGATTCCTCCCAAGTCTGCTTTTGGGTCACACGCCCCACACCTTAACAGAATGAACCATTTTTACAGTATGTAGTCTTTGGGGTGACCTGGCTGGGGTCTGAGCCTATGACCTCCCAACTGTGGGGTTGATGGTCTTCCACAGCTGTCATCACAGGGTGTGAGTTGGTGATCCTGATCCAATGCTCAAACATCACTTATATAGTTCACGAGGCAATCGGGATGATCGCTGATGATTAAAAATCTTTGTGCGCATCCCACTTATAACTCTGTTTTATTTATTTATTCATTCATTCCAGTTGTTGATTGTTCTGTTTTCACATTTACTCAAATGAGGCAAGCTATTTTTTCCAAGAACTCAGATTTTTAATCATAAAAGATAAGGCTATTTAATTCTGTATGCTTGTAATTTTAAGTTTTATTGAAGAGAAAAATGAAATACATTAATTTCCTCTAATTTTTTTTAATAATTTAAGCTTAAAGGTTTCTTTTCAGTCTAGAATTAAAAGATTAATGTTATTATAGAAATTCCCTTTCTGATCTGCAGCATGTTAAAAAAAGTACAAGTGCTTTTAAAAGTGCTGCTACAGTAAAGAGTGTCAATAGTATTATATACTTTACAACTTTGTCAGTAGTGACTCATAAAGCATGCCCTAGTGATCTGATCGATAAGGGCTATAGCTTATTTGCTCTTTGTGGTCATGACAAATCTCGATTGCTCAGACTGTACTTGGAACTGGATTTGAAGACAAGCCATATGCACCAAACCCATTATAGAAGGGGGAAAACAGTTGTTTGATAGATCCAGTGTAATACATTTGGTTTCATGTGAAAATTACAGTCATTCAGTTTAAGCGATATCGTAGGACAGATATCGTAGGACATGTGATTTGTCGTGTAGATACACAGCCGCCCTTGCAATTCCATCAGTCCCCAGTAGCTGACAGGAATGGATAAGCTCTATTAACGTAGATATAGTGGGCCTACGGCTGTGTTGTAACTAGTGCTATTAATCCATATCACTGGTCTATCGAGGTGCTGCCCGGTATGGGATCAAACGCAGCACCCTGTTGTCGGAGAAACACTTCCTGAATTTAAAATGACTGTTTTATTGGATGAATAGTGGTAGTGTTTCTGGAGAAAATGGTCCGCAGCAATATTTTTTCTTTCTCGTAGATTGTAATATATAGTGCTGAGTTGTGCTTCTTTTTTTCATCTATTTTCAATCTTTTATACATTTGTTGGGTAATTGTTGGGTACAAGTTGCATTTCTATTTTAATTATCTAATCAAGAACTAGGTGGGGGTTATTAAACAAAGCAAGCACTGTGGGGGGAAATCAACATTTCAGTGCATTTCAAAGATTTTCTCAGGCAGAGGTCTGACATAGCCGGCCCCTTTGATCAACACTACCACTGTCAGTCTCCTGTCTCAAAGGTATCTATCTAGTCCTAGAGGCGACACACTGGGCTTATATACTATGTACATTAGCAATTTAGATCCAACATGAAGAATATTGTTTGAGCATTTGCACCTCAAAGGCACAATTTTAATTTTTGAAATTGGTCTTAAGCAGAGGTGGGCTGGTTTCCCTTCCTCCCGCATCCCTTTTGTGTCTTGTACTTTTATGTTTTGTGGAACCAAGAGAATATATTGCCTTTTTTTTTTTTTTTTTTTTTTTTTTTTTTACAACTGGTAATTAGATACAGAAAAAAAATGAACATACTATGTCATTGAAAGTACTACAAACTTCGGTGTCATTTATTAATAAGGTACCCTGACGTTTCTATTGATGTTAAACAAAAAGGCTGTAAATCAATTTTAATTTCACTGAGGTTGCTACTGTTTAAATATCAATGTATTGCCCCTCAATTTTGGAACATACGAAATACTCAACAATACAACTTTAGAGCAAAGAAACTCACAGGAATCTGGATTTCTGTTCAGTGTGTTTGCAGATGTTGCCACATCTGTAATATGCCATACTTTATTGACGCAACCACAAAACAAAAGTTATGTGAGCATCACATTCCTGCCAAAAGCCTACAAATCATAGTGATCTTTAACACCGTTTGTTAATGAATGACACCTTGGCCATCCTCTTGCAAGTTCCTCTTTCATCTTGAAAATGTCTCTCATAAAATGTGCAACTTATATTGGTTCTTCTAAATGTTAACGTCTTTTGCACGGGGACATGAAATAATTCCCTATTATTAAGGCAACAATAAAGCATGCAATACTGTAATGATATTTACCAACAGCTGTTTCTCAGTTACAGTATTAGGGGTTTGGGTCGTCTGTTTTATTGCTGCCTGTATACAGTAGTTTTCCTTAATGGTCACCTGAAAAAAAAAATAGTTTAAGTATGTATTTCTCTGTCAGTCATAAATTCATAAAGGTAGTGTATGTATTAAAAGTCCCATTTACTGCACTTTTTCAACATGTTGACAGGTCCCATGAGCCTTAATGGAATGTCTGTGACATACTTTGGCCAAATTGCCTTTAATTATTTAATTATTGCAGCATCGTTGTGAATCATATTTTGCAGTCTTCCTGAGAAGGTTTTGTTTCAATGCATGTCTCTTTAAATGCTCAAGAGTCGCAGTTAACTCTGCCCTCCCTCTTTCGTCAGTATTACTAATGTTAGCTGTCTAGCTCCTAGTGCAAGTAATAAGCCTGGGCCAAGTAACATCTTAAAGAATTAATGAACTAAAGCTTCACTGTTGGACATGAGTGTGTGGATTCAGTGGTCGATAGGCTATGACTGGTCTCTGGAGTACAATAAACACAAAAATATTCACAAATGAGTGAATGGCTAAACTGCTAGTGTCAGCTATCCCCCTTTGGTCCCAGTTAGAGATAATAACTCCAGTAAAATAAGTAAAATAATGTCACAGAATGGTTAAGTGTTGGTAGATGAATAAGGATTCTAGTGGGGCTGAATAGAATTTATAGAAAATGGAGCTCAAAGCATGCCTGATCAACAGTTATGCTAACACCAGATGGCCTTTCTGTCAGATCTTCCCCGCTGAGGCAAGCTGTAATGCGATTAGACTGACCAACTCAGAGCGCCTAGCCAAGCTAATATTAACAGTTCAATGTACTATCACTGTGAAAATATAACACAATTAGAAAAGCACTAAGAGAGTGCATACCTCCACCAAGGCTCCTTCCGTCTGTCATGGATCACCTCCAAAATGTAATGGGTTTGTGTGTAGACCTACAGCCACTTCCAGTGAAAATTGCATCAAAGTCTGTCCATTAGTTTTGGAGTATTTTTGCTAACACCCTGTGAGAAGATAAGAGCCTTGGCTGAGGTATGCATTCTCAGATCATCACCAAAATGTAATGGTTCGTCTGTAGACCAAGAGCCACTTCTGGTAAAAATTTCATCCAAATCCATCCACTAGTTTTGGAGTATTGTTGCTGACGCTGTGTGAGAAGATAAGAGCCTTGGCAGAGGTATGCTTTCTTGGATCCTCACCAAAATGTAACAGGTTCCTCTTTAGCCCAAGAAGCACCTCTGGTGAAAATGTCATCCAAATCCATCCAGTAGTTTTTGTGTAATCCTGCTGCACAAATACAAACAAAGCCCTTGGTGGAGGTATGCACTCTCAGATGATCACCAAAATCTAATCATCTGTTCCCATTTCATTACACACCTTTCCTGAAAATTTCATCAAAATCTGTTCATAGCTTTTTGAGTTATGTTGGTTACAGACAAACCAACCAACTAACAAACCAACTAACCAACACTACCGAAAACATTACCTCCTCCCTTGGCGACGGTAATAAGCCATAGTGACACAAGATATATTACTGACTGTAGATTAGTGAACCAGGTGGAAACAGGGATGTTTTGTAGAATGAGTGAAATTTAAACAAAATAACAATATATAAACGCTATTTGGTAAGCTAACTCCCTAGTAGCATTGTTAGCTCTGAAGCTAGCACCTTGGGCTCACGGCCGAGGTGCCGACTGAATTATCACAGTCAATAGCACAGTAACAGGTTGCAACAGAAGACAGGGGCATTTGTCAGTGACCCCGGTTATATGGTCACAATAAGCAGATTACTGCGAATAAACCGATAATTATAATAATCCAGTTTGTTGTGTTTACATGCACCGAATAAACAAATTATTGGATGGTAAACCACTTGAATTAGTGACCCCGGTTACATGGGCTTTATCGGCTTATTCTCTTTACATGAATAATCAGATAACTCCAGAAATGCTCATCCGTAAGCTGCCCGTCCAGCGCCTGGTGAGGGAGATCGCTCAGGACTTCAAGACCGTCCTGCGTTTCCTGAGTTTCGCCGTCATGGCTCTGCAGGAGACCAGCGAGACCCACCTGGTGGTCTCTTCTTCGCTAAGGGGGTCACCATCATGCCCAAAGACTTCCAGCTGGCCCGCTGCATCCGCGGAGAGAGAGCTTAGACTTTCTGCTGCACATCCACCAGCCATAATGCTCTGCACTGTGTGTCTATATATATACATTTATAGTAATATGGACATATGTTTGCTAGATGTTGTTTTCTCTTGCCTTCTGATTGTTGCTCTGAGTGTTGCTATCCCTATGCTGTTGCAATCCTGGAATTTCCCCATTGTGGGACTAATAAAGGCTTATCTTATCTTATCTTAAATCCCATCATAACCAATTTATTTGTGTACATGTAAACATGGTCAGTGATATTGGGAATAATATCCAAGAAGAAGAAAAGCTTCTGTCCATTTTACCAAAATGGTAAAACTAGTGGTGGGGTACCTTAATCGTGATTAATCACATTAATTATTTTTTTAAATAGTATTGTGATTAATTTGCCATTGGCTGCATATGGACAAGAGAGAGAACATGTATTAATCGTGAGTCATGCAATTAATAAATAATAGCTTTATAAATAAAGCTGAATTGAATTGAATTGAATTGAATGGCGATTATGACATATTATTCGGCCCAGGAAGCACGCACGCAGGCTCGGACAGATTTGAAAGCTTTATTCAATAATAATGTGTGTGTGTGGATGCGTGTATGCGAGATGTGAATGTGGTGTGGGTGGAGGATGAGGTCAGGACAGAGCAGTTCGCCGTTCAGCCAGGCAACCCTATGAGAGAGGAGAGCAGGGATTAGCTGGGCAACCACACGGGAAAGTGACGAAGTAATTGTGCTTACTTGTAGTGACGCGGTGGCTGGCGTGGCAAGTCCCAAGCCTGGGAGACAGCGTTCTGCTGAGCGTCCGTGAAGATGCAGCAAGTGGAGGAGCAGCGTGACGAGGGGAAGAGAGTCCGCCGCCAAGGGGATCCACCTGTGCACAGGGGAAGACTGGATGGAGAAGGTAAGGCAAAATGACAGCTTACGTGTCCGACGAGGAAAACAGCTGGCCCGAATGACAGGGAGGTAGCTGTGGAGAAACGCAGGGAGACAGACGGCTCCAGGCCGCAGCTCAGGGCAGGATGGAATAAATAGCAGGGCTTAACGAGGCGCAGGTGTGAGCGCAGCTGAGGTGGAAGCCCGTGAGCTGCGGGTGATGACAGTACTCCCCCCCCCCCCCCCCCCCACCAGCGCCTCCTGGCACTGGCTTACCTGGGTGTGTCCGGTGGAACTCCGCGATGAGGTCAGGATCCAACACCCACGAAGAGCGCACCCAGGATCTCCACTCCGGACCATAACCTTCCCAATCCACCAGGTATTGCAGCCCACGACCCCGACGCCGGGAGTCCAAGATGGCATTAACACCCCACGCCGGGTCACCGTCAACCATCCTGGGTGCAGGAGGAGACCTAGGAGGAGGGCAGAGTGAATTGGAAAGCACAGGTTTAATTTTGGAGACGTGGAAGGTGGGACACACACGAAGGGAGGGGGGAAGGGCCAAGCGCACAGCCACCGGGTTAATAATCCTGGATATGGTGAAGGGGCCGAGAAATCTTGGTGCCAGCTTCTTCTTCTCACCCTTGAGGCAGATGTCCTGAAAGGAGAGCCACACCTGCTGACCCACCCGGTAGGCAGGAGTCGGCCTTCTGTGGCGGTTGACAATGGAGCTGTTGCGCGCTGCTGTGCATAATAGCGCGTCTCTGGTCTTCTTCCACACACTCCGGCAGCGCCTGATGTGCGCCTGAACAGAAGGAACAGCCAGTTCAACCTCCTGCTCTGGGAAAACAGGAGGGTCATACCCCAAGGATGCTTGAAAGGGAGACAACCCAGTAGCAGTGGACCGGGCTGAGTTATGGGCGTACTTCACCCAGGTCAGGTAGGAGCTCCAAGACGAAGGGTTGGATGATGTCACGCAGCGCAGAGCAGCCTCCAACTCCTGGTTCGTGCGCTCACACTGCCCGTTGGACTGGGGATGATAACCAGAAGAGAGACTGACTGTGGCCCCCAAGGCACTGCAGAAGCTCCTCCAAACCTGGGAGACAAACTGTGGACCACGGTCCGAGACCACGTCCTGCGGAATCCCATGCAGCCTGACGACATGCTGGACCAGGAGATCGGCCGTCTCACGTGCCGAAGGAAGACCCTGAAGGGGCACAAAACGGGCGGCCTTGGAGAACCTGTCCACAATGGTCAGGACCGTGTCATAGGTGTTGGAGACCGGGAGTCCGGTGACGAAGTCAAGTGCAATGTGAGACCAGGGCCTACCCGGAATCAGCAGGGGCTGGAGGAGGCCCGCAGGTGGAGAGTTCGGAGACTTGCCGGTGGCGCACTGGGGAAAGGCCCGGACATAGTTGGTAATGTCTTTCTGAAGGCCCGGCCACCAAAATGAGAGTTGCAGAAAACTCACCAGGCGGGTGATGCCAGGGTGACAGGCGAGTTTGGAGATGTGGGCCCAGTGGATGACTTCACCCCGAACCGCCGAAGGAACATACAGTCTCCTCTCAGGCCCCCCACCGGGATCCGGCTCCACCTCCTGAGCCCTCTTAATCTTGTCCTTGATGTCCCATGAAATCGCCCCCACGACGCACGACTCGGGCAGGATGGTATGCTTGGGCACTTCTGGACCCTCTGGGGCGAACTGTCTGGAAAGAACGTCGGGCAACCCATTCTTCGAGCCTGGACGGTACATGATGGTAAAATTGAAACAAGTGAAGAACAGAGACCAGCGCGCCTGGCGGGCATTCAGGCGCTTCGCTGATCTCAGGTACTCAAGGTTCTTATGGTCCGTCCAGACTACAAAAGGCAGGGCTGCCCCCTCTAACCAGTGACGCCACTCCTGTAGCACAAGCTTGACAGCGAGGAGCTCCCTGTCGCCGCCATCGTAGTTCCGCTCTGCCGCCGATAGTTTCCTGGAGAAGAAGGCGCAGGGCCGTTTAACTCCATCCACCGGTGACCGCTGGGACAACACCACTCCCACCCCTGCGTCAGACACATCGACCTCCACCAGACACTGGAGAGCGGAATCAACCTGGGTCAAGACCCGGGAGGACGAGAACTCCGCCTGGAGAGTCTTGAAGGCGGCAGCAGCCTCCTCAGACCACCAAAAAGGCACATTCGACGACGTGAGGTGAGTCAGGGGGGTGACAATGGCGCTGTAGTTGGGGACAAAGCACCGGTAGAAATTAGCGAATCCGATAAACTGTTGCACCTGCTTCCTTGAGGTTGGCGTGGGCCACTCGACCACCGCTTTGACCTTAGCGGGGTCGGGGAGGATCTGGTTGTGGGAGATCACGAACCCCAGGAAGGAGGTGGTTTGGGCGTAGAACTCGCATTTTTCTGCCTTAATGAACAGGCGATTTTCCAGCAGATGTTGCAGGACCCGCCTCACATGGGCCTGGTGCTCCTCACGTGATCTGGAGAAGATGAGTATATCGTCAAGATAGACGAAGACGAAAACTCCCAGGAAATCCCGCAGAACGTCATTTATAAGGCGCTGGAAGACGGCAGGCGCGTTGGTGAGCCCGAACGGCATCACGAGATACTCAAAGTGGCCACTGGGTGTCCTAAAGGCCGTCTTCCACTCGTCTCCCTCCCGGATTCTAACGAGGTGGTAAGCGCTGCGGAGGTCGAGCTTGGTGAACCAGGTCGCCCCCTGGAGGGAGTGGAAAGCGGTGTCCATGAGCGGCAGGGTGTAGTGGTCCTTGATCGTGATGTCATTCAGGGCTCTGAAGTCAATACAGGGAAGTAGGGACCCATCCTTCTTGCCCACGAAGAAGAAGCCCATGCCAAGCGGGGACGAGGAGGGGCGGATGATCCCAGCGCTGAGTGACTCCTTTATATATGTGTCCATCGCCTCGCGTTCCGGTGCAGAGAGACTGTAGAGGCGGCCAGATGGCAGGGGCGCCCCCGGGCAGATGTTGATAGCACAGTCGTAGGGTCGATGCGGTGGAAGGGACAAGGCTTTGGACTTACTGAAAGCTGCCCCCAAGTCATGGAACTCCTGCGGCACCAGGGTCAGGTCCGGGGGCTCAGAGACAGGGGCCGGCAGAGGGGCAGATGGAGCGCAGGCTGCCGACTGGAGACAGGTACCCAGGCAGAAGGTGCTCCAGGACAGGATGCTGCCGGTTCTCCAATCCAGGACAGGATTATGCAGCCACAGCCAGGGGTAACCCAGAATGACACGGTCCGACAAAGAGGGCAGGATATAGAAGGTCAGATCCTCCCAGTGGTTGCCGGAGACGATGATGGGAACTGGCTTGGAGCGATGAGTTACTGTACCCAGAGGAGAACGGGAGAGCGTTATCAAGTTCAGGGGATTGGGCAGCTGTTGGCTGGGTATGCCCAAACGGGTTGCCAGGCTCTTAGAAATAAAGTTCTGCTCTGCCCCAGAATCCACCAGTGCGTGAGTGGAATGTCCAGTGGAGTTGTGGCAGAAACGAATTGGCAATGTACAAGACGATAGGGGATTAGATCGGTTGGAGTCCGCGCGGCCCCCTATTGTGACTCGCAGACCTCCCCTTTTGGCTTCACCGGACACAGCTCCACGGGATGCCGGTCGTCTCTGCAGTACATGCAGAGACCCCGTTCCCGCTGGCGTTGTCTCTCCGCTAGAGGGAGCCTAGTGTGCCTGATAGCCATGTCCTCTGGTTCATCGGCGGACTCCGGGGCTGGTAACGCCAGAGGGTGCGACTGAGCTGAACGAAGGGAAGCTCCGTGCGAGCGGCTGGCAGACTTCCGCTCCGCGGCCCGCTCACGCAGCCTGTTGTCCAGGCTAATCGTGAGCGAGATCAGCTCGGAGAGTCGCTCTGGGAGATCCCGACCAGCTAGTTCATCCCTCAGACCAGAATTAAGACTACGGAGGAAAACGCTGCAGAGAGAAGCCTCTCCCCAGCCCACCTCCTCCGCAGCCACCCGGAAGTCGACTGCATATTCCACCGCGGACCTGGCTCCCTGTTGGAGACCAAGAAGCCGGTCCGCGAGGACGCTATCGAGCCAGGAATGATCAAAGACCTCTAGAAAGTCTCGCACGAACTGGTCATACGAGAGGTTTGCGTAACTTGGCTTCTTCATTACAGCGTAAGCCCAAGCCAACGCTCACCCCTCGAGGAGGTTAGCCATGTACCCGATTCGGCTATGGTCTGAGGGGAAGTCCCCGGGAACACGCAGAAACACCGACTCACACTGAAGTATAAACCCCTTCGCTCCACCGAGTTTCCCGCTGAAGCGAGCAGGAGTTGGGATGGGTGTGAGATGGGCTGGCGCTCCCGAGCTAGGCTGGCCGGCTGTGGAAGCACCCGTAGCCACGCCGCCAGAAGGACCCGAAGGGAAAGGCCGCGGGGGGTCCAGGCGGTCCAACCGATTGGTAATTGAGGTGAGTTGATTTAGAATGACCTGTTGTTGATGAGCAATCAAATCTACCCGAGCCTCGAGGGTGGTAAAATGGCGCGCGAGCCCGCTATCCGCTGGGCCGCTTTGCTGGAGCCGTACTGACATATTATTCGGCCCAGGAAACACGCACGCAGGCTCGGACAGATTTGAAAGCTTTATTCAATAATAATGTGTGTGTGTGGATGCGTGTATGCGAGATATGAATGTGGTGTGGGTGGAGGATGAGGTCAGGACAGAGCAGTTCGCCGTTCAGCCAGGCAACCCTATGAGAGAGGAGAGCAGGGATTAGCTGGGCAACCACACGGGAAAGTGACGAAGTAATTGTGCTTACTTGTAGCGACGCGGTGGCTGGCGTGGCAAGTCCCAAGCCTGGGAGACAGCGTTCTACTGAGCGTCCATGAAGATGCAGCAAGTGGAGGAGCAGCGTGACGAGGGGAAGAGAGTCCGCCGCCAAGGGGATCCACCTGTGCACAGGGGAAGACTGGATGGAGAAGGTAAGGCAAAATGACAGCTTACGTATCCGACGAGGAAAACAGCTGGCCCGAACGACAGTGAGGTAGCTGTGGAGAAACGCAGGGAGACAGACGGCTCCAGGCCGCAGCTCAGGGCAGGATGGAATAAATAGCAGGGCTTAACGAGGCGCAGGTGTGCGCGCAGCTGAGGTGGAAGCCCGTGAGCTGCAGGTGATGACAGATTAAAGTGATTAAACTGCCCACCACTAGTTAAAGTATAATTTTGTCTAAGTAAACTGTGATTTTAACATTTTTAATGTAGTTATATGACTCAAGAAATCATTTTAGAAAGTTAAAACCCACAAATACACCATATTTGAGTGAATGGGATCTTTAATATCAATATATAGTCATGTTTGAATTCAGCATTTTCTGTGAACTTTTCACTCTGCCTGGGGTTTTTAGCTGTTCATTGTCCTTTCTATCTAGTGAGATTGTCACTACTGTGACTGAAGATGCTGTGTACGTTCCACCTTGCCCTAATGCTGTTGAGGGCATAAGTGAACTCTATAGCAGGTCTACAGATCTCTCACCTTGATGGCTTTTTCAGGCTTTGACCTCAGTGACCTGTGGACAGTTCTGTTCAAATTATGATGTTGATTTTCATGTGGCATTTCAAACCAAAGAAGGAATGCTGGTCCTACACCAACATTCACTGGTCCTACCCTGCCTCCCATGAAACTCTCAGATCTGTCAAAGCCAACCTGAGTTGTGTATCAAATAGGTCTTTTCCACAAAAACGGTTCAAGTGCTTAACTGGAGCCAGAGCCTGATTAGCACCAGTTCTTTGGTTTTCCACCGCCTGAAGCACCATTCCTAGGCTCTCAAAAGTGGGGCTATCGTGGCCCCAACTCCTAGCTGGGCCAGCGGCAGCACCAGTTTACGCTGGTTACGTCCACAGCCATGGGCGTGGTTAACTGACCAGCTTCAAAACATTACTGACCGCCATGTTGCTTTCCAAACAGCGGAGCACATGACGGATTCCAAAACCAAACAGCTTTAGAGCGAAGAGGAGACACATTTCTTTGCTCTATGGACATAAGCAGAAGTACAAGATAAGCTGGAGGGGGCCACTCATCTGATGAACTGTTTTGGAGGACAGGCCAGCCAAGGATGATCGTCACTGCTGTGGATTAGTCCGTACAACAAACTGCTGAAAACACGCTGGTGAGTGTATTGTCTCTAAAATGCCAAACGTTAATGAATATATACAGTATACATACATATTTATCCGCTTGTATTGCTATGTAAGGACCAAAGTGCGGATATTTTTTCCTCACTCTTGTGACTATAGTATTTTTGACATTACTATGTCAAAAAGCTAACAGTGTTTTTACCACGAACGTTTCTCCTCGCCATAAAGAAATGTGCGTTTGAGAAACTAGAACAGAAATCTTAGCATCTTACAGAATACTTTTTTTTTTTATATAGACATCCAGCGCAAAATATGTTTTTTGTGGTATCAATACTGTATATGAATGGGTGCCTTGCGTTGTGTTATGGGAGATTTTTCTACTAAAGACACTAGTAACATCGTCTTTTTTACTATTCTGGTAATATTTCCATAATCTTGGGCCATTTTTTTTTTATTTCACTCGTTTAATTGTGTGTTGTGTAACTCTGTTTTATCTAATCCTTCTCTTACTTTAGTGCGCAGTACCTGGTGGAACACCTACAATTTCATTGTACTGTACAACTGTACAATGACAATGAAGCCTATTCTATTCCTGTTCTTCTATTCCACAATCAGACATGTAAGCTTTGCTAATCTTGATATTGAATAAAATTGCCTTCTATGTCTGCACATTTAATGGAAGGCTTAATTTGGACACTGCACAAACTAAAACACTTTTTTTTTTGTATTTACAGATTTATCACAGCTGGATGATGAGGGAGAACCAGACAGACCTGTGGTGTCCAGCTCACCTTCACCAGCACCAAGCTTGTCCTCCTCCTGCTCCTCCTTCTCTTCTCATCAGACCAGATTAGGTCATACTGTATATGTTCAGATCATGACCCGATCACACAAAGGAGGGAGTGAATTAAACCAGTTATACACTTGAATTGAATGTTGTGATGCCACTAACAGTAAATGGATGTTGAATAGACACATTCAATCTTGGATTGATGATTCCTGCATTTTTCAGTGTGTGGTTATTTTTTATTGCTTATTTTTGTACTTTAAAACAGGGAAACAGAAGCGGGACACAAACACGGACCTCCTTCTTGACTACTTGGAGAGGTCAGAGGAGAGACAGCAGGAGCAGAGCAGGAGGGAGGAGCAACTGACATCCGCTTTGCTGCAAAGCATCCAGAAGATGGAGGACAGGACCAGTACCCTTGTTGGACTGATGGGACATGTTGTGTCTGTGCTTGAGGGACTACAGAAAAGTACCTATCACAGCACTGATATTTTTGGCTGTGTGTACATAATATTTCATATGTAGCTGTCTTAAATTTTTGAACATTTTGTAAATAAAAGCTTTCTTTCCTTAAGTGTTTTTCTGCTTCTCCAGTAATTGTTATCCTCACACCAAACATATGCATGAAATGTAAAGCTATTTAGGACAAACAATGCAAATCACTATAACATTGTAGTGGTGGGAAGTGAAAGTACAAGTACTGAATTGCTGCACTTAAGTTCATTTTTTCAGGTATTGTACAATATATCAGGTATTTGTGGACTTACTCATATTTTTGACAACTTTTTCACATTTTCTAAAGAACAAGCAGCAACAAACTTTAAATCTATGCACTTTTTCTGTGGAAAATGTTCCAAGTTGCCAGCTTCAGAAATGATAATGAATTTATATTCTTTTGACAATGTACCACACGACATTCTGTGAGCTCTGGACAAGATCATTTCTGGGGAAAGTACTTTTAACTTTTACACTTTACAGTCTGTCTCTTGTTACCCCTACATGAATAAAAACTTGAATCAGTACTTTAACCAGAATAGATGACACACAAGTATAGAGGGGTATACCTTTAATAACTCTGTAAATGTGCCTATAAAATATATAAATACTTTAAAACAGAGTACACTGAGGATTGATTGTCAGCTGAATGTTTTATTCATTAATTATTTTGAACTACTTCACATGTTATATTTTGTAAATGACATGGCAGGCATTAAACAGGTTATTGCTCCCCACTGTTAAAATACTCCATTAAAGCTGCCCTAATATCATTCTACGCTGGCATGGTCAGGCAGTGGTTGAACTGGAGGTTGACTGTGATCAGGTGTGTCTGGGAGTCCAAACTTGTCACCATGTTCCTCACAAATATTATCAAGTATGCAGCAGCTGAGCACCATTTTCTTGCTCAGCTCCAGTTTGCAGTCATTCCTTGTCAGGAGGGACCTCCATTGTTCTTTCAAGCTGCCGAAAGTCATTTCCACAACTGAACGTGCACGGCTCATCTGGTAGTCGTAGTTACATTGTTCAGGGGTGAGTCTGCCTGTGTCCGAAAAGGGTTTCATCAGCCACTTCTGCGGCTGGGTGATGAAATCCGGTGTCGTGCCAAAAAGTGATCATCATCTACAGGAGCCAGGAGCGCCCGCTTGTTAAAGGTGTACAGATACAGCTCAGAAAATTAGAATATCATGAAAAAGTTCAATATTTTTGTCACTCATTTCAGAACGTGAAACCCATATACTATATAGAATCATTACACAGAGAGTGAAATATTTCAAGTGTTTATTTATTTTAATTTTGATGATTATTGCTTACAGCCCATGAAAACCCCAAATTCAGTTTCTCAAAAATTACAATATTACATAAAATTAATTAAAAAATATTTTTTTTAATACAAATGTGGACTGACTGAAAAGTATGTCCATGCACACACTCAATACTTGGTCGGGGCTCCTTTTGGTTTAATTACTGTATCAGTGTGGCGTGGCATGGAGTTGATCAGCCTGTGGCACTGCTGAGATGTTATGAAGGTCCAGATTGCTTTGATAGTGACCTTCAGCTTGTCTGCATTGTTGGGTCTGGTGTCTCTCATCTTCCTCGTAACAATACTCCATAGATTCTCTATGGGGTTTAGGTCAGGAGAGTTTGCTGGCCAATCAAATACAATGACGCCATGGTCATTAAACCAGGTTTTGATACTTTTGGCAGTGGGTGGGTGGGGTGCCAAGTCCTGCTCGAAAATGAAATCAGCTTCTCCATAAAGCTTGTCAGCAGAGGGAAGCATGAAGTGCTCTAAAACTTCCTGGTTGACGACTGCACTGACTTTGGTCTTGATAAAACACAGTGGACCAGCACCAGCAGATGACATGGTTCCTCAAATCATCACTGACTTTGGAAACTTCACACTAAACCTCAAGCAACTTAGATTCTGTGCCTCTCCACTCTTTCTCCAGACTCTGGGACTTTGATTTCCAAATGAAATGCAAAATTTACTTTTATCTGAACAGAGGTCATCTGCTGGTGTTGGTCCAGTGTGTTTTATCAAGACCAAAGTCAGTGCAGTCGTCTACCAGGAAATTTAAGAACACTTCATGCTTCCCTCTGCTGACAAGCTTTATGGAGAAGCTGATTTCATTTTCCAGCAGGACTTGGCACCCCCCACACTGCCAAAAGTATCAAAACCTTGTTTAATGACCGTAGCATCACTGCGTTTGATTGGCCAGCCAACTGTCCTGACCTAAACCCCATAGAGAATCTATGGAGTATTGTAAAGAGGAAGATGAGAGACACCAGACCCAACAATGCAGACGAGCTGAAGGTCACTATCAAAGCAACCTGGACCTTCATAACACCTCAGCAGTGCCACAGGCTGATCACTTCCATGCCACACCACATTGATACAGTAATTAATCCAAAAGGAGCCCTGACCAAGTATTGAGTGTGTACATGGACATACTTTTCAGTCGGCCAACATTTCTATTAAAAAACTATTTTTTTAATTAATTTTATGTAATATTATATTTTTTTTTTGAGAAACTGAATTTGGGGTTTTCATGGGCTGTAATCCATAATCATCAAAATTAAAATGAATAAACACTTGAAATATATCACTCTCTGTGTAACGACTCTATATAATATATGGGTTTCACTTTCTGAAATGAGTGACAAAAAATATTGAACTTTTTCATGATATTCTAATTTTTTGAGATGTACCTGTACTGCCTGGTCTCAGTCCACCTACACTGTGTCTGTAAATGTTGAGGTTTTATCATATCTGAAAAATTATAGTGTTGGCCAAAGTGTTGCAGTTTGGAAAACAATGTATACAATTTATCTGATTGCAAAATTTATGTGCAAAAACATCGTTGTTTGGAGGTACATAGAGTATGTATTTTTACAGTATCTTCATGTATATATGCAATAAATCTATTCATTTTTCCATGTAACCTTGTGACTGGATTATTTTAATTGCTTTTAATCCTAGATCATTTGTTTCGGGTTCAAAATGCATCATAAGTGTTAAATATATCTTGTTATACCTAAGTCAGTACTGTTTATCTTTTGGAATATATATTTAACGGCTAATATTAACCCACAACAATATGGCCCCTGGCGATCATTTTTTGGGCAGCTGATCACTTTTTGGCATGACAAAACAGGCGACCTCCGTCTCGTAATGCCCCGTAACACCACCTATTACAGAACTGACATAAATATTATGTTTAAAAGTGTAGTCAATGCTTGCACTACAGACTTGATCTAACAACGACTGATAACTGAAATATTGATAATTGCCGGTCTCCTGAAACGTTTTTGGATGGAATACAGGTTTGGAATAATAAAAGCAGCGCTCCCAAAGAAACAACAAACTCCTACATGTTGACAAGCTAGTGCTACTACTCTTCTTCCGTGGTCTTCTTCTTCTTCTTCTTCTCTCAGTTACTGGTGGATAGCAAACAACTGAAAGGCACATACTGCCATCTGCGGGGTTGCATAAAGGCGCTTCACACTTTGTGATGACGTTGCCCTGACGTAATCCCCGACTAGCTCCATATCGGTGGAAAACCAACTGGTTCTTATGAGGCACTACAGTTGAACTGGTTAAGCACTGACACCAGCCCCAGAACCAAACTAGCACTGGCTCTTATTTTGGTGGTAATTAGTCCAAAGAGAGAAAATGAACGTATTCAAAGAGCATCCACAGGCCAAACAGGCCCCTGTCGGACTGCAGATGATATCAGGAGAACCCTGACCTAGGTTAACCATGGTGGATCTAAAAAAACCTGGTGGCAATGTTCAGCAATTGTTTTGATTAGTTGGCAGATAATCATACAGACATCTTCAATAAGTACATCAGTTGTTCAGTCCTCTTAAAGACCTCGGACAGACGAAAATTCAATATCGCTAATTCATATCTCAAATTGTTGTCTGAGACGAGCTAAGGCGAACCGCACATGTTTTGGTGTCAACGAATGTCGCATAAGGTGACAATGCGCTCTTGAAGTATGCTGTCATCGAGAGCGGGCGGACCCAGCCAAGCGATCAGCGGCTAAGTAGGCCACTGACTGTGTGACGTCACCCCAGGCAAACATGCGCACATGGTCGGTGGCCATTGCTGTGTTTTGCTTCATGCAACACTTGATGTTTACGTCTTAAAATCGGCGATTACGGATATTTCTCGGAATACTTGTGGATTGTAAGAAAGTAGAAGAAATTACCAATTACCAATGACAGTTCAGCTTCCAATTTTTAGGGAAGCAACATATTTGCTAAGAAAAACAAATATAAGCCTAAGATTGTAAGAGAAATGTGCTTTTAAAAATGGAACCACAATTTTCTACCATAAAATGGTTCCCATTATAACTGTGAAATGTTATTTAGTGGAATATAATAATTGCTATATCTGGAAACTAGTTATTTTCTTAATCTGTAGTGATACTCACTCACTATGACTGGCGCCTAGCGGCTGCCCCGGCCTTGGATGCGCTCTGCAGAGCGTGCCCAAATGCCAATTCACGTTTCGTTACCTTGTATTCATACATGTGTAATGACAATAAAGTTGAATCTCATCTCATCTCATCTCATACTCCATTGATTTTTGTATTTCTTTGTATATTTCTGCTGTGTTTTCAAACATTCATACAAAGGTAGTATAGTATGTAATATTTCGTTTCAAACTGAGAAGAATTTAGTGTGTTCTAACTATTCAAATGTATATGAAATGCGACTTTGATGAATGCTGAACTATGAGAATTATAACATTGGCATGAACATTAATAAACTCAATATATGATTTTACCAAACTTTATTTACATATCATTGTCCACAAATCTAATCTTGGTAGGCAAAATCCCTTGTATCGATCAGATGGGAATGTTTCTCTGATGAGGCTCACCGCACAGGCAGGCAACATATCTATATGTAGCTGTAATGTAATGTAGCTATATTCCATCTAGCTACATTGCTCCGCACTGTGTGTGTTTATATACTTGCATATTTATTCCACCTAGCTGCAATGCTCCATACTGTGGGTGTTTATATATTTACATATTTATTCCATCTAGCTACAATGCTCTGCACTGTGTTCATATATTCATATATTTATTCCATCCAGCTACAATGCTCTGCACTGTGTGTCTGTGTGTGTGTGTGTGTATATATATATTTTATAGTAATATGTACATATGTATATTAGCTGCTCTTGCTTGCTTGTTTTTTCTTGCCTTCTGATTGTTGCTCTGAGTGTTGCTATCCCTGTGCTGTTGCAATCCTGGAATTTCCCCGTTGTGGGACTAATAAAGGCTTATCTTATCTTATCTTATCTTATCTTATGTGTCTGTATTGCCTGAAAAATATGGGGTTTCATTAATAAATTTATTATTTGCATTGATTATTGAATGTATTGAATGATTTGTTCATAATTCATCTGGAAAAGTAAATCACATGAATAAATATTGTTTATAAACTCACTCGTGTTGACTTGCGTCTTGATCAACATATTGCTGTCTGTAGGCCAGATAAGCTGTCTGTAAAACCCAGTGTCAAGACAGACATAACGAAAACCTGGGTGATCAGTGATACACTTTGGTAGTTTATCATTGGTGTATCCACAGCCCTTCAGTTCTTCTATTTTCTTCTTCACCTTCAATATTTCCTGGCAGCACCGACATTCACTTGATTTTGGCATAACCTTACATTTCTCACAAGTGCACCTGTGCAAAAAAATGGTATAATCAGATGCTTATAATAAACTAATGGCTCGTGGGAGTGCTATGTAAATTGGTCTATGAAGTTTGATTAGAAAAAATTAAAAGCATGTAAAAAATTTTGACTGGAAAGAAAACTTATAGTAAAACAATAATGAATCACAATAATTCTTAAACATGATCCATCATTCTCTTAGAGAATTCTGTAGCTTTTGAGACAAGTATTAACATGATGATGATTAACAACATGTCATGAGAAACTCGTAAAGTACACCTATTATCGCTCACATAGATTATCCATTTATTTCAAATGAAAATGTTTCTAAGTCGCCAAATAAGGCAGCGAGTGACCAATTGGTAGTTTTAGTTTGAAAATTAAGTGTGTGACCATGCATGTCGCCAAAAAAAAAAATATTTCTAAGCATCTTTTACCAAGATAAATCTTCAAGCCGATCGTCGTCAACTTGGTCTGTTCCCGTCTCTGTTTCATCTTCCTCCTCTCCCTCTGGCTCGAACAAATAAGGCTGAATACCCCCCTCAGTACCACCCAAAACTTCATCATCCGATTCTTCATTTTCAATCTCATCATTTATATTGAGGTCGTCAAACTCGACAAAATAATCACTGTCCGAATCACTTTGCTCTCGTTCTGCCATTTTCTTTGTAATCCTGGGGTGATGTCACTAATGCCCGCACCAATCGATAGATGGCGCTAGTGCAGCCTCACTAAGTGAAGGCTGGGCTATGAGCAAATAAGGTCATTTATGGAGGCTGGTGACACATATTAAATCGCGGGAATCGGCAGAATTGAATATTTTCATACAATCAGTTGATTGGTTCAATAAAAAAATGTGACTGTCCGAGGTCTTTAACACATCCACCATCATCCAAGTGCTAAAGAAGTCCACTCAGCATTGACAGCTGTATTATCCTTCTAAAACGATAGTCTTGACTCACACTGTCCAGAAGAGACAGTATTTCACCTTGTCTCTATTCTGTTTAGATGGGCTAACAATAAAGCTCCTTTAAATTTTTTATCTTAAAGAAGCTGTGACTTTCCCAGAATTTATATATCCGGTATATTCATAACAATATATTGTATTCTTCTATGTAAAAGAATTCATATACTTCAATTTCTATTGAAATGAAGGTCAGAAAAGTTCAGCAACACAGACAATATTGATATACAGTATATTTGTATTATCCAAGATCCAATCTTGGATAATACAACTAGAAAAGCACTCGGAGAGCGCAGACCTCCGCCAAGCGGCACAGTTCCCCCCATACAGTGTTTATGTGTACGTTTTCAGATTCCCTGAGCATGAAAAGATATGACTAGCAATTGGATTCACAATGATTATTTGTTTATTTGACGTGGACAGTGCAATAAACAGACAATTAATGAATGACAATCAATGTGATAGTGATAGGATTAGTGGCTCAGTAGTGTAAAACGGGGCTATAAGGGACGGCGGGTTGATAAGGGACACTTTTGTGGGAAATGTTTTAAATGTAATTCTGCTTTTTTTTATTTTGAGCAGGATGCTGAGTTGTGTTGTTATTGTCAAATATCCATGAATCGTTCATCAAATGTAGGCGGAAGCAAAATTAAAAAAGCAGAATTACATTTAGAAAAGTGTCCCATGTTACCCCGCCGTCCCTTATAGCCCCGTTTTACGGTTGTAAAAGCATTGCCTCCTTGGCGGAGGTAATAAACTGAAGTGTTGGTGTGTCCATCTCCTCCACTGACGGATGCAGATTGGTTAGACAGGTTGCCGTGGGTTTTATATTATATTGGGGTTGCGCTCGGCGGCAAAACAGAATGTAGAATTTTCCCCGGCAGAGAGGTCGTTTTTACGCAGCGCCTATAGCTGGGCGGGTAATTTGTGGCAAATAATCGGGCGGCGGACAGGTGTCCGTGTCAGGTTTTGCAGCGTGGCGCAAAAACAGGCACGCTGGCGGGGCCAGGCCAGCAGTGTTTTCCGCGTGCTTTTGTGCCTAAGACGTTGAAGAACGCGGAGTTTGTGTTGGTCAGACACGACGACCAGCGCAATGTGCGCAGCGCCTATGGCTGGCGGGCTCAGGCCAGCAGTGTTTTCCGCATGCTTTTGTGGCTACAATGTTGAAGAAGGCGGAGTTTGTGTTGGTCAGACACGACGCCCAGCGCCGTCCATTGCGCCTGCGCACATGTTGAAAATGGCCATATGTCACAGTGTGGAAAAATGCTTTAAAAAATTCCTGTATGCAGACGGTGATGCGGATCATCCCCAAAATTTAATCAGTTCTTCCTTGTACCATTTCCAACAACGCCTGAAAGTTTCATGGAAATCCGTCCAAGACTTTTTGAGTTATCTTGCTAACCAACAGACAGACAGACAGACAGACAAACACGCAAACCCTGGCAAAAACATAACCTCCTCCAGGCCTTTTCGGCCTGGCGGAGGTAAATATATAACTGTGGGCGCCACTGTGGGCGCACACTGTGGGCGCCATCTTGATCCAAGATGGCGCCCACAGTGGTCACTATGGTGCTTCGCTGCGCTTTTTTTTGTTTGTTTTTGTTCGTCAATTGTGTGTCTGCCTGCTCTTACACCCGTGAAGAGCTACTAAATATCAGGACTTTCACTCCCACGGACCTACTCCCAGTTTTTTTGGCTCCTGCCGCCGATCTGGTTCACTTTTTAGCCCTAAAAGTGAGACGGCGAAAGAGAGGAAGACGAGCGGGCGCCCTTGTGCGGCTTCGCAGGAGAGGCACGCGCACGGCCTTGCCTGGGATCTTTCTGTCCAACGTCAACACTGATGCGATTTAAGGACCTCTCCACCTCGTGTGCCCTCTGCTTCACTGAGACCTGGCTCAAGAAAAAGACACCGGACAGCACGCTCCTCCTCAAGGGATTTCAGCTGTTTCGGGCAGACCGCAACACGGGGCTCTCCGGCAAGACCACAGGCGGAGGAGTCTGCTTCTACATCAACAGCAGCTGGTGCTCCAATGTAACTGTGATCTCCCAACACTGTTCTCCCGCTCTGGAATATTTATTCATCAACTGCAAGCCATTTTATTCCCCGCGTGAGTTTGCTTCATTCATCCTGTGGGGGCTGAGATCGTCACTTCCTTGTGGTAACGTATCGTCACTTCCTGTTTTGCTGTCTGCCTGTGTGGTTTGCTCTCCAGCTCTCGAGCCACTAGCTATGGCTACTAGCTCTCTTTCCTCTCCTCCTCTGGTGTGCTCTCTCTGTCAGATGTTTAGCTACACCTCCGCCTCTTTTAGTGATAACGGTAAATGTAATAAATGTTGTCTTTTTGAGGCGCTCGAGGCGAGGTTGTCTGATTTGGAATCCCGGCTCCGCTGCATTGAAACACCGTCTGCGCCAGTTACTCTCGACGGACGCCCCTTAGCTGCAGCGGAGCTAGCTAGCTTAGGTCCCCCTGTCACCGGTTCCCCGGCTCTCCTCTGCAGCGAGGAGACTGGGTGGGTGACGGTGAGAAGGAAGCCTAGTCGCAAAGCCCCGGTTCACCACCAACCTGTTCACGTTTCTAATCGTTTTTCCCCGCTCAGCGACACACCCGCTGAGGAAAAAACTCTGATCATTGGCGACTCTGTAGTCAGAAACGTGAACCTAGAGACTCCAGCGGCCATAGTCACATGCATTCCTGGGGCCAGAGCAGGCGACATCGAGTCAAATTTGAAAATGCTGGCTAAAAGTAACTGTAAATATTCCACAATTGTTATTCACGCCGGCATTAATGACATCCGTCTCCGGCAGTCGGAAGTCACGAAACTTAATGTAGAATCGGTGTGTGACTTTGCAAAAACGATGTCTGCCACTGTAGTATTCTCTGGGCCCCTCCCCAATCTGACCAGTGATGACATGTTTAGTCGCTCATCATCCTTGAACCGCTGGCTGTCTGTGTGGTGTCCTAAAAATGACGTGGGCTACATTGACAATTGGAGCTCTTTTTGGGGAAAACCTGGTCTTATGAGACGAGACAGCATTCATCCCACTTTGGATGGTGCTTCTCATTTATCTAACAATCTGGCATCTTTTTTATCCAAATTTCCAAAACCCTGACTACTCAGAGTTGGGACCAGGAAGCAGAGTCTCA
Organism: Pholidichthys leucotaenia; assembly: GCA_020510985.1. Lineage (NCBI taxonomy): Eukaryota > Metazoa > Chordata > Actinopteri > Cichliformes > Pholidichthyidae > Pholidichthys > Pholidichthys leucotaenia. The sequence goes on along the minus strand of CM035840.1, from coordinate 410,891,186 downwards.
GTCTTACACGCCTCTCTGCAGCTCCTCTTCATCCGCCACCCCTCAGCTTAGCCCCTGTCTTCCCCATCAGAGAATCGTTGTCTGCTCCCTCCAAAGTAAATAAAAATATAATGTATAAGCATCCCAAAGTGATAAAGCAAAATATTGGTAAAACTCAAATTAAACATAAAGCCTCTAAATTGAATGATTTGGCCTCTGTTCCTCCTCATAATTTAAAAATTAAATGTGGTTTATTAAATATTAGGTCTCTAACTCCCAAGTCTCTGTTAGTCCATGATCTGTTAATTGATCATCAGATTGATTTAATTTCCCTTACAGAGACTTGGTTAGGACAAGAGGATTATGTTGGTTTAAATGAATCAACTCCCTCTGGTTATTTAAACTGTCAAAATCCCAGAAGTTCTGGTCGTGGAGGAGGAGTAGCAACAATTTACCATTCCAAATTACTAGTTAATGTAAAGCAAAAAACATGTTATAATTCCTTTGAGGGCCTGGTCCTCAGTATTGGGCACTTTAGCAATTCCAGGTTAAACCCAATTTTATTTGCCATAGTTTATCGTCCCCCATCAACCTATTCAGAATTTTTATCCGAATTTCCTGATTTCTTAGCTGATTTAGTGCTGAAATCTGATAGAATAATTATAGTAGGGGACTTTAATATACATGTGGATGTAGATAGTGACTGCCTTAATGTGGCTTTTAATTCAATATTAGACTCGATTGGGTTTTCTCAGAAAGTAGGAAATTCTACTCATTACCTCCACCATACATTGGACCTTGTTCTGACATATGGCATAGAAATAGAAAATCTGGTAGTGTCTCCTCATAACCCTGTACTGTCAGACCATTGTCTGTTAACCTTTGATTTTACTATTTCTGACTATTTGGCTCCTAAAGAAAAATATTATCACAGTAGATGCCTCTCAGATGATGCTGTTTCCAAATTTATGCAGATTGTTTCCTCTATGCCATGTGCAACACAACGGAAATAAGCTATAGACAGCTTGCTCCTTCTGTAATTGATAACATGGTGGATAGTGTTTCAGCTTCTCTACATCAGGCTCTAGACTTGGTGGCCCCCTTAAAAAAGAAAAAGTCTAATCAGAGATTTTTAACTCCTTGGTTCAACACAGAAACTCGTAGCTTAAAACAGAAGACTCGTCAATTAGAAAGAAAATGGCGCTCTACTAATTTAGATGAAATCTATTTAGCTTGGAGAAATCATCTTTTAATTTATAAAAAATCTCTTAGAAAAGCTAGAACGAGTTATTACTCTGCATTAATAGAAGAGAACAAGAATAATCCCAGGTTTCTTTTCAGTACTGTAGCCAGGTTGACAAAGAGTCAGGACTCTGTCAATCCTAGCATCCCCTTAGAGCTTACTAGTCAGGACTTTATGAACTTTTTCAATAATAAAATTTCATCCATCAGAGATAAAATCAATCAGATTCTTCCCACAGTTAACTTAAATACTGTAACTACTACAACTCCTTCTATTGATGTCTGTCTTGATGAGTTTACTCCAATCGACCTTTGTGAGTTAGACAAAATAGTTTCCTCATCCAAACCTTCAACTTGTCTTTTAGACCCTATTCCTACCAGGTTATTTAAAGAAGTCTTCCCACTTATTGGTAGCTTTATTCTTCATATAATCAATTCTTCATGAACTTTAGGCCATGTACCGCAGGCTTTTAAAACGGCTGTAATTAAACCCTTACTCAAAAAGCCAACGCTAGATCCAGGAGCTTTAGCTAACTATAGACCAATCTCTAATCTCCCTTTCATTTCAAAAATCTTAGAAAGAGTTGTTGCTATGCAATTATTTGACCACCTGCAGGGAAATGGTTTATTTGAGGAGTTTCAATCTGGGTTTAGAATCCATCATAGCACTGAAACAGCCTTAGCGAAGGTCACTAACGACCTCCTCATTGCATCTGATAATGGACTAGTTTCTGTACTTGTCCTTTTAGATCTTAGTGCAGCTTTTGATACTATTGATCATAATATTCTACTTGATAGATTAGAACACTATGTTGGACTTAATGGAACTTCGTTGCAGTGGTTTAGATCTTATTTATCTGATAGGTTCCAGTTTGTTCATGTAAATGATGAGTTTTCTCTCAGCTCAAAGCTTAGTCATGGAGTTCCACAGGGATCTGTGCTTGGCCCTACTCTTTTTAGTTTATATATGCTTCCGTTAGGCAACATTATTAGAAAGCACTGTATACATTTTCACTGTTATGCAGATGACACACAATTATACCTGTCAATGAAGCCAGATGATACTAATCAATTAGCCAAGTTAGAAGCCTGTCTTAAGGAAATCAAAGTTTGGATGACTTGTAATTTCCTGCTATTAAATTCAGATAAGACTGAAGTCATTCTTGTTGGTCCAAAAAACCTTAGAAATTCCTTTCCAAATCAAACTTTCAGTTTGGATGCAGTTACTCTTTCTCTTAATAGCTCTGTGAGGAACCTTGGAGTTATTTTTGATCAGGATTTGTCCTTCAATTCACATATTAAATTTGTTTCTAAGACTGCCTTCTATCATTTGCGTAATATTGCCAAGATTAGGAGCATCTTGTCTCAGAGTGATGCTGAGAAGCTGATCCACGCTTTTGTTAGCTCGAGATTAGATTATTGTAATTCTTTATTATCAGGTTGTCCTAAAACATCTTTAAAAAGTCTTCAGCTGATCCAAAATGCTGCAGCAAGAGTTTTAACAGGTACTAGAAAGAGAGATCATATCTCTCCGGTTCTGGCCTCCCTTCATTGGCTTCCCATAGAGTTTAGAATTAAGTTTAAAATCCTTCTTCTTACTTACAAAGCTCTAAACAATCAGGCTCCTTTTTATTTAAAAGATCTGATACTACCGTATCATCCTAACAGAGCACTACGCTCCCAAAATGCAGGTTTACTTGTAATACCTAGAATCTCCAAAAGTACAATGGGAGGCAGAGCCTTCAGTTATCAAGCTCCTCTCCTGTGGAATCAGCTGCCAATCTGGATTCGGGAGTCAGACTCAATCTCTGTTTTTAAGAATAGGGCTAAAACCTACCTTTTTGATATAGCCTACAATTAGGGAGGGATCATGTGTTTTCTGAACCCTCCCTTAGTTATGCTGCTAATAGGTTTAGTCAGCCGGGGGACCTCCAGTAATGCACTGGGCCTCACTCCTTTCCTCACTCTCTATGAAATATTTTTTTTTTTGCTGGTCATTAACATTTGTTTGTGGGACTCCCGAAGCAGCTGAGGTGTACCGGCAGGCCAAGCGGAGTGCAGCTCGGGTGGTTGCTGAAGCAAAAACCCGGGTATGGGAGGAGTTCGGTGAGGCCATGGAACAAGACTTTCGGTCGGCTTCAAAGAGATTCTGGCAAACTGTTCGGCGGCTCAGGAGGGGAAAGCAGCTCCCCGTCCACACTGTGTATGGTGCGGATGGGACACTGTTGACTTCAACTGGGGATATCGTCGGGCGGTGGAAGGAATACTTCGAGGATCTCCTCAATCCCACTGATACGCCTTCCACAGAGGAAGCAGGGTTTGGGGACAAGGGGGATGACTCGCCTATCACAGGGGCTGAGGTCGCCAAGGTGGTTAAAAATCTCCTTGGTGGCCGGGCCCCAGGGGTGGACGAGATTCGCCCCGAGTACCTCAAGGCCCTGGATGTTGTTGGGTTGTCATGGTTGACACGCCTCTGCAACATTGCGTGGAGGTCGGGGGCAGTGCCTTTGGCATGGCAAACCGGGGTGGTGGTTCCTCTCTTCAAAAAAGGGGACCGGAGGGTGTGCTCCAACTTTAGAGGGATCACACTCCTCAGCCTCCCTGGGAAGGTCTATGCCAAGGTACTGGAGAGGAGAGTCCGGCCGTTGGTCGAACCTCGGATTCAGGAGGAGCAATGTGGTTTTCGTCCTGGCCGTGGCACATCGGACCAGCTCTTTACCCTCTCGAGAATTCTTGAGGGTTCGTGGGAGTTTTCCCAACCAGTTTACATGTGTTTTGTGGACTTGGAGAAGGCATTTGACCGCGTCCCTCGTGGATTTTTGTGGGGGGTGCTTCGGGAGTATGGGGTATCGGGCTTGTTGTTACGAGCTATTCGGTCTCTGTACGACCATTGTGAGAGTTTAGTTCGTATTGCCAACACTCGGTCGGAGTCATTCCCAGTGAGAGTTGGACTCCGCCAGGGCTGCCCTTTGTCACCGGTCCTGTTCATAATTTTTATGGACAGGATTTCTAGGCGCAGCCAGGGAATGGAGGGTGTCATGCTTGGTGACCACAGGATCTCATCTCTGTTGTTTGCAGATGATGTTGTCCTGTTGGCTTCATCCAGCAATGACCTACAGCTCTTGCTGGGACGGTTTGCCGCTGAGTGTGAAGCGGCTGGGATGAGAATCAGCACCTCCAAGTCCGAGTCCATGGTCCTCAGCCGGAAAAAGGTGGATTGTCCTCTCCGGGTTGGGGACAGGCTCCTGCCCCAAGTGGAGGAGTTTAAGTATCTTGGGGTCTTGTTCACGAGTGAGGGGAAAATGGAGCGAGAGATCGACAGACGGATTGGAGCAGCATCTGCAGTGATGCGGACGTTGTACCGGTCTGTTGTGGTGAAGAGGGAGCTTAGTTCTAAGGCAAAGCTCTCGATTTACCAGTCAATCTACGTTCCTACTCTCACCTATGGTCACGAGCTTTGGGTAATGACCGAAAGAACGAGATCGCGGATACAAGCGGCTGAAATGAGCTTTCTCCGTAGGATTGCTGGACTCACCCTCAGAGATAGGGTGAGGAGCTCAGTCATCCGGGAGAGGCTCAGAGTAGAACCGCTGCTCCTCCACATTGAAAGGAGTCAGTTGAGGTGGTATGGGCATCTGATTAGGATGCCTCCTGGACGCCTCCCACTTGAGGTGTTTCAGGCACGTCCCACTGGGAGGAGACCCCGGGGCAGACCCAGGACTCGGTGGAGAGACTATGTCTCCCAGCTAGTCTGGGAACGCCTTGGTATCCCCTCTGAAGAGCTGGAGCAGGTGGCTGGGGAGAGGGAAGTCTGGGCTTCTCTGCTTGAACTGCTGCCTCCGCGACCCGGACCTCCGGAAAAGCGGTAGAAGATGGATGGATGGATGGATAACATTTGTTTGTTCTCTCCCATAGATTGAGTCCCCATCGTGCTGTGTGCTCTCTACATGTCTGTTCTTTTCTTCTTCTCTATCCCCTCACCCCCCAGCCAGTCGCAGCAGATGACTGCCCCTCCCTGAGCCTGGTTCTGCTGGAGGTTTCTTCCTGTTAAAAGGGAGTTTTTCCTCTCCACCGTCGCCAAGTGCTTGCTCACAGGGGATCGCCTGATTGCTGGGGTCTTTCTGCAACTGTGGGGGTCCTCCCTACAGTTGATAGTGCTATGAGATGACTGTTGTTGTGAAATGGCGCTATATAAATAAAGTTGAATTGAATTGAATTGAATTGAATCCTGGCCGCTGTTTACGTCCCGCCCGACGCGGACGTGCACAAGGCTCAGCGCGCGCTCGCAGATCACATTCAGCAAGCGGAGCGGACTCTCCCGGACTCTCTGGTTATTGTGGTTGGCGACTTTAACCAGAGCAACCTGAGCCACGAACTCCCCCGGTACAAACAGTTTATTAAATGCCCCACCAGAGGAGAGAACACGCTGGATCACTGTTACACTACAGTGAAGGACGCGTATTGCGCTGTTCCCCGCGCTGTGCTCGGACTATCTGATCACGTGATGGTCCACCTGATTCCCACATACAGACAGAGACTGAAGCTCACAAAACCTGTTGTGAGCACTATGAGGAAATGGACCAGTGAAGCTGTGGAGGAGCTGAGCACGTGCTTGGAAATAACTGAGTGGGACCTGTTTAAAGGAGCCACGCATGATCTGGATGAGTACACGGACACTGTGACCTCAAATATCCACTTTTGTGAGGAGAGCATTCTTCCATCGCGCACCAGGGTGAGTTACTCCAACGACAAGCCCTGGTTCACAGCTAAGCTCAGACAGATCAGGAAGGAGAAGGAAGCAGCGTTGAAAAGTGGAGACCAGGACTGCTACAGGGAGGTCAAATACCGGTTTAGCAGAGAGCTGAGGAGAGCTAAATCTGTGTATTCTGAGAGACTCCAGCAACAGATCACTGCTAACGACTCTGCTTCTGTGTGGAGAGGACTGAGGCAAATCACCAACTATCGGCCTCAGGCTTCTAAGGGACAGGATGACAAAGCCCTTTGTCAAAGACTGTCCCAACACTATGCCCGTTTTGACACCTCGTCAGCTGTGTCCAACTCCCCCTCCCCCCAGCGCCACTGCCTCCATGGTCCCCACTTCATCAAAGGCGCCCCCCTCCTCCCCCCCTGCCCTTGCCATCAGTGAGCAGGACGTGCACAGACAGTTCTCCAGACTGAACCCGCGCAAGGCCCCCGGTCCGGACGGCGTGTCTCCGTCCACCCTGAGACACTGTGCGGAGGAGCTGACTCCTGTCTTCACAGACATTTTTAACACCTCCCTGAAGTCATGCCACGTGCCGGCCTGCCTCAAAACCTCTACCATCGTCCCTGTCCCCAAGAAGCCACGGATCACTGGACTTAACGACTACAGACCTGTAGCGCTCACCTCTGTAGTCATGAAGTCCTTTGAGCGCCTGGTCCTGCCCCACCTCAAGACCATCACCACTCCCCTCCTGGACCCGCTGCAGTTTGCCTACAGAGCCAACAGGTCTGTGGACGACGCAGTCAACCTGGCCCTCCACTCCATCCTGCAGTACCTGGACTCCCCGGGAACCTACGTCAGGATCCTGTTTGTGGACTTCAGCTCTGCATTCAATACCATCCGCCCCGCTCTGCTCCAGGACAAGCTGTCCCTGCTCAACGTGCCTGACTCCCTCTGCAGGTGGATCACCGACTTTCTGGCGGACCGGAGGCAGCATGTGCGGCTGGGAAAGACTGTCTCAGACTCTGTTAGCATCAGCACCGGATCACCCCAGGGCTGTGTACTTCCCCCCCTGCTCTTCTCCCTGTACACCAACTCCTGCACCTCCAGCCACCAGTCTGTCAAGCTGATCAAGTTTGCGGACGACACCACCCTCATCGGGCTCATCTCCAACGGCGACGAGTCCGTCTACAGGAGAGAGGTGGCCCAGCTGGCGTCCTGGTGCAGCCACAACAACCTGCAGCTGAACGCTTTGAAGACAGTGGAGATGATTGTGGACTTCAGAAAAGTCATAGCCCCTCTGCCCCCCCTTACCCTCACAGACTCTCCCATCACCACTGCAGATTCCTTCCGCTTCCTGGGCACCACCATCACCCGGGACCTCAAGTGGGAGCCGACCATCAGCTCCCTCATCAAAAAGGCCCAGCAGAGGATGTTCTTCCTGCGGCAGCTGAGGAAGCTCAAGCTACCCACCAAGATGTTGGTGCAGTTCTACACGGCCATCATCGAGTCCATCCTCACCACCTCCATCACCGTGTGGTACGCAGGAGCCGCCGCCAGGGACAGACTAAGACTGCAGCGCGTTGTGCGCGCTGCTGAGAAGGTGATCGGCTGCAAGCTCCCATCCCTCCAGGACCTGTACATCTCCAGGACCCGGAGGCATGCAGGCCGGATCATAGCCGACCCTTCACACCCTGGACATGCACTGTTTGCCCCCCTCCCCTCAGGCAGATACTTCGGTCCATTCAGACTAAAACCTCCCGCTACATGAACAGCTTCTTCCCCTCTGCCATCAGACTGCTGAACACTAAGTGACTTATTAGACCCTCGTGCACTACGTACAGCAGCTCAACCGGACTCATGACAATTATCACTGTTTTCTTTTTGCACTACCGACTGCACTATGTGGAACTCCACAATATCTGCTGCTTGTTAATATATTTAAAAATTGCATAGATTAGTATTACTTATTCATATTCTACCTTTTATTGCATGCGTAGTTTTTTATTTTTATCTTTAGTGCTACTCCATGTTTAATGTTGCAGCATTGCACTGAGACAAATTCCTAGTTTGTGTACTACATGAACAATGGCAATAAATCTCATTCTGATTCTGATTCTGATTATTCTTGAAACATATTGAGACTCTTTGTTCTTTTAAGTAATTCGGCCATTTTGAAATGATATGAAGTCTCACGAGCCAAAAGAAACCTTTGCTTTAAAAGAAATACTTTGGATTTTTCCGTCATTGCTTGAGACATGAAAAGCATGATAACTATGTACCAAAAAGTAACGTCTCATCAAAGAAGGAGCTGCTGGAGAATGGAGGCTGCAGTGGAATGTAGTGAAAGCTGTTCCCATAATTGCTTCGTTAAAAACCAGTTGCTTTGTGCGTCCTGGAGTAATTAAGCAGTTGGAATTTTACATTACACTAGTGAAAATTAACAAAGAGCACATCTGGGTGTCCCATAGGTTTAGTCATTAAAAAGCCCATTATTTTTCAAATTACTTTTTCAATCTTTCAGCCCCCCTAATCCGGAGGTATTTCCCAATAGACACGTTCCTGTTCTTGTTTTGAATGACTCCTTTAGGAAAGTTAAACATTTAGGAGATGATGTGGCCTGCAATGGCTGCTCCTGGCTTCTGAGCACTATTTCAAATACAAACTGGGAGAGCTGATGGAGCTGTTGGAGAGATGATGGAATTAAAAAAAAATGGTGCCATGGAGTCCAGACATTACTGGCATCCTAAAATCTCAGAAGGCTTAAAGAGATAAAGTGTACAGTTCATGTTCTTGTTTGGAGTCTTCATCACTGACCACAGTCTATTATGAAAAGAAATGCAATTATTGTAAAGCAACAGTGTCACCTTAAGGAGCTAGATGTTGTGTTTTAATTGAAACTGGTCTCGGGAGAAAAGCCGAAACACTCTCACAATCATTAAACATGAGGTGTTTTGATTTTGTCAATTCTCCAAAGTTTATATACTTTATTTAAGGTGTAAGGAATATCCTTACCTAGCTTGAACATATTTCTTTTCTTATTTACCTTTTGTTCTTATTAAAGACAAAAATGGAAAGGAGATGTTTTTACCTTCTTTACATGTTTCGACTGCTCACTGCAGCCTTCATCAGAAGAGTAAGCTGATTGCTGTGAGGTGTTATTTTATCAGCTGACTTTCATAGGCGGGGCCAGTCCAGCAGACCTGTCAGATCCATCGAGCCGGCCCCGCTTTCCGCCGTCCGATAGTCTCTGGAGAATGTGGTCCCAAGTGTGGGAAAGCATAAATGCCCCCTCATCCCAGTTCATGCTATCTTTTCCCCACTTTCTGATTTCTATGGCCTCCTTGATCCAGCATTTGTGTCTGTTGCACTCCGATCCAACAATTTTTGTGTTGTTCCAGTCCATTGATGTGATTATTTCTTTTGCAGTGATCTGATATTGCTGATTTTAATGTTTCTTTTTCTGCCTTTTCTTTTTGTGATCTTGTGAGTCGTCCTTGTGTTTCCTTCTCACATTCCTTCTGGTGTTCTTTTTTCCTTGTGGTGAACGATCTTCCGGTTTCTCCAATGTAGGTTTTGTTACATGATCTGCATGATATTTCATATATTACATTGCATTTTTTGTCTTGTTCTATTTTGTCCTTGGGGTGTACTAATAACTGTCTTAATTTTTGTGTGGTTTTACTGCTGTGTTTATTTTGTGTTTTTTCATGATCCTTTGAATTGGTTCTGTTATCCCTCGGATGTATGGTATAGTTATGGTGGCCTTATTTTTGATTTCGGCTTTTGTTCTGCGTCTTGTTTCCTGTTTGTTTTGTTTGTTTTTGACTTGCTGTTTACCTTTGTTTATGGCCCATACTGGATATTGGCAGCGTATGAGTGCATGTTTTATGTGGTTTTCCTCCTCTTGTCTGTCTTCTTGGTCTGTGATGATGGTGGCCCGTTCATATAACGTTCTGACAACTGATAGTTTGTGTGCTGTGGGGTGTTCTGATGTCCATAGTAGGTATTGATACATGTGGGTTGGTTTCCTCTAGACTGTAATTTTTATACTGCCGTCATTGTTATGGTGGATTTTCATGTCCAGAAAGGCTATGGTGCCATTTTCTTCCTCTTTGTGTGTGAATTTTATATTCTCAGTGCTGTCCGTGCTATTCAGATGGTCAGTGAGTTCTTGTGTGTGTCCTTTCCTTATTTTCTCCAAAATGTCGTCCACATATCTCTGCCATAGAGTAGGTTTACATTGTGTGGGTGCTGTGTTGATGGCTTTGTTTTCCAGATCCTCCATGAAAAAACTGCTCATGATGGCTGATAGTGGGTCTCCCATTGCAAATCCTTCTTTTTGTCTGTAAATTACTGGGATGAGGGGGCCTTTATGCTTTCCCACACCTGGGACCACATTCTCCAGACACCATCGGATGGCAGAAAGCGGAGCCAGCTCGGTGGATCTGACAGGTCTGCTGGGTTGGCCCCGCCTACGAAAGTCAGCTGATAAAATGACACCTCGCAGCAATCAGCTGAAACTTCTGACGAAGGCTGCAGTGAACAGTTGAAACATGTAAAGAAGGTAAAAACATTTCCTTTCTATTTTTGTCTTTAATAAGAATAAAAGGTAAATAATTAAAAGAAGACAAAATGAACCTACTTGAGTGATTTTTTTTCTTGCCAAATAAAATTTCTGACTGTATATCTTTAATACAATATTGTGGAGAGAGGAATAATCAGGCAGAGTGGTCCAGAGCAGAGCAGGCTTTATTAATCTCTCTCTCTCACATTCACCAGAATCACAAGCATCAAAAGGCTCACAGGTCGCAGGCACCTCTCCTTTTATAACATAGGACTCGCCCCGTGACCTATGGTGCTGCATTAACATAAAAGACTTTGCAATTCCCATTCTCTTTGTTACTGTTCACATCAAAACACCAACCCCCACATCAACACACAAACCCCCCATGACCATTCCCCTTGTCCTTCCGTCTGAGTGAAAACATATTGAGTGGATTCCCCCCCTACCCCCGAAACTCAGACTGAGGCTTAACCCTCATGTCCTTTGGGCTTCAGCCTATGTCCGTAGCGGCTGGAACGGGGGGGTCTGCGCTCTTGGGGGTGTGTCCGTCTGTGGGGGTTCATTGGGGAGGGGGAAACATCTTTAGCATGCCATTGTGACTGATCTGATGAGTCATGTACCTGGGGAGTTCTCAGTGGGGGTCGTCCGCGCCGAGGAGCTCGGGCCAACACCACCTGCTCGTCTGCTAAAACAAAAGCGGGCTTAAGCCTGTCTATACAGATTGTTTCTCTGTGTCCCCCCCCCCAAGTCTAACACAAAATGTTTCTCCCCGGGGTCCAACACTCTGAACGGGCCATCGTAGGGCGGGCGCAACGGGGCCCGGTGGAAATCGTGCATGACAAATACGAACGCCACGTCCTTCAAGGTCTTTGGCACAAAAGTGCATGGAAAACAGTGGTGGACCGGACCGGGTACCGTCTCTGCCTCTGCACTATGCAGTGAAAGCGGGGATGGATCGGTGTTCGGCACGGGGCTGTTTGGCAAAAATTTCCCTGGGAGCTGCAGCGGCTGGGAAAAAAAACATCTCTGCTGGGGAGGCTGCCAAATCCTCCTTCGGTGCTGAACGCAACCCTAATAGAACCCACGGCAACTGGTCCACCCAGTTTGCATCTGTAAGCGAAGCCCTGAGCGCTGCTTTAAGCCACGTATGGAAACGCTCACATAACCCATTGGCCTGGGGGCTGTACGCAGTCGTGCAATGAATTGTGATGTCCAGGCTCTGGGCCATCGTGGACCAGAGGTCGGAAACAAACTACGGGCCCGATTGGACATGATATCTGAAGGGGCGCCGAAACATGCAACCCATGTCGTCAAAAAAGCGCGTACAACTTCTGCAGAGGCGGTGGAAGCTAGCCGGACTACTTCAGGCCAGCGCGTGGTGCAGTCCACCACTGTCAGGAGGTGCATGAACCCTGGCAATGGCGGGAGGGGTCTATTTGGATATTAAAACAGATTTGAGATACAATCATAACACTGGATTTAAATAGAGCATCAAACGAGCTAGCACAGCATAGCAATATAGTATTTACACACCAATGAAGCTTTCTTGGAGTCCTGTCTTGCGCATCTCAGAGGGAGAAAAAAGCCTCGTGGGTAAAACCAGGTCTTTGGTAGACCACTCCCAGTTACACGGGGTGAGACTGGACATCCTGGCAGATAAGCACATCTGTCGCAAGGTCTTTTGCCAGTCAATGCATCGTGACATGCACTACACAAAGAGCAGAGATAAACAAACCTGGTCATCTGGTCAGTCATTGCAACAGATACTGGAGTCAGTTTGTCTTGGCCTGTCCTTGCCACTGATAATACCTCTATCTGCCAAGAATGAGTCGCTAGTCCAGCAAAAGCTAGCAGTACTCAAATACTTTGCAAGCAGTTTCATGAAATGGTCAGTCAGAGAGCAACTCATACCGGCTCAGACGTCGCCCAGGTTAACAAGGTCAGGAGTTCCTGGCAGCGGAAGGCGAATTACAGAGCTGCATGGAGGAATCTGATCAGACCTAAATGAAACAGTCATTGATGATGATGTAATTAATGACAGTCTAACAAACATGGTCCAATTTTATTGCAAAAGTCCAATAGATCCATTTGAGTAAGATTTATTGCCCATCTAAATGATTACAGAGGATAATGCCCATAAAATCGCAGCACTGTTTGAAATCCAGCTGGCTAACTTTCTCCTTTTTTTTGTTTATGCGCTATAAAAACTACATTTCCCATAACAATAGTGATGTAAACTGAAACCCAAAAGACTCATGTGACAGTCTCAATTTGATTGATACCTCATTCGACCCAATAGGCCGTTCCTTTGTATTTTCACAGCCTTCAATACTCAGTGAGTGCCTATTTAGCATGAAGGACCAGCCCCACAGCTAACGCGAACTAAACAAGCCAATTTCAGCTGAGTATGTTAATTATGGATGTGTTGTATATCCGGTTAATTTCTGAATGTAACAATGCCTGATAGGGCTGGGTTCATCACACACGCCCCCTATAAAGCCCGTTGGTCTCTTATACATAATGTTCGGTTGCTTCCACAAAGCTGAGTCACTTCTACCAACCTTGTGTGTAATGTTTATACTTTACTTACTCTGTGCCATTACTACTGACAGTGTATCTGGATATGGGACAGGATAGCCTTGAGTGTCACCTTTAATTAGAGCCCAAGATGACACTTCTATGTTGAAGCATTCAGAAGTTATAAATGTGTTCAAAAAATGCCTGGTTGCAACCTGAAAAAAAAACAAAAAACAATAAACTTGTGTGATACATTATTTTTTTGTGGTATTGTTACAGAATTTTGACCTTAACTTGATAACACTTGGTTCTACATTCCTGTTGCATTTTCCAGCCAATATATAATAGCTGTATGTTATTTTCAGGCTTCTGTATCTAAAAAAAGAAAAAAAAAACTGGACAAACTTAATTTTCTTCAAATTTAGTATGTTTGTACCACTGTTACTCAGTGTCAGAATCACTTAGAGAGATTCTGACTGCTTTGTCATACAATTTAGAGTGTTTTCTTTTGAATGAGGCCAACTCCACGAATATACTGCAAAGGGATGAAGAACAGCTTTTGATTTACTTTATGTTATTTTTAGGCGTTTTGGGGAACATTGGCTGGAATGTTAAGGAGTTGGTTTGTTTTTCCTGTTGGCAAAAAGACAGAAAATCTGATGACTGCTGTTAGCAATCACCAGATTGTAAGTAAGATTTCAGTCAGTCAGAAAGTAAGATTTCAATGAATCCTGCAGTACTCCTGACCATGCATGAAAAGGCTTCAAAGTTAAAAAAAATAAATAAAATAAAAATCCATGGCTGGCATACCAACAGTGTTTTTGTTTTGTTTTGTTTTTTCTCTTTGAGGGCCGTTGGAGTTTCAGCATCACAGGAATCGTCTGGTTGAAACAAATACATATACATGACCTGCTGTATCTATTTGAAGTTGGCTTGCAGTCCCACTGCCTTTTTTTCCATTACAGATCACAATATTTAAATTTCAATGTTGTACAAATTGTGTGAATTCAAAGACAAAGACCTTCAATATGCCTCAAAACTATGTAATGCATATGGAATTGAATTGGGATTATTGGGAATTCAAGCGTGCTTGATTCCTATCAGATTTCCTACAATATTGCAGCAATTGTATGGCCATGCACACATGCAGACTAGTGTGACTAAAAAAACCCAAGTCTCTCAGTATGATCCCGATATAGTGTATTCTCAGACTCGAGAGAACTTCTTTGTGTGCCACCTTTTTTTGTGTGAGCTGGGGTGTCTCAGTGTAGGGAGCATGGCATAATGTGCTCGCACCTCCTCAAAAATTCTCAAAGAGTACAAAATATGGGCGATGAATTATTTACCGATGCCAGAAGATTTCTGGAGTTTTGCAACAGAGGAGGAGAGTAGCCAAGTCTTTCATCCATGTGAGACTCTTGACAGTGGTTGTTGCTGTAAAAGGCAGACCCAAAGATAAGAGAACACTTTGACCAGCCTTCCCTCTCCATGATAAATCTTTATCATTTTAGGTGATGGCCTGACCTCTAAGACGGGTGCTGGCCAAGGGGGTACTCATTAATACAACTTGAAATCCTCTTGGCTCATTCCTTCTATTTTCTTGATGCGTGTGACCTTTCCAGAATTGCCAGTATCAAATGAAACCCCGTTTGAGGTGAAAAACTGTGGAGGTTTGAGGAACAGATTGGAGGATTCTATTTGGTTGGTGGGGGGAGTGTTAGAAGGACAGCTTGTTGTATTATTGTATTTGCTTTATTAGTAGTGAAGTAATGTTTTTAGTAAATGTTTTGTGACACAGTGACCTTGAAATAAAGAACGGTATCATTTAAGTTCAAGTTTGTGTGTAAAATAGACTCTGCACACTAGTGCATTCGTCACGTGCAACCTTTTCTAACTTGCAACAGCCATGGGTGAAATGATGCAGAGTTAGGTCATTATTGGAGACCAAATATATTCCACTGCTGTCATAATTGCTTGTAAAATACACTCAGACAAGACCATTACCTACACAGTGCGTCAGACATTCCTTCAAAACTCCTCAGCAGGGTAATTTTGCAAGACCAGGTTATAGATTTTTTCATCTCCACTTACGATAGTAAAACCCTACATAATATACAGTTAAAACCATTTATTTGTCAATGGCTCAACAGCAGAAATTATATGTGCCCAATGCCCACAGAGATATTTTTTTCTTCTACAATATTTTTTTCTTAGATGTTTCAACCAGAGAAGAACTACCAAGAAAAGAATGCAGTCACTGGGCTAATAAAGCATTGTTGTAAAAAAAAAAAAAAAAAAAAAAGAATATGATGTAAAAAGGAACAGTATCGGCAACAGTAAAATGAAATGGTGATCTCTGTGACCCTAAACCAAAAATATCTTTGGACATTTTTTTTTCTTATCATAAAATGACATAGCTATTATTAATTCCTTTAGGAAATTGGAGTTTTGTGGCACAATTATAGAACTGACTCTAATTATGACTTGATGAATGGCATGGTAATTGTGATCCCCTCCTTCTGACAAATGAAATAAGTTTAAAAAAATGAATTGAATAATAATTCCAGGGTCTCCTGTTCCCATAGAGAGGTGAAAGTCCTGATAGTCATGTTTGTGTCAAGAATTGCCCTACGGGGCAGGAAGGTGAGACCCATGCGCTGAACTGTGAGTTTGGGTAATTTATTGAAAAAAGCAACAAACAAAGTTCAACATGGTGCTCTAACACAAAATACAAATGAGGGAGAAAACTTACAGATATTGCACACCAGAGCAGGGCAGGGCTCTGGTGGAGACAAGGAGTAGCTTGAAGAGTCAAGACAGCTGCAAATGCAAATGAAAATAACTCCCCTTAAATAGGGTCAAAAAACCATTTACATGGAAAATAGAAAACATGCAGGTATAACAAAAACCAAAAGGCACAAAAAATACAACAAATAAATATAAATACAGAGAAAAGCCACGAGACTGAACCTGGCGGAACTTCAAGAGCTCAGCTCGTGACAGAGCCCCCCTCTCAAGGGGTGGACCCCAGACACCCCAGGGTAACACCAAAAAGAAAAAGAAAGAGCCCCCCCCTTCCCAACAGGGACACAACAATAACCCACCTAGTGCAGTGATCCTTAGCGCGAGTGTGCCCCGCGCTTAAGTCACTTATTATTTTCCCTTTTCTGTCTGTTATTTAGTCTCGTTTATTATGGGAATTACTTTGTGCTTTTATTTTGACAGCGGCAGCACTTCCGCCTGTCAGGCTGCTCGCGGGCTGTCACAGCTGCAGGCATTTAACTCCTCATCATCTGTCTCACCTGTTTGTGGTTTGTTGTGCACTATTTAAGATCGCAGTAGAGATTCATTCCTTGCTGCGATCTCACTCAAGTTAGGCTGGAGTTCCCACGCCTGACTCCAGTCTCTTTCCAGCACTAGGTTTCGCCCTCGCTGTATTACTTGTAAGTGATTTTTTTTGATTCTCTGTATTTGTTCAGTTATTTTGACCCATCAAGGTCCTGTGTTTTAGTATATGTGTTTTGCCACTCGTGGCACATTATTTTGTACTTTCTTGAATAAAATAACAAACTCACTGCTGGCTTTTGGTGCCTCATCTTTGTTCTGTAAAGGGCAATCAAAACACCCAGGGTGGGTGGTGGAGGCAACAGGCTAGGAGGCAAAGAAACAAATTCCCACTCAGGACCCATACCAGTCAAAATCAATGATTTAGGCCCCCTGGACCAAAGAGCTAGAAAGTTCAGGTGGGTGACCAAAGTCCAAGGCTTGACGGACGGTGAGGTGGTATGAGTCGGGTGGCCTGCCGGAGAATATGGGCCACCCAACCCAACGGCTCAGTCCGTCAGGCGGTCGACCAAAGTTTTTCAGCCACCTGAACAGTAAGGGTGGTCCAGGGGGTGGCTGCCCAGCAGGAGAGTCAATGGAGGGCAGGATGGAGGAGTCGGAGAAACCATAACGATGTCAGACAGAGGAGGGCAAACCATGAAGGCATCTGGCACAGGAAGGGGAACCACAACGGCGTCTGGAACAGGAAAGGGGACCACGATGGCATCTGGCAGAGGAAGGGGGACCACGATGGCATCTGGCAGAGGAAGGGGGACCACAATGGCGTCTGGCAAAGGAGAGGGAACCACGACGCCCTCAGACTGGCCAGCAGCACCCTCGGTGGTCCCGGACTGCGACATAGGTGCACCCGTGGAGGATCCGGACTGGAGCAAAGCTGCACCCTTGATGGACCCGGACTGGGCCATGGCTGCACCCTTGGTGGACGTGGACTGGGCCAAGGCTGCACCCTCAGAGGCCCCAGGCTGGAACGGAGCACCCATGACGACCTCCAAAGAAAAGGAAGCAGCACCCTCAAAGACCTCAGCTGGAGGGGGAGTAGCACCCTTGGAGCTCCCGGGCTGGGACGGAGTGCCCGCAACAACCTCAGCAGGAGGAGCTGGACCCACGATGATCTCTGGTGGCAAACCTGGACCCACAGAGACATCTAGCAGTTCTGGAATAACCTCGGCAACGCTGGGGGAGAGCTCAGACAAAACAGGCGGAGAAAGAGGGTCAGGGTCACCGGCAGCAGTGGAGCCCGGTGAGGTGAGCTCAGGTGCAACTGACGGTTGCACTTTGCTGTCCCCACCAAGAGCCTGACAAGAATTCTCCAAAACTGAGACAATGAAAACAAAGGAGAGCACTTGCCTGAGCTCGAGCTCCACTGCCATTCAGGACTCCATCGATCCAGGCAACAATGTTTCTGGTCTGGTCCTTTGGAGGTCCAGCTCCAACTCTGCTGTGGCGGCCCCTGCAGCAGGCATGGTGGTAGATGCAGTCTCAGGGCCCCCAGGCAAAGTGACCCACACAGGTGGCTCATCCGGTGTGGCGGCTGGGGGTCGGCTCATCGCTGGCGCTGTGTTCTGCGTAGTCGAAGCCAGGGGACAATCTGCTGTCAGCACAGGCTTCAGGTTGCAGGAAGCGCTTTCCCTCTGTCCAGACTGTGGCTGTGGGGATGGGACCAGGTCCTCCAGGACTGCAGGTTCCTCCATCGTCCAGCAGCTCAACCCTGTTGTCGGTGGTCCCTCAGGGGAGGATAGACGGAGACACAGAGAGTGCAGATAAGAAGTTAATAGCTGCAACAGGCGGTGAGGGCTCAGGGGGCTGCAAACCCTGAACCTCACTACCAGGAATCAGATAAGGCAAATCATCATTTTTTGCCCCTCTCGGCGCCACACGAGTAGGCTGCCTTTTGCAACAGCGGCTCGATTCCGAGTTTTTTTCCCTTCCTCTCTCTTTTGATCACTTTTTTTTTTTTCACCCCACTTATATCACGGACACACAGATCGTCCCAAATGTCTCCTGAGCCGGTGGACGGAGCCACTGTTTATAGCAGGATACGATACAACAGGGAAGAGCTGCTAGCATTTAACCGCCACCCGGTCCCATTGGAAAAACTCGACATACCGAGAGAATTGAGGCGAAAGCGTCGTGGCTGCCGGGCTGGAGTAAGGCGGAGGACAAAAAATATAAGGTACAGACCCTCCCTTCCATCTGTTGTCATGGGAAATGTACGGTCGATACTGGGAAAGTGATGAGCTAGCGGCTATCTCCCGTTATGATAGCACTTACCGGGAGTGCTCTCTCCTTTTGTTTACTGAGACGTGGCTAACTGAACTAGCAGCAGATGCTAATATTGAGCTGGAGGGTTTTCACATGATACGAGCTGACCGAACACCAGACAGTGGCAAAGCTAGGGGCGGTGGAGTGATAATGTATGTTAACAACAACTGGTGCAGACCGGGACATATCACTGTTAAACAACGACACTGCAGCAAAGACATTGAGTTGCTAGCTGTTAGCATGAGGCCTACATATCTCCCGAGAGAACACTCACACGTGATCTGCATTGTTGTTTATGCAAATCCGACGGTGAACGCTGGGACAGCGCGTGACGTCATCCATTCAGTAACCAGCAGGCTGCAGACAGAACACCCAGATGCTCTTCTCCTCATCTCAGGCGATTTCAACCACGTTTCACTGTCTCCCATTCTACCCACGTTCACCCAGTATGTCACATGCCACACTAGAGACAATAAAACACTGGATTTATTCTACGCAAACACTAAGGAGGCGTACACCTCATCACAACTCCCCCCACTCGGGAGATCAGATCACAACTTGGTTCATCTCCGGCCGGTGTACAAACCCCTAGTGCACAGACAACCTCCGGCCATGCACACTGTGGAGTTATGGTCTGAGGAGACAATGGACACTCTAAAGGACTGTTTTGAAGCCACCGCCTGGAAGCAGCTCTGCGATCCACATGGTGAGGACATCGATGGCCTCATTCACACCTTCACGGGCTACCTCAGCTTCTGTGTGGACAAATCCGTTCCCACCAAGACCATACGGCGTCAATCAAACAACAAACCCTGGATCAACCCTGAGATAAAAACACTTCTGAGAGAGAAGAAGAGGATCTTCAGGTCGGGGAACAGGGAGATGCTGAAGTCCGTACAGAGGGAGCTGAGGAGAAAGATCAGAGAAGGCAAGGACAGCTTCAGGAAGAAGATGGAGGACAAGCTGCAACAGTGCGACATCAGCGGGGTCTGGAGAAACCTCAAAACCATCTCGGGGCTCCAGAATACCTCCCCCCAGGCCACGGGGGGCAGGGAGTGGGCGAACAACCTGAATCTGTTTTTCAATAGATTTGACCAACCGCCCTCCCCCCTGTCTGCACAACAACCACTGCTGCCACTAAGAAATCAAGTCCTGCTGCCCACTCCACCGACACCCCCCCCCCCCACTCCCAACACACAGCCCCCCATCCTGACCCTAACCAAGACCCAGGTGAGGACGGAGCTGAGGAAGATCAAGGCGAGGAAGGCGTCGGGACCGGACGGCATCAGCGCAAAGCTCCTCAAGTCCTGTGCAGACCAGCTGTGTGGGATTGTGACGTATATCTTCAACATGAGCCTGAAACTGGGGAGGGTACCACAGCTGTGGAAAACATCTTGTGTGGTACCTGTACCAAAAACTTCCCACCCCAAAGACCTGAACAGCTACAGATCGGTGGCCTTGACGTCCCACTTGATGAAGACCCTGGAGAGACTGCTCCTTGCTCATCTCCACCCCCTGGTGGAACCAGCGATGGATCCACTCCAGTTCGCCTGCCAGCATGGCATTGGGGTGGAGGATGCGGTGATCTTCCTCCTTCACCATTCTCTGTCCCACCTGGAGAAGCCCGGGAATATGGTGAGGATCATGTTCTTTGACTTCTCCAGTGCTTTCAACACCATCCAACCGATGATCCTGAAGGACAAGCTGCTGCGCGCAGGGGTGGACCAGCACCTGTCATCATGGATCCTGGACTACCTCACGAACCGGCCTCAGTTTGTGAGAACCCGGGACTGTGTTTCCGACACGATCATCAGTAGCACGGGGGCCCCCCAGGGAACGGTGCTGGCTCCCTTCCTGTTCACTCTTTATACTGCGGACTTCTCACACAACACAACACATTGCCATCTACAGAAGTTCTCTGATGACTCTGCGATCGTTGGTCTCATCTCCAATGGAGATGAAGCTGAGTACAGAGGGCTTATCCAGGACTTCGTGGACTGGTGCCATCGGAACTGCCTCCAGATCAACGCGAGGAAAACTAAGGAGCTGGTGGTGGACTGCCGCAGGCATGGGCAGCCCCTCACAGCACCAGTAAATATACAGGGAACAGACATCGAGATGGTGACATCCTATAAGTACCTGGGTGTTCATCTGAACAATAAACTAGACTGGTCACACAATACTGACGCACTCTACAAGAAGGGACAGCGCAGGCTGTTCCTGCTGAGGAGACTCAGGTCTTTTGGTGTACAAGGGGCGCTGCTGAAGTCATTCTATGACACGGTGGTGGCATCAGCCATCACTTTTGGAGTGGTCTGCTGGGGCAGTGGCATTACTGCAGCCGATAGGAAGAGACTGAACAAACTGATTAAGAAAGCTAGCTCTGTCCTGGGGCAGCGCCTTGATCCGATGGAGGAGATAGGAGAGAGAAGGACGGTGGCTAAACTGTCATCTCTGCTGGAGTCCGAGTTCCACCCTATGCAGGACATACTGGATGCACTGAGGAGCTCATTTAGCAGCAGACTACATCATCCCAGGTGCACAACCGAGAGGTTTCGTAGGTCCTTCCTACCAACGGCTGTCAGACTGTACAACCTAAGCAGGGCTGCTCGCAGAGATAGCAAAAAGACGTAACAAACTAATAGTTTTTTTGAATGCAAAAGATGCAATAGACTTACACAATGGAACATACCGGTCGCTATGGAGGGTGAGAATATGTATGGGCACATAATCATACCATGTAGGATAACTAAGTAGACGGTTATGCTGTTTCATCCCATCTAGCAACAATGCTCTGCACTGTGTGTGTTTATATATTTACATATTTATTCCATCTAGCTACAATGCTCAGCACTGGGTGTGTTTATATTTTTACATTTATATATCTATATATTTATTCCATCTAGCTACAATGCTCCGCACTGTGTTTTTATATATCTACATATTATTCCATCTAGCTACATTGCTCCGCACTGTGTGTGTTTATATACTTGCATATTTATTCCACCTAGCTGCAATGCTCCGTACTGTGGGTGTTTATATATTTACATATTTATTCCATCTAGCTACAATGCTCTGCACTGTGTGTTCATATATTCATATATTTATTCCATCCAGCTACAATGCTCTGCACTGTGTGTCTGTGTGTGTGTGTGTATATATATATATATTTATAGTAATATGTACATATGTATATTAGCTGCTCTTGCTTGCTTGTTTTTTTTTCTTGCCTTCTGATTGTTGCTCTGAGTGTTGCTATCCCTGTGCTGTTGCAATCCTGGAATTTCCCCGTTGTGGGACTAATAAAGGCTTATCTTATCTTATCATAAAATGAAGGGGAATGAAATGACACTTGTCTGCATTCCCGGGTTTCAATGTTGCCTGCTGCAGCGGGTTTAGCGTCATCCATTTCCGTGGCTACAGTGGATATTGACTCCTCAGAGGATCGTGGAGGAGCAGCCCCACTGGACACGGAGGCGGGCGAAGCCGGGGGAAAAACAAATGACCTCTCGGCAGTGGATGAGAACGCCGAGAAGAAGCAGAGACCAGCAGCTGCGGAGAGGGGAGTAGCTGACGACTGAGCCAGAGACGAAAAATACAGAGTGCACAATGCTGAGGGAGGCTTCTGCCTCGGTGAAGGGGAATTTGCTGCCCAAGATGTGAGAGTATTCCTCCGGCAGTCTGGAGCTGGATGACGATGGCGTTGTGGAGCTGATGAATCAGGAGCAGGAGTGGCTATAATGGAGGCGAGGCAGGGCGTCTTCCATGGAGAGTGTTTCCGTGTAGGCTCCGGGCTCCCTGGAGGCAGTCAACACGTCAGCCCGGGGAAAGACTGCTGCAACATGGACAGCGTGGACAACAAGTCAGCAAACTGGGCGTGCCTCCATAACCCTGGATGCTCCTCGATGATGGCGGTTGCCAAATCCACCTTTTCCCAGATTGTTTTCGGGCTCCGGGAGGCGAGGGCTTCATCTACGAAGGCTTGGATGAATTCGGCAGCCCACTCCTCCTCCACGCTCGGGGAACCCACTGCCAATCTCCCATTGATCACGGGACATCAGCAAGCTGGGGACATATAGAGGTCCACAAAATAAGTGAGTGAAAGAAAACAAAAAAAAAATCTGCAAACTCACAGCAGCTGGGTCTCTACTGGCCGCTGTCTTCTGTCAAGAATTGCCCTACGGGGCAGGAAGGTGAGACCCATGCGCTGAACTGTGAGTTTGAGTAATTTATTGAAAAAAGCAACAACCAAAGTTCAACA
The DNA here is from genome assembly GCA_020510985.1 of Pholidichthys leucotaenia. NCBI lineage: Eukaryota > Metazoa > Chordata > Actinopteri > Cichliformes > Pholidichthyidae > Pholidichthys > Pholidichthys leucotaenia. The sequence continues at coordinate 410,868,311 of CM035840.1, read as the reverse complement.
CGGTGCTCTAACACAAAATACAAGTGAGGGAGAAAACTTACAGATATTGCACACCAGAGCAGGGATAGGGCTCTGGAGGAGACGAGGAGTAGCTTGTAGAGTCAAGACAGCAGCAAATGCAAATGAAAATAACTCCCCTTAAATAGGGTCAAAAAACCATTTACATAATTAGTGACAGGTGTGGGTTCAAATGAGCGGTCAAAAAGGTAACAATGAATAGTGATTGGGATCAGCTGGAAATAATGAGATGAGAGCACACCGGCTGGCAGCTGACAGGGCTATGCTCACACGGGGCACAAATAATACAGAATAAGAATATAGTAGAACTCAGACATAAACAGGAAAATAGAAAACATGCAAGTATAACAGAAAACAAAAGGCACAAAAATAAAACAAATAAATATAAATACAGAGAAAAGCCATGAGACTGAGCCTGACGGAACATCCAGAGCTCAGCTCGTGACAGTTTTGCAATTCAATAATGAAGTAATTCCAGATTTAGTAGAAAGCCCATGTATAGTTACAATACATTTTACTCAGTCAAATGTGTGAAACTGTGTAAAAATATATCAGAAATGTACACTTTGTCCTCTACATTTAAAATCCTTTTTAGAGGAACACTGCACATTTAGCAGACCCTTTAAAGCTGGGATGCCCTTCTTTAATTCATGCACATAATATTAGCTGGTCCAAGGGGGGGAAGAGCCGAGACAAATTGATCTTAAAAGACATAAACTAGTGTAGACTGCCCCTCAGACATTTGTTTAGTTGTAATGTTTATACCACCACACAGCACCTGTAATTTCTCCCATATGGTGTTTAACTGATATGGATTAAACAATTAAGACCATTTTCTCTGCATGACTACTGGCTGCTTTCCCTGCCTTGAAGAACTGCGTTTCAAATTAAATTGCCCCAAAGATGAGCTTCCTTTTCTTCCCCTGAACAATTAAATATGGCAGACCTTTTTGTCTTCAATTCAAGCAGAAAGCATTGTGGAATGGCTTGAACTTATTTATTTATTTATCACACATCTACAGAACTCTATCCTTTCCAGCCTGACCTTGTTGAATGTTTTTAATATGGTGATGTCACTGTTTCACTCTTTCAAAACTACTCACATCCTCATACAGCAGAGGGTCAGGCGGTGAAGGAAGGCTCTATTAAATAACCTCTCATGCAACTGAACTACAGTACATTTACATCCTCATGCTTCCTTTTTTCACTGCCACCTGCATTTACTTTCACTTGTATATCGCAAGAATATTTCAAGGTTTGCCTTTGACTTACTTTACTCATTTACTCAGCAGCCCAAACAGAGCAGTTTATACAGACCTGGACAAAATTGTTGGTAGCCCTCTGTTAATGAAAGAAAAACCCACAATGGTCACAGAAATAACTTGAATCTGACAAAAGTGGTAATAAATAAAAATTCTATGAAAATTAACCAATGAAAATCAGACATTAAATCGGGTAAAGGGGAGAGCCAGTAAAATCAAAGTAAAATCGGCTTGGTCCTCTGAAGGTCCAGCTAGGCCTCAAACTCTGCTGCAGTGGCCTCCACATGATTGTCATTGCAGTCTTAGTTAACCAGATGAAGGGACTCACGTTGGTGGCTTCTCTGGCTTGGCAGCTGGGGTTTGGCTCACTGTTGGCACCAGAACTGGGTCCTCAAGGGCTAGAGTCTCCTCCTGCATCTTGGGGCTCAATCCTGGGGTTGGTACACACTCAGGGGCCACAGAAGAGAACACAGAGTTGCTGGTGAGCAATTAGTAACAGCAGCAGGTGGGGAGAGCTCAGGGGACTTCTTTTCCTGAACCTCCCTACTGAGAATTAAGCAAGGCATATCATCAAAAAATGGAATAGAATGAAGTGAAACTTGCCAGTTTTCCCGGACCTCGATGTTATCTGCTGCTATGTATGGGGAGTCGTCCCTCTCCATGGCTCTGGTGAACTTGGACCCCTCTATGGAGTGTGGAGGAGCCGCCCATGGAGTCACGGAGATGGACGGAACCGAGAGGGAGGCGACCAGTTCCAGCGCAACGGGAGGAGTCGCCGAGGAGGAGGGAGAAAAAAGTGGTGTGGGGAGATTGGCTGACAGGACAGCCGGAGAGAAAGAGTCAAAAAAAGAGGCTGCTGCGGAAGTCTCCTGTCTCAGCGAAGGAGAGGTTGCTGGTGAGGAAGTGGAAGCCTTCCTCCGCCGGTCCGGAGCGGGATGATGGCGCAGCCGTGGAGCTGACGGGACAGAGGAGAAGGAACCAGATGACATCGGTGTGAGTGGAAGAAGGGAGAGTCTGTTCACCTGGGGGTGGAGGCACACGCTGGGTTTGACTTCCAGCATGTTGGCGACTCCACCCCAGCACAGCATCTCATCCTTGCGGGATGAGCAGCTCAGAGCGCCTTTTGCCATGTCCTCGATCACGGAGCCAAACTCTAGCTCATCCCGACTCCACTTCCTCCTCCTCTGGGCTTATTCACCTGCTGAATCCATATCTGCTCCGATGAGCAGGTGAGTAAAAAAAAAAGAAAAAAACACAAAAGACAAAAGCACAACTACAGCAGCTGGGCCTTAATTTTCACGGCAGTCTTCTGCCATGAATGGCCCCTCCGGGGCAGAAAGACGGGCTCACGCGCTGAACTGTAGTTGTGATATTTATTCAACAAAAAGACAAACAGGTTTCCAAACACTGCATGGTGAACAAAAATACAAATAAAGGTAACTTACAAGGAAAAGTGCCCCAGAGTTGACATTGTTCTGCAAACACTGGAGGATGAAAAATAAGTAATTCAGTCTGCATTCATCTAAGACTGCCGCAATAACACAGTGAATAGGCAGTGTTTAAATGCATAGAACTGAATGAGCTGCAGTTGTGAGTCACTGAGCGAGCAGGTTACCTAATTAGATCAACTGCCCACAGCTGAGCTGAGAGAGAAGCAGACTATGACCAGTTAGAGGGAGTGTCTGGGAAAAGGGGAGGCCCAAATTAAAACAAACCTAAATATATACAGTATATATAGGAAACAAACAAAATCAAACTAATCAGACATACAATACTTAGGAATAAAGTGAGGGTCTGAGCTCAGTGAAAGCATGAGCTCAGACACATGCCACAGCAATTCAATCAGATTCAGGTCAGGACTTTGATTAGGACACTCCAAAGTCTTCATTTTGTTTTTCTTAAGCCATTCACACAGGGCCATGTAGGCTTTTTTTTTACCCTTAATAATAAACACCTTCAATTAAAAACTGCATTTTCTGTTTACTTGTGTTATCTTTGTCTAATATTTAAATTTGTTTGATGATCTGAAACATTTAAGTGTGACAAACATACAAAAATAAATGAGACATCAGGAAGGAGGCAAACACTTTTTCACACCACTGTAGATGTAGAAAAGCAAAGGTCCCCAAATGGAACCTTGGGGAACTCCACAGGTTATTTTTCTTTGCTCGGATTTGTAGTTGCCTATTGACACAAAACAGTACCCATATTTTAAATAGGACTCAAATCAGTTAAGTGCTGTACCAGAAAGTCCCACACAGTTTTTTAGCAAGTCTAGTAAGATGTTATGATCGAGCGTGTCGAATGGAGCACTGAGGTCCAGCAACAAGATTGAAATGTTGCCATTTTCTGTATTGGAGTGGATGTCATTAAGGACCTTAACTAGAGCTGTCTCAGTGCTGTGGTGTGGCTGCAAACCTCACTGGAAGACATCAAAACAGTTATTTAGTGTCAGGGGTTTTACAGTTGTTGAAAACCAGCTTTTTCTATTATTTTTACAAAGAAAGGGGAGGTTTGATATGGGCCTATGGCTGTTCATGAGTGAGGTGTCTAGGTTGCTCTTTTTTAGAAGTGGCTTGAAAACAGCTCTTTTTAAGCACTAAGGGAAGACACCTGAATGTAGAGACATATTTATCATCCATAGTAGACCTGAGGCCATGCAATATGGAATGTTTTTTGTTTGTTTTTTTAAACCTTGTTGAGAGGGCATCAAGGCAGCAGGTAATGGATTTCAGGTGGTGTATGCTGTCATCCAACATTTTGTGATTGACTGGAAAAAATTTTGCCATGGTGTTTACATCTTCTCTACGTGAACACAGAGGAAGCACCAGTCCAGCACCTGGCAAAAGAGCGCTGACTGACTGTATAATTTTTTGAATTTTGTCAGTAAAGAAAAAGGCAAAGCCATTGCAGGCACAGTTGGACAGAAGTTCAGGAGCTACTGACACATTTGTTAGCCTGTCAACAGAAGTGAACAAGGTGCATGCATTACACTGGTCAACACTAAATTTAATGTCTAAGTTTTTTTTTAGGTGATTTAGAACAATTTTGATGTGCTTAATCCAAAAATCACATTGGTTTTGCTCAATCAGGTCAACTTTTTGAATTATGGCCAAATGTTGTTTTATACGTTTTTGTTTATATGTACGGGTATTTTTGCTTTATATGATGCAAAATTCTTTTTCATGTCTTGAAATTCTCTGAATTTTGAACAATGATGAAGTAACATTCAATTTACATGTACTTACCTGTAGCGTTATTTAGATAGTTAATAAAATATTGTAATAAGGTACAGGAAATATTTATTATATTCAATAGTGGGTGTGAAAGGGAGCGGCGTTAAACCGTCACTCCTGCACTCGCTAAATAAAATAAATAAGCACTCGTAAAAGGGGCACCAGTCCTAACAGACACTTATATTAAACTTAGTTTTAATTAATCTTGTACCTTCAATTACTTAATGGATCAGTCTCAAAATTTAAGGGAGTTCTTTTCCTGCCGTGATCTAAGAAACATATACATGCAAAAGGAAAATGCTTCAACTTCTCTCATTCACCCTTTTATTAAACTCATTCAGGTTACATGATATGGCATTCAAATGATGAATAAACAGATTCAAATGATAACAGGCATCCGATATCACATCAACTGTTATTGGATTCCTGAACATAAAATGGATCGTGGATCGTCACTTCCTTGTGGTAACGTATCATCACTTCCTGTTTTGCTGTCTGCCTGTGTGGTTTGCTTTGTGGTTTGCTCTCTAGCCACTAGCTATGGCTACTAGCTCTCTTTCCTCTCCTCCTCTGGTGTGCTCTCTCTGTCAGATGTTTAGCTACACCTCTGCCTCTTTTAGCGATAACGGTAAATGTAATAAATGTTGTCTTTTTGAGGCGCTCGAGGCGAGGTTGTCTGATTTGGAATCCCGGCTCCGCTGCATTGAAACACCATCTGCGCCAGTTAATCTTGACGGACGCCCATTAGCTGCAGCGGAGCTAGCTAGCTTAGGCCCCCCTGTTAGCGGTCCCTCGGCTCTCCTCAGCAGCGAGGAGACTGGGTGGGTGACGGTGAGAAGGAAGCCTAGTCGCAAAGCCCCGGTACACCACCAACCTGTTCACGTTTCTAATCGTTTTTCCCCGCTCAGCGACACACCCGCTGAGGAAAAAACTCTGATCATTGGCGACTCTGTAGTCAGAAACGTGAACCTAGAGACTCCAGCGGCCATAGTCAAATGTATTCCTGGGGCCAGAGCAGGCGACATCGAGTCAAATTTGAAAATGCTGGCTAAAAGTAACTGTAAATATTCCACATTTGTTATTCACGCCGGCATTAATGACATCCGTCTCCGGCAGTCGGAAGTCACGAAACTTAATATAGAATCGGTGTGTGACTTTGCAAAAACGATGTCTGCCACTGTAGTATTCTCTGGGCCCCTCCCCAATCTGACCAGTGATGACATGTTTAGCCGCTCGTCATCCTTGAACCGCTGGCTGTCTGTGTGGTGTCCTAAAAATGACGTTGGCTACATTGACAATTGGAGCTCTTTTGGGGGAAAACCTGGTCTACGGCGTCACTCAAACAACAAACCCTGGATCAACCCTGAGATAAAAACACTTCTGAGAGAGAAGAAGAGGATCTTCAGGTCGGGGAACAGGGAGATGCTGAAGTCCGTACAGAGGGAGCTGAGGAGAAAGATCAGAGAAGGCAAGGACAGCTTCAGGAAGAAGATGGAGGACAAGCTGCAACAGAGCGACATCAGCGGGGTCTGGAGAAACCTCAAAACCATCTCGGGGCTCCAGAATACCTCCCCCCAGGCCACGGGGGGCAGGGAGTGGGCGAACAACCTGAATCTGTTTTTCAATAGATTTGACCAACCGCCCTCCCCCCTGTCTGCACAACAACCACTGCTGCCACTAAGAAATCAAGTCCTGCTGCCCACTCCCCACTCCACCGACACCCCCCCCCACTCCCAACACACAGCCCCCCATCTTGACCCTGACCAAGACCCAGGTGAGGACGGAGCTGAGGAAGATCAAGGCGAGGAAGGCGTCGGGACCGGACGGCATCAGCGCAAAGCTCCTCAAGTCCTGTGCAGACCAGCTGTGTGGGATTGTGACGTATATCTTCAACATGAGCCTGAAATTGGGGAGGGTACCACAGCTGTGGAAAACATCTTGTGTGGTACCTGTACCAAAAACTTCCCACCCCAAAGACCTGAACAGCTTCAGACCGGTGGCCTTGACGTCCCACTTGATGAAGACCCTGGAGAGACTGCTCCTTGCTCATCTCCGCCCCCTGGTGGAACCAGCGATGGATCCACTCCAGTTCGCCTACCAGCATGGCATTGGGGTGGAGGATGCGGTGATCTTCCTCCTTCACCGTTCTCTGTCCCACCTGGAGAAGCCCGGGAATATGGTGAGGATCATGTTCTTTGACTTCTCCAGTGCTTTCAACACCATCCAACCGATGATCCTGAAGGACAAGCTGCTGCGCGCAGGGGTGGACCAGCACCTGTCATCATGGATCCTGGACTACCTCACGAACCGGCCTCAGTTTGTGAGAACCCGGGACTGTGTTTCCGACACGATCATCAGTAGCACGGGGGCCCCCCAGGGAACGGTGCTGGCTCCCTTCCTGTTCACTCTTTATACTGCGGACTTCTCACACAACACAACACATTGCCATCTACAGAAGTTCTCTGATGACTCTGCGATCGTTGGTCTCATCTCCAGCGGAGATGAAGCTGAGTACAGAGGGCTTATCCAGGACTTTGTGGACTGGTGCCATCGGAACTGCCTCCAGATCAACGCGAGGAAAACTAAGGAGCTGGTGGTGGACTGCCGCAGGCATGGGCAGCCCCTCACAGCACCAGTAAATATACAGGGAACAGACATCAAGATGGTGACATTCTACAAGTACCTGGGTATTCATCTGAACAATAAACTAGACTGGTCACACAATACTGACGCACTCTACAAGAAGGGACAGCGCAGGCTGTTCCTGCTGAGGAGACTCAGGTCTTTTGGTGTACAAGGGGCGCTGCTGAAGTCATTCTATGACACGGTGGTGGCATCAGCCATCACTTTTGGAGTGGTCTGCTGGGGCAGTGGCATTACTGCAGCCGATAGGAAGAGACTGAACAAACTGATTAAGAAAGCTAGCTCTGTCCTGGGGCAACGCCTTGATCCGATGGAGGAGATAGGAGAGAGAAGGACGGTGGCTAAACTGTCATCTCTGCTGGAGTCCGAGTTCCACCCTATGCAGGACATACTGGATGCACTGAGGAGCTCATTTAGCAGCAGACTACATCATCCCAGGTGCACAACCGAGAGGTTTCGTAGGTCCTTCCTACCAACGGCTGTCAGACTGTACAACCTAAGCAGGGCTGCTCGCAGAGATAGCAAAAAGACGTAACAAACTAATAGTTTTTTTTGAATGCAAAAGATGCAATAGACTTACACAATGGTCCTCTCCGGCATACAACTAGGAAAATACCGGTCGCTATGGAGGGTGAGAATATGTATGGGCACATAATCATACCATGTAGGATAACTAAATAGACGGTTATGCTGTTTCATCCCACCTAGCAACAATGCTCTGCACTGTGTGTGTTTATATATTTACATATTTATTCCATCTAGCTACAATGCTCTGCACTGGGTGTGTTTATATTTATATATCTATATATTTATTCCATCTAGCTACAATGCTCAGCACTGGGTGTGTTTATATTTATATATCTATATATTTATTCCATCTAGCTACAATGCTCCGCACTGTGTTTTTATATATCTACATATTATTCCATCTAGCTACATTGCTCCGCACTGTGTGTGTTTATATACTTGCATATTTATTCCACCTAGCTGCAATGCCCCGTACTGTGGGTGTTTATATATTTACATATTTATTCCATCTAGCTACAATGCTCTGCACTGTGTGTTCATATATTCATATATTTATTCCATCCAGCTACAATGCTCTGCACTGTGTGTCTGTGTGTGTGTGTGTGTATATATATATTTTATAGTAATATGTACATATGTATATTAGCTGCTCTTGCTTGCTTGTTTTTTTTCTTGCCTTCTGATTGTTGCTCTGAGTGTTGCTATCCCTGTGCTGTTGCAATCCTGGAATTTCCCCGTTGTGGGACTAATAAAGGCTTATCTTATCTTATCTTATCTTATGAGAAGAGACAGCATTCATCCCACTTTGGATGGTGCTTCTCATTTATCTAACAATCTGGCATCTTTTTTATCCAAATTTCCAAAACCCTGACTACTCAGAGTTGGGACCAGGAAGCAGAGTCGCAGTCTTACACGCCTCTCTGCAGCTCCTCTTCATCCGCCACCCCTCAGCTTAGCCCCTGTCTTCCCCATCAGAGAATCGTTGTCTGCTCCCTCCAAAGTAAATAAAAATATAATCTATAAGCATCCCAAAGTGATAAAGCAAAATATTGGTAAAACTCAAATCAAACATAAAGCCTCTAAATTGAATGATTTGGCCTCTGTTCCTCCTCATAATTTAAAAATTAAATGTGGTTTATTAAATATTAGGTCTCTAACTCCCAAGTCTCTGTTAGTCCATGATTTGTTAATTGATCATCAGATTGATTTAATTTCCCTTACAGAGACTTGGTTAGGGCAAGAGGATTATGTTGGTTTAAATGAATCAACTCCCTCTCGTTATTTAAACTGTCAAAATCCCAGAAGTTCTGGTCGTGGAGAAGGAGTAGCAACAATTTACCATTCCAAATTACTAGTTAATGTAAAGCAAAAAACATGTTATAATTCCTTTGAGGGCCTGGTCCTCAGTGTTGGGCACTTTAGCAATTTCAGGTTAAACCCAATTTTATTTGCCATAGTTTATCGTCCCCCATCAACCTATTCAGAATTTTTATCCGAATTTGCTGATTTCTTAGCTGATTTAGTGCTGAAATCTGATAGAATAATTATAGTAGGGGACTTTAATATACATGTGGATGTAGATAGTGACTGCCTTAATGTGGCATTCAATTCAGTATTAGATTCGATTGGGTTTTCTCAGAAAGTAGGAAATTCTACTCATTACCTCCACCATACATTGGACCTTGTTTTGACATATGGCATAGAAATAGAAAATCTTGTAGTGTCTCCTCATAACCCTGTACTGTCAGACCATTGTCTGTTAACCTTTGATTTTACTATTTCTGACTATTTGGCTCCTAAAGAAAAATATTATTACAGTAGATGCCTCTCAGATGATGCTGTTTCCAAATTTATGCAGATTGTTTCCTCTATGCCATGTGTCAACACAACGGAAATAAGCTATAGACAGCTTGCTCCTTCTGTAATTGATAACATGGTGGATAGTGTTTCAGCTTCTCTGCATCAGACTCTAGACTTGGTGGCCCCCTTAAAAAAGAAAAAGTCTAATCAGAGATTTCTAACTCCTTGGTTCAACACAGAAACTCGTAGCTTAAAACAGAAGACTCGTCAATAAGAAAGAAAATGGCGCTCTACTAATTTAGATGAAATCTATTTAGCTTGGAGAAATCATCTTTTAATTTATAAAAAATCTCTTAGAAAAGCTAGAACAAGTTATTACTCTGCATTAATAGAAGAGAACAAGAATAATCCCAGGTTTCTTTTCAGTACTGTAGCCAGGTTGACAAAGAGTCAGGACTCTGTCAATCCTAGCATTCCCTTAGAGCTTACTAGTCTGGACTTTATGAACTTTTTCAATAATAAAATTTCATCCATCAGAGATAAAATCAATCAGATTCTTCCCACAGTTAACTTAAATACTGTAACTACTACAACTCCTTCTATTGATGTCTGTCTTGATGAGTTTACTCCAATCGACCTTTGTGAGTTAGACAAAATAGTTTCCTCATCCAAACCTTCAACTTGTCTTTTAGACCCTATTCCTACCAGGTTATTTAAAGAAGTATTTCCACTTATTGGTAGCTTTATTCTTCATATAATCAATTCTTCATTAACTTTAGGCCATGTACCGCAGGCTTTTAAAACGGCTGTAATTAAACCCTTACTCAAAAAGCCAATGCTAGATCCAGGAGCTTTAGCTAACTATAGACCAATCTCTAATCTCCCTTTCATTTCAAAAATCTTAGAAAGAGTTGTTGCTGCGCAATTATTTGACCACCTGCAGGGAAATGGTTTACTTGAAGAGTTTCAATCTGGGTTTAGAATCCATCATAGTACTGAAACAGCCTTAGCGAAGGTCACTAATGACCTTCTCATTGCATCTGATAATGGACTAGTTTCTGTACTTGTCCTTTTAGACCTTAGTGCAGCTTTTGATACTATCAATCATAATATTCTACTTGATAGATTAGAACACTATGTTGGACTTAATGGAACTTCGTTGCAATGGTTTAGATCTTATTTATCTGATAGGTTCCAGTTTGTTCATGTAAATAATGAGTTTTCTTTCAACTCAAAGCTTAGTCATGGAGTTCCACAGGGATCTGTGCTAGGCCCTACTCTTTTTAGTTCATATATGCTTCCGTTAGGCAACATTATTAGAAAGCACTGTATACATTTTCATTGTTATGCAGATGACACACAATTATACCTGTCAATGAAGCCAGATGATAGTAATCAATTAGCCAAGTTAGAAGCCTGTCTTAAGGAAATCAAAGCTTGGATGACTTGTAATTTCCTGCTATTAAATTCAGATAAGACTGAAGTCATTCTTGTTTGTCCAAAAAACCTTAGAAATTCCTTTCCAAATCAAACTTTCAGTTTGGATGCGGTTACTCTTTCTCTTAACCACTTGCACTCCGGGCAATTTTCCTAAAAATGCCAAAAAATAACATGCCCAAACTAAATTGAAAGCTGTTCTTCAACCCTTTGCAGCATCTTCATGGGGTTGGTCTCATTTAAAAGAAAACACTTTGAATTTTTTGGCAAAAAAACATAATCTCTCTACGTGCTCCGGCCACTGAGTTACAGTCATCTAAACATACTGAACTTGAAGAAAAAAAATTTGGACACAGTGTTTTTTTGGATACAAATGCTTGTAAATAACACAGCTGTCCGATCCGGCTGCAAAATGCAACAGAAATGTAGAACCAAGTGTTATCCAGCTGCGATCCAAATTTGGTAACAATACCACAAAAAATGAATATTTTACACAGCTTTGTTCTCAGGCTGTTCCCAGGCGTTTTGGAACTGTGCCAAATTGTGCCAAATGGCACAGTTTGGAAAAACGTCTGTAACTTTTGAATAATTCAATGTAGAATCTTCATTTTAGGCTCAAAGGAAAGGTCACACTCAGGGCTGTGTCTGTGTGTGTGTGTGGGGGGGGGTCGCCCCCCCCCCCCGCTACCAAGGACAGAGTCCGGCCCTCGCTACATGACAGATTACACTCGTTGCATGTTTCCACAGCAACGCTGTCACAGCGGCTTCCCCCCCCCTCGCTACTGTGTGTGTGGGGGGGGTCCCCCCCCTGCTCGCTACAGAGGAGGGACTTCAGCCATTGCTACACAATAGATTAGCCTCATGTGGTGATGTGGGACAGCAGTGCAATCATCGCGCCCCCCCCCCCCTTCGCTGCAGAAGAATAGCGGGGGTGGGGGGGCGTTCACAGCCTGTACACTGCGAGCAACCCCTTGTACCGCGGCGCACGAACTTCAGACTTCGTGAACCGCACAGCTGTAATTTACCGATCGGTCAAAAGTCATTTTTGATTACAATTTTCAGGGATAAATAATAATTTAGCTTATAACACCTTACCTCTTCACAGCAGAGTCTTAGCGAACTTGTCTTCCTCATTGTCAGACGAACGCGACGCTGATCCGCTCTGGTTCTGGTCTCGCGACTCGATCAAAACATAATTCCATTATTGCGGTTTTGTGCTTCCATGATTGCGGTTTTTGGCGAATGATTTTTCAAAACAAATAACAGTAGTAATTAAAAAAAGACTGGCGAAGGCGTGTGTGTCACTCAGCCTTCGTGGTCAGCCTCCGTCGGTCTATAATGACCATGGAAGAAATCATAACGTCTACTCTGCTGGAACCAATACAAAATAAGCACCGCCTGTGGCCGAACATGCCGATCCACGAATGGCACTCCCTGTCACACAGGTTGCATTTGTGGATGGTCTCCATGCTGCTGGGTCTGTGGGGCTCTTCCTGTGTCCTTTTTTGATCCGCTCCAGCAGCCAGTCTTCACCCAGACTTAAAAAAAAACAGCTCACGAACTTCTCTGCTTCAATTGGCTCACTGCATTCAAAGCGTTGGGAGGCGGGTCCTCCTTCCTAGGTTTTCTTTCATTGGCTCTTCATGGTTTCAGAAACCCAATTCAAAGCTCTTATTAGTCGAATGAGAGGTCAATCAGATGAACTAATCTGTTCTGCGTCTGCAGCATTTTTTTCCCAGTGGCGCTTGGAGGCCAGCACCATCTCCATCTGCACCATCATCAGTATATCATGCGTTATGCGTCCGAGCGCGCACGAGTGCGCTCTTGTGCGCCCTCATGCGTCCTAGGACGCAGAGACTTGCCCGCCCGCGGAACAACGGAGTGCAAGTGGTTAATAGCTCTGTGAGGAACCTTGGAGTTATTTTTGATCAGGATTTGTCCTTCAATTCACATATTAAATTTGTTTCTAAGACTGCCTTCTATCATTTGCGTAATATTGCCAAGATTAGGAGCATCTTGTCTCAGAGTGATGCTGAGAAACTGATCCACGCTTTTGTTAGCTCGAGATTAGATTATTGTAATTCTTTATTATCAGGCTGTCCTAAAACATCTTTAAAAAGTCTTCAGCTGATCCAAAATGCTGCAGCAAGAGTTTTAACAGGTACTAGAAAGAGAGATCATATCTCTCCGGTTCTGGCCTCCCTTCATTGGCTTCCCATAGAGTTTAGAATTAAGTTTAAAATCCTTCTTCTTACTTACAAAGCTCTAAACAATCAGGCTCCCTTTTTATTTAAAAGATCTGACACTACCGTATTATCCTAACAGAGCACTACGCTCCCAAAATGCAGGATTACTTGTAATACCTAGAATCTCCAAAAGTACAATGGGAGGCAGAGCCTTCAGCTATCAAGCTCCTCTCCTGTGGAATCAGCTGCCAATCTGGATTCGGGAGTCAGACTCGATCTCTGTTTTTAAGAATAGGGCTAAAACCTACCTTTTTGATATAGCCTACAATTAGGGAGGGATCATGTGTTTCTGAACCCTCCCTTAGTTATGCTGCTAATAGGTTTAGTCAGCCGGGGGACCTCCAGTAATGCACTGGGCCTCACTCCTTTCCTCACTCTCTATGAAATATTTTTTTTTTTTTGCTGGTCATTAATATGTGTTTGTTCTCTCCCATAGATTGAGTCCCCATCATGCTGTTTGCTCTCTACATGTCTGTTCTTTTCTTCTTCTCTATCCCCTCACCCCCCAGCCAGTCGCAGCAGATGACTGCCCCTCCCTGAGCCTGGTTCTGCTGGAGGTTTCTTCCTGTTAAAAGGGAGTTTTTCCTCTCCACCGTCACCAAGTGCTTGCTCACAGGGGATCGCCTGATTGCTGGGGTCTTTCTGCAACTGTGGGGGTTCCCCCCTACAGTTGATAGTGCTATGAGATGACTGCTGTTGTGAAATGGCGCTATATAAATAAAGTTGAATTGAACTGAATTGAATTGAATTGAAAATCTAGCGTTAAACCTTTGTAGAACCAAGGAGAAACCAGACTTATGTTTCAACGGTAAATGAAGGCTGAAATGTCTAACAAAACAGAACGCAATTTTATTGGGAAAATTCATAAGCTGATTATCTAAAAATACACTTCTGAATTAATCTATCAAAATGAAGGAAAGTTACTTAAAATTGACCAAGAGTCTTCCTTCAGTTTATTGTTCGCCCACTCCCTGCCCCCCGTGGCCTGGGAGGAGGTATTCTAGAACCCAGAGATGGTTTTGAGGTTTCTCCAGACCCCGCTGATGTTGCTCTGTTGCAGCTTGTCCTCCATCTTCTTCCTGAAGCTGTCCTTGCCTTCCCTGATCTTCCTCCTCAGCTCCCTCTGTACGGACTTCAGCATCTCCCTGTTCCCCGACCTGAAGATCCTCTTCTTCTCTCTCTGAAGTGTTTTTATCTCAGGGTTGATCCAGGGTTTGTTGTTCGAGCAACACCGTATGGTCTTGGTGGGTACGGTGTTGTCCACACGGAAGCTGATGTAGTCCGTGATGGTGTGAATGAGGCCATCGATGTCCTCACCATGTGGATCGCAAAGCTGCTCCCAGGCAGTGGTTTCAAAACAGACCTTTAGAGCGTCCATTGCCTCCTCAGACCATAACTTCACTGTGCAGACTGAGTTACTTATTCTTCATCCTCTGGTGATCGCAGAGTGATGTCGGCTCTGGGGCACTTTTCCTTGTAAGTTACCTTTATTTGTATTTTTGTTCACCATGCAGTGTTTGGAATCCTGTTTGTCTTTCTGATGAATAAATGTCACAACTACAGTTCAGCACGTGGGTCTGTCTTTCTGCCCCGGAGGGGCCATTTATGACATAAAAAGGCGGTTCTTACTCGAAAACCCTCCACTGTGACTGAATTACAACAATTCTCCAAAGATGAGTGGGCCAAAATTCCTCTACATCACTGTAAAAGACTCATTGCCAGTTATCGCAAACGGTCGATTGCAGCTGTTGCTGCTAAGGGTGGCCCAGCCAGTTATTAGGTTCAGGGGGCAGTCACTTTTTCACACAGGACCATGTATGTTTGGATTTTTTTCACCCTTAATCATAAACACCTTCATTTAAAAAATGCATTTTGTGTTTACTTGTGTTATCTTTGTCTAATATTTAAATTTGTTTGATGATCTGAAACATTTAAGTGTGACAAACATAAAAAAATGAGAAATCCGGAAGGGGGCAAACACTTTTTCACACCACTGTATATGCTCCCACTAGCTCAAATCATACAAAACAACAAAATATATTACCATAATTATTCAGATGACACACAAATCTACATAACCTTCTGACCAGGAGACTATGGTCCAATTGAACCCTGATCAAATGCACTGGACAAATTAAAGAGTGGATGTGCCAGAACTTTTTTCCGCTAAATGAAGACAAAACCAAAATAATAGTTCTTGGTGCCAAATAAGAAAAACTCAAAGTTAGTACTCAGCATCAATCAATGATGCTAAAAGGCAACAACCAAGACAGAAATCTGGGTGTTTTTCTGGACTCAGAATTGAATTTTTATAGCCCCATTAAGACAGTAGTGAAATCAACCTATTATAACTGAAAGAACATAGCGAGGGTTAGAGATCTGTTGTCTCAGCAGGATCTAGAAAAACTTGTCAATGCATTTATCTTCAGTAAATGGGACTACTGAAATACTTTCCTCACAGGTCTCCCTAAAAAGTCCATCAGACAGCTGCAGTTGGTTCAGAATGCTGCAGCTCGAGTCGTCACTAAGACCAAGAAAGTAGATCATATTGCTCCAGCTCTCAAATCTTTACACTGGCTTCCTGTCTGTCAAAGAATAGATTTCAAAATACTGCTGTTGGTTTATGAAGCTGTGAATGGTTTAGGGCCAAAATACAGTTCAGATGTGCTAGTCCATTATGAACCACTCAGAGCCCTCAGATCATCAGGGTCAGGCCTACTATCTGTGCCCAGAATTAGAACGAAACATGGTGAGGCAGCATTTAGTTTTTATGCCCCTCACATATGGAACAAACTTTCAGAAAGCATCAGGGCTGATGAAACTCTCAGCTGCTTTAAATCCAGGTTAAAAACCTTTTTGTTGTGGCCTTTCAGTAGAACAATTGTTAATCTCCAACAATGTACTGTAAATTTTTATTCCTTTCATATTCTATTTTAGCAAGCTTTTGTTTCACTTTAATTTACTTTTGAGTTTGCTTTTAAATTCTTTTGTATTCCTTTTGCAGCTTGGTCTAATGCGTTAATGTTTTTATGTAAAGAACTTTGAATTGTCTTGTACACAAAATGTGCTATACAAAAAACTTGCCTTTGTTTGCCTTCATAAAACAGGTAATGTACAGATCTCCACCTCCCCACCCCCCTTCCCCATATTTCTTCTCCTCCAGCTGGCTGGTTCACTGGATTGGTCGACGGGTCCATCCGTGGGCGGTCTTCAGCTCTCTGCTGCTACGGGACAATATGAGTCTGACTCACGAATCCAGATTGGTAGCTGGTTCCACAAGAGAGGAGCTTGATAACTGAAGGCTCTGCCCCCATTGTACTTTTGGAGATTCTAGGTATTACAAGTAATCCAGCATTTTGGGAGCATAGTGCTCTGTTAGGATAATAGGGTAATATCAGATCGTTTAAATAAAAAGGGGCCTGATTGTTTAGAGCTTTAAAAGTGAGAAGCAGGATTTTAAACTTAATTCTAAACTCTATGGGAGGCCAATGAAGGGAGGCCAGAACCGGAGAAATATGATCTCTCTTTCTAGTACCTGTTAAAACTCTTGCAGCAGCATTTTGGATCAACTGAAGACTTTTTAGAGATGTTTTAGGACAACCTGATAATAAAGAGTTACAATGATCTAATCAAGAGCTATCAAAAGCGTGGATTAGTTTCTCAGCATCACTCTGAGACAAGATGCTCCTAATCTTGGCAATATTATGCAAATGATAGAAGGCAGTCTTTGAAACAAATTTAATATGTGAATTGAAAAACAGATCTTGATCAAAAATAACTCAAAGGTTCCTCACAGAGCTATTAAGAGAAAGAGCAACTGCATCTAAACTAAAAGTTTGATTTGGAAAGGTATTTCTAAGGTTTTTTGGACCAACAAGAATGACTTCAGTCTTATCTGAATTTAATAGCAGGAAATTGCAAGTCATCCAAGCTTTGATTTCCTTAAGACAGGCTTCTAACTTGGCTAATTGATTACTATCATCTGGCTTCATTAACAGGTATAATTGTGTGTCATCTGCCTAACAATGAAAATGTATACAGTGTTTCCTAATAATGTTGCCTAACGGAAGCATAAATAAACTAAAAAGAGTAGGGCCTAGCACAGATCCCTGTGGAACTCCATGACTGAGCTTTGAGTTGAAAGAAAACTCATTATTGACATGAACAAACTGGAACCTATCAGATAAATAAGATCTAAACCACTGCAATGAAGTTCCATTAAGTCCAACATAGTGTTCTAATCTATCAAGATAAGATAAGATAAGATAAGCCTTTATTAGCACACAATGGGGAAATTCTAGGATTGCAACAGCACAGGGATAGCAACACTCAGAGCAATGATTTAGAAGATAAGAAAATAAGAGCAGTGAATATACATATGTACACATAAATATATAAATATACTGTATATATATACACAGTGCGGAGCATTGTAGCTAGATGGAATAAACAGCATAACCGTCTATTTAGTTACCCTACATGGTATGAATATAAGATAAGATAAGCCTTTATTAGTCCCACAATGGGGAAATTCCAGGATTGCAACAGCACAGGGATAGCAACACTCAGAGCAACAATCAGAAGGCAAGAGAAAAAACAAGAGCAGCTAGTATACATATGTACATATTACTATAAATATATATATATATATATATATATATATATATATATATATATATATATATATATATATATATATATATATATATATATACAGTGGGGAAAAAAAGTATTTAGTCAGCCACCAATTGTGCAAGTTCTCCCACTTAAAAGATGAGAAAGGTCTCCAATTTTCATCATAGGTATACTTCAACTATGAGAGACAAAATGAGAAAAAAAAAAATCCAGAAAATCACATTGAAGGATTTTTAATGAATTAATTGGTAAATTCCTTGGTAAAATAAGTATTTGGTCAATAACAAAAGTTCATCTCAATACTTTGTTATATACCCTTTGTTGGCAATGACAGAGGTCAAACGTTTTCTGTAAGTCTTCACAAGGTTTTCACACACTGTTGCTGGTATTTTGGCTCATTCCTCCATGCAGATCTCCTCTAGAGCAGTGATGTTTTGGGGCTGTCGCTGGGTAACACGGACTTTCAACTCCCTCCAAACATTTTCTATGGGGTTGAGATCTGGAGACTGGCTAGGCCACTCCAGGACCTTGAAATGCTTCTTACGAAGCCACTCCTTCATTGCCCGGGCAGTGTGTTTGGGATCATTGTCATGCTGAAAGACCCAGCCACGTTTCATCTTCAATGCCCATGCTGATGGAAGGAGGTTTTCACTCAAAATCTCACGATACATGGCCCCATTCATTCTTACGTTTACACAGATCAGTCGTCCTGGTCCCTTTGCAGAAAAACAGCCCCAAAGTATAATGTTTTCACCCCCATGCTTCACAGTAGGTATGGTGTTCTTTCTCCTCCAAACACGACAAGTTGAGTTTTTACCAAAAAGTTCTATTTTGGTTTCATCTGACCATATGACATTCTCCCAATCCTCTTCTGGATCATCCAAATGCTCTCTAGCAAACTTCAGACGGGCCTGGACATGTACTGGCTTAAGCAGGGAGCCACGTCTGGCACTGCAGGATTTTTGACCTCACGGAGTGAGATCTTGCGTGGAGCCCCAGATCGAGGGAGATTATCAGTGGTCTTGTATGTCTTCCATTTTCTAATAATTGCTCCCACAGTTGATTTCCTCACACCAAGCTGCTTACCTATTGCAGATTCAGTCTTCCCAGCCTGGTGCAGGTGTACAATTTTGTTTCTGGTGTCCTTTGACAGCTCTTTGGTCTTGGCCATAGTGGAGTTTGGAGTCTGACTGTTTGAGGTTGTGGACAGGTGTCTTTTATACTGATAATGAGTTCAAACAGGTGCCATTAATACAGGTAACGAGTGGAGGACAGAGGAGCCTCTTAAAGAAGAAGTTACAGGTCTGTGAGAGCCAGAAATCTTGCTTGTTTGTAGGTGACCAAATATTTATTTTACCGAGGAATTTACCAATTAATTCATTAAAAATCCTTCAATGTGATTTTCTGGATTTTTTTTTCTCATTTTGTCTCTCATAGTTGAAATATACCTATGATGAAAATTGGAGACCTTTCTCATCTTTTAAGTGGGAGAACTTGCACAATTGGTGGCTGACTAAATACTTTTTTGCCCCACTGTATATATACACACACAGTGCAGAGCATTGCAGCTAGGTGGAATAAATATGTAAATATATAAACACACAGTGCGGAGCAATGTAGCTAGATGGAACAATGTGTAGATATATAAACACACAGTGCGGAGCATTGTAGCTAGATGGAATAAATATATAGATATATAAATATAAACACACCCAGTGCGGAGCATTGTAGCTAGATGGAATAAATATGTAAATATATAAACACACACATTGCAGAGCATTGTTGCTAGATGGGATGAAACAGCATAACCGTCTACTTAGTTATCCTACATGGTATGATTATGTGCCCATACATATTCTCACCCTCCATAGCGACCGGTATTTTCCTAGTTGTATGCCGGAGGGGACCATTGTGTAAGTCCATTGCATTGATGGTGACCCTCTTGGTGTGGATGGCGCACAGGTTGGTGTCCTCGAAGAGACCCATCAGGTAGGCCTTGCTGGCCTCCTGCAGAGCCATGATGGCGGAGCTCTGGAAGCGCAGGTCGGTCTTGAAGTCCTGAGCGATCTCCCTCACCAGGCGCTGGAGGGGCAGCTTACGGATGAGCAGCTCCGTGGATTTCTGGTAGCGACGGATCTCTCTCAGAGCCACGGTACCGGGCCTGATATGTACCCGTACATATTGTCACCCTCCATAGCGACTCGCTGGCGTCCTGCAGAGCCATGACGGCGGAGCTCTGGAAGCGCAGGTCGGTCTTGAAGTCCTGAGCGATCTCCCTCACCAGGCGCTGGAAGGGCAGCTTACGGATGAGCAGCTCCGTGGATTTCTGGTAGCGACGGATCTCTCTCAGAGCCACGGTACCGGGCCTGATATGTACCCATACATATTGTCACCCTCCATAGCGACTGATATTGTCCTAGTTGTATACTGGAGGGGACCATTTGTGTAAGTCTGTTGCATCTTTTGCAACAGGCAGTGGTTTCAAGACAGTCCTTTAAAGCGTCCATTGCCTCCTCTGACCATATCTTCACCGTGCGCATGACCGGAGGTTGTCTGTGTACTAGGGGTTTGTACACCGGCAGGAGATGAACCAAGTTATGATCTGATCTCCTGAGTGGGGGGAGTGGTGATGAGGTGTACGCCTCCTTAGTGTTTGCATAGAATAAGTCCAGTGTTTTATTGTCTCTAGTGTGGCATGTGACATACTGGGTGAATGTGGGCAGAATGGGGGACAGTGAAATATGGTTGAAATCACCGGAGATAAGGAGAAGAGCATCTGGGTGTTCTGTCATCAGCCTGCCAGTTACTGAGTGGATGACGTCACGCGCTGTCCCCGCGTTCGCCGTCAGATTTGCATAAATAACAATGCAGATCACGTGTGAGTATTCCCTTGGGAGATAGGTAGGCCGCATGCTAATAGCTAGCAACTCAATGTATTTACTGCAGTGATGTTGTTTAACCGTGATATGTCCCGGTCTGCACCAGCTGTTATTGACATACATTATCACTCCTCCACCCCTTGCCTTCCCACTGTCTGGTGTTCGGCCCGTATTGCATGGAAACCCTCCATTTCGATGTTAGCATCTGTTGCTAGTTCTGTTAGCCATGTCTCAGTAAACAACATCAAGCTACTCTCTCTGAAGACGCTCTCGTAGCGGGAGATAGCCGCTAGCTCGTCGGTCTTATTGAGTAGCGATCGAACGTTCCCCATAACAACAGATGGAAGGACAGGTCTGTACCTTATATTTCTCGCCCGCCGTCTTGCTCCAGCACGGCATCCACGTCGTTTCTGTCTTATTTCACCCGGTATGTCAAGGTCTTGCGCTAGCATCTTGGTCCGGTTAAGTGCTAGCAGCGGGTCTCTGCTGTAACGTATCCTGCTAAAAACAGTGGCTCCATCTGCTGGCTCAGGAGACATTTGGGCGATCCGTGTGTCCGTCCGATGTATAAGGTGTGCTGGATCAGAAAGATTAGCAAGAGAAGTGAGGTAGTAAATAGAAATAGGAAGAAATTGATCCGCTGTTGCAAAAAGGCAGCCTACTCGTGTGGCGCTGGAAGTATAAGTATAAAATCAAGTAGAATATTATGATCAATAGTATGAAAAGCTGCACTAAGGTCTAAAAGGACAAGTACAGAAACAAGTCCATTATCAGATGCAATCAGGAAGTCATTACTGACCTTCACTAAGGCTGTTTCAGTACTATGATGGATTCTAAACCCAGATTGAAACTCTTCAAATAAACCATTTCCCTGCAAGTGGTCAAATAATTGCGCAGCAACAACTCTTTCTAAGGTTTTTGAAATGAAAGGGAGATTAGAGATTGGTCTATAGTTAGCTAAAACTCCTGGATCCAGCATTGGCTTTTTGAGTAAGGGTTTAATTACAGCAGTTTTAAAAGCCTACGGTACATGGCCTAAAGTTAATGAAGAATTGATTATTTTAAGAATAAAGCTACCAATAAATGGGAAGACTTCTTTAAATAACCTGGTAGGAATAGGTTACACATTGACGCTTCTGATGCAGGAGAACCATGCAGAGTAGCTTACTAAGCTAGCAGCTGGATGAAACAGTCAGAATAAAGAAAAAAATGGAGCAGCAAGAAATTTGAAAAAGGTCCGTTTGCAGCTTGTAGACTCCGTCAACACCCCTTCAACTTTATGCTCCCTCAGCAAGTTACACCCCCACATTATGTCACTCCACAAAATGGCTGGCCATAGCTTACTGTCCAAATATGGCTGAGCCAGCACTGGGCAAATTCAGGTGCTGTAGCCTTGTAGAAGGGCCTTGTAGAAGGGCCTTGTAGAAGGGCCTTGTAGAACGGTGGCCACACATTTCGATGGACAAATGTAAAAGAATCTAAAAATGAGAGAGTCTGGTCTATAGACGGTATTAAAAAAAAAAAGTTTATAGTCTAATCTTTGGATGACATTTGTTTGCGTGACCACGCGCTACCCCATTGCCCAGCAACCCTAACAGCCACAGTTGAGTTGTTGTTTTTTTCTAACATTTTTTGACAGCAATGGAAGCAGTGTTCTTTTCATTGAATGAAAACCAAATCTTGTTATTGACTAAAAGTAGACAAAAGTGACTAATGATGAACAGACTTAAATAAAAATGTAAAAACAAAGTGATCACAATAATTCTTGACTCAAATTAGGTGTCAACAGTAAAATATATAAATGGTAATTTTAGTTTTAATGGATGAAAAAAAATATATATAGTTTTAGATGATGAAATTAACACTGGATGGAAGTTTATTTTTGTTGGTTTGTTTTAAATTATTGCATTTACTTTACCTTTAAATGGAGAAGCTTCACTAGGCAAAGGACCATGATCAGATAATCACCAAGTGTTGAAAGAAGTGGAAAAAGTTCTAAGTCCTCCTGATGAACAACGAAAACTGCACCACTTTAGCAAACTTCCAGCAAATTCTAAATGGGGAAAAAAAAAAAAAAACAATAAAAACTTGGAACAGCACTTTATTTTGTTTTATAACTTTAATTTGTTTTTTTAAGTCTCTGAAGAATTTAGTTAATTAAGTTTATATTTGTGCAGATGTAAAATAAATTCTACTTATCTTATTCATCAGTTGCATTCAGTCCTTATTGAATTTGTTCATTGCATTAAGTTATTGCATAGGTAACTGCATATTGACTGCATACAGTCAGGCAGTACTACTATTTAAATGGATGTTCAAAGCACTTGTGATAGAATTTGCTTTTGTTTTTTTAACGAATAGCCTATATATCTAGAATACTGGAGGGCGACCAGACATACACACTGTGTAAAAGCTGTTAGGAATTATGATGCTGAAAAGGAAAATTTTCAAGATGTATTTCACTAGTCTACAATTTCCTTTTTGAAACTCGCAAGTTTTCAAGAAATAAAGATGCAGTTACTTTGCAGTTTTTTCATTTAACAATGTTTTATTGCAAATCAGTTGATCTAATTTAAAACAAAAAACATAAATAAACCCCCAAAACATCAACACACCGTACTCTGCTTTCAAGCTTACCTTAGCATTTTTTGCAGCGCAGTGGACTTTTATTTCCTGAGATCAGTGGGTTTTTGTATTGAACTGAGAGCCAAATGTGAATCTAAAACCGTTTTGAATCGAATTGTGACCCCCACAATTTTTTTTTTTGATTTTTTGATTTTGTATACTTTATTGATCCCCAGTGGGGAAATTGAGGGCATCCACCTGGATGGATGAAGCAACCATGGTACGGCGCTATCCCTTTACCATTCACACACACATTCACACCTAGGGCCACTTTAGAGTCTCCAATTAACCTAACCTGCATGTTTTAGGAATCGAATCGAATTGTGTGGCTTCTAAAGAGTCACAGCCTTAATGTTGATGCAGTAGTTAAGACTGAAAACACTGACTTTTGGATTAAAATATATTGTAAAATTGTTGGCACTAAGTGTATTTATAAATTATAAATGATTAATAAAAACAAGAAAATGATGGTTTACAATGCTATCAAATTAAAGGTATAATGTATAAGTATTATACACATATAGTGTAAGAAATCACATGTACATACAGTGGGGAAAAAAAAGTATTTAGTCAGCCACCAATTGTGCAAGTTCTCCCACTTAAAAGATGAGAGAGGTCTCCAATTTTCATCATAGGTATACCTCAACTATGAGAGACAAAATGAGAAAAAAAAATCCAGAAAATCACATTGAAGGATTTTTAATGAATTAATTGGTAAATTCCTCGGTAAAGTAAGTATTTGGTCAATAACAAAAGTTCATCTCAATACTTTGTTATATACCCTTTGTTGGCAATGACAGAGGTCAAACGTTTTCTGTAAGTCTTCACAAGGTTTTCACACACTGTTGCTGGTATTTTGGCTCATTCCTCCATGCAGATCTCCTCTAGAGCAGTGATGTTTTGGGGCTGTCGCTGGGCAACATGAACTTTCAACTCCATCCGAAGATTTTCTATGGGGTTGAGATCTGGAGACTGGCTAGGCCACTCCAGGACCTTGAAATGCTTCTTACGAAGCCACTCCTTCGTTGCCCGGGCAGTGTGTTTGGGATCATTGTCATGCTGAAAGACCCAGCCACGTTTCATCTTCAGTGCCCTTGCTGATGGAAGGAGGTTTTCACTCAAAATCTCACGATACATGGCCCCATTCATTCTTTCCTTTACACGGATCAGTCGTCCTGGTCCCTTTGCAGAAAAACAGCCCCAAAGTATAATGTTTTCAGACCCATGCTTCACAGTAGGTATGGTGTTCTTTCTCCTCCAAACACGACAAGTTGAGTTTTTACCAAAAAGTTCTATTTTGGTTTCATCTGACCATATGACATTCTCCCAGTCCTCTTCTGGATCATCCAAATGCTCTCTAGCAAACTTCAAACGGGCCTGGACATGTACTAGCTTAAGCAGGGGGACACGTCTGGCACTGCAGGATTTGAGTCCCTGCAGTGCCAGGATTAAAAATCCTTCAATGTGATTTTCTGGATTTTTTTTTTCTCATTTTGTCTCTCATAGTTGAGGTATACCTATGATGAAAATTGGAGACCTCTCTCATCTTTTAAGTGGGAGAACTTGCACAATTGGTGGCTGACTAAATACTTTTTGCCCCACTGTAAGTATCCACAGCCTTTGCCATGAAGCTCAAAATTGAGCTCAGGTGCATCCTTTTCCCACTGATCATCCTTGAGATGTTTCTACAGCTTAATTGGAGTCCAGCTATGGTAAATTTAGTTGATTGGACATGATTTGAAAAGGCACACACCTGTCTATACTGTATAAGGTCCCACAGTTGACAGTGCATGTCAGAGCACAAACCAAGCATGAAGTCAAAAGAAGTGTCTGTAGACCTTCGAGACAGGATTGTCTCAAGGCACAAATCTGAGGAAGGGTACAGAAAAAAAAAATCTGCTGCTTTGAAGGTCCCAGTGAGCACAGTGGCCTCCATCATTCATAAATGGAAGAAGTTCAGAACCACCAGGACTCTTTCTAGAGCTGGCTGGCTGTCTAAACTGAGTGATCAGGAGAGAAGGGCCATAGTCAGAGAGGTGACCAAGAAACCGATGGTCACTCTGTCAGAGCTCCAGTGTTTCTCTGTAGAGAGAGGAGAACCTTCCAGAAGGACAACCAACTCTGCAACAATCCACCAATCAGGCCTGTATGGTACAGTGGCCAGACAGAAGCCACTCCTCAGTAAAAGGCACATGTCAGCCCACCTGGAGTTTACCAAAAGGCACCTGAAGGACTCTCAGACCATGAGAAACAAAATTCTCTTGTCTGATGAAACAAAGATTGAACTCTTTGTCGTGAATGCCAAGCGTCATGTTTGGAGGAAACCAGGCACCGCTCATCACCAGGCCAATACCATCCCAACAGTGAAGCATGGTGGTGCCAGCATCATGCTGTGGGAATGTTTTTCAGCGGCAGAAACTGGGAGACTAGTAAGGATAGAGGGAAAGATGAATGTTGCAATGTACAGAAACTTCTTGGGGGGAAACCTGCTTCAGAGTGCTCTTGACATCAGACTGGGGCGACGGTTCATCTTTCAGCAGGACAGCAACCCAAAGCACACAGCCAAGATATCAAAGGAGTGGCTTCAGAACAACTCTGTGAATGTCCTTGAGTGGCCCAGCCAGAGTCCAGACTTGAATCCAATTGAACATCTCTGGAGAGATCTGAAAATGGCTGTGCACCGACGCTTCCTATCCAAGCTGATGGAGCTTGATGGGTGCTGCAAAGAGGATTGGGCGAAACTGCCCAAAGATTGGTGCACCAAGCTTAAGGCATCATATTCAAAAAGACTTGAGGCTGTAACTGTTGCCAAAGGTGCATCAACAAAGTATTGAACAAAGGCTGTGAATACTTATGTACATGTGATTTTTTTTCTAATTATTTTTAATAAATTAGCAAAAATCTAAAAAAACACTTTTTTCACATTGTCATTATGGGGTGTTGTGTGTAGAATTTTGAGGGGAAAAAATAAATTTAATCCCTTTTGGAATAAGGCTGTAACATAACAAAATGTGGAAAAAGTGAAGTGCTGTGAATACTTTCCAGATGCACTGTGCATTAAAGACTTAATGTAAATGTACTCTTATTCTGTGGAGGAGAGTTTTATCCCTTTTGGAGCTTGGAGATTTTCCTTTGGTTGATACCCCTGTTGCATTATGTCAATAAACAACTAAAAATAAAATAAAATTTGTATTAGGCCATCTCTATTTAATGATGTAAGGTAAAAAAGTGGCAGTTCATCATAACTGTTTACATGGCGGGGAAGGGGGGGGGGTGATGGTCTGCCCTGTGACTGAGGAAGAGCTCAACCCAATTAAACTTTATAAAGACAGTGAGGACAGGTGTAACTCTGCAGTGAGTTAAAGATTTTTGACAATACCCCAAAGCAAAGGCTTCGACTGCACAAAGGACACCCTAATGTGTTAGGGTTAATTGGATGACCTAATCCATCTCAATTAAAGATTTTAAGGCACACATCCCCTTGTGTGTGAGTGAAAATTGAAATCAGCTACAGATGGCTCTTCCTGTGGGGTTGCTCCAAATAATTGCTGGCAGATACCACTGATGCTGCTGCTGGTGGGGTCATGAAATACTTTCAAGTATCTGGGTCAAATTTAGTGTCGACTGGCACCATGTGTGCCAAATTATTCTAATCCTACACCAGGGTATGCACGCTGGTAAGTCTTAAACCAATATAGAAAATTATGTCATTTTAGGACTACAATTACAGTGAGGTGACTCAAATGTGGACTGTCACAAGTACAATTCTGATTATAATAAAACAATAATAATAATTATAGCTGTTATTATTAAAATCATTATTTAGATTCATGGGCCTGATTCACAGATGGGCCTGAATCACTTTTGTAGATGGTCCTTGATTAGCTAGACAAGGCACATCATGCAACTTTAATGAGAGTGTTCAGATCTGAATTCATGTTTTTTCCTCGGAGCACGTGTAGGGCACTGGTGTCATCCATCAGCACTGGCAGTGTAGTAGCAGTGCTAGCAATTCCTGCCAAAACAGCTAAAGGATCTTTTTTAAAATTTCTGGACCTCATCACATACACAGCTGACAGTGGTCCTTGAGCAAAATCTCAAGCAAATTTTCAGTAAAAAGGCATACATTTTCTTTGTTTGAAGCAGATGTGGTCTATCCAATATGGTTTTTGTTACTGTTCAAATTACATGAGCAACGATGTACTGATATGTGCATGCCTGCGCGTTCAGAGGATAAACCCTGACATTAGTCAGTTAAAAATCACTTGAAATTATGAATGTGAGCTGTAAGCACATGCAAATTTGGACAGATCAAAAAAATCCAACAAGTCCTCAAAATAATACACTTAACTGGATTTACACTGATTCTAGATGCAGTTCATTACAGATGTGATCCAAACTCCACAGCAAATACTTTCCATTATAGTTCAAGTTCTGATCCCCACCTGGTCCGGACCACTACGGAACAAGTTCGGCTCGTCGGATTTGGACGGCTAATGAAATGCAAGGAGTCTATTTTTGATGGATGCCCAATCAAGTCCGCAAGGAAATGCTGTGGTATCGCATGGTATTTCGTAGATGTTTGTTCAGTAAAAATGATTTAAGGATCATCCGTTATTTTCTGAGGCCTGCTCCTCCACCACTGTGCCAGAGAAGAAAAAAACTTTGACATAACATACAAACACTTCATAGAATTAAAATTAATGGGCTACTTACATAATTAACTGGCTACCTACATATTATTAGAGTACATAAATCTAGGTGGAGAACCAGTGCATCATGCTTCCTTGTTGTTATCACGTGATCTCAATTGGTTGTCCACGGTCACTCTGGGGTCTTTCTCGAGATCTTGTGTTATTTTATATAATTCTCACGAGATCTTGTATTTCGAATTCTGTTCTTATCCATGCTGCTTCAAAACACAAATGGAGTTGGTAGGGATGGACACAAGGCTCTGTCCGCACTGCATCTGCAACGGACTACATCCGGAGTGGATGTAAATCCAGGGTTTGGTTGCATTTAAACTAGAAAGTTCAAGTGACCCAATTCCACTTGTTTTTCCTCCCAAGTGGCAAAGATCAGATTGCTATCATGAACATGTAAGCAGGAAAAAGCCCATGGCATGAGATACACTCAGATCTGGTTCAGGCTTCATTCATATGTGGAAATAAATCTGATATCAATCACAGATCTGTTCAGATGTCATTAATCTAAGTGGACAGATATTCCCTGTCAACGCATGCCGCTGAAAATGCCATGTTTCTGCATTTGTCTGATGCTATGAATACACCATACAGAATGTATATTTGACTTTACAGGGGTGTGTTTTATACTTAATGTTTAACAAGCAAGTCAAAGGGGAACAATGGGACATGAGCTCCGGTCTCTTGCATGGGAAACTGTTGCTATGTCCATGCATACTGTTCACCCCACCCTCACATCAAGGATTTCATGACTTTAGAAATGATGTGATGTCTGTGATGTCATAATTTGCTGCTTCACAGTGGGCACTAGGAAGCACTCGCCTCTGTAGTATTACAGGGTAAAACAAGCAACCTTTGTGGTCTTATTAGTTGGACAATTCATTGTATAAACAATATTACTGACCTGCATGCTTTTATATGATTTTTTTTAACTCTGAAAAAATAACAGGCAGCGCGGTGGAGGAGTGGTTATCACTGCAGCAGCACAGCAACTCATCCTTGGCCAGGGGTCCTGGGTTCGATCCCAGCCCCCGACCAACAGTGATCTGCGTGGAGTTTGCATGTTGTCCCCGTGTCTGCGTGGGTTTACTCCAGGATTTCTCCGGTTTCCTGCCACATGCCAAAAACATGCACGTTAGGTTAATTGGCATCAAAACTGGGGATTCTAAATTGTCCTTAGGTATGACTGTGAGAGTGAATGGTTGTCTGTCTGTCTGTGTTGGCCCTGCGATGGACTGGTGATCTGTCCAGGGTGTACCCTGCCTCTCGCCCAAAGATGATGGGATAGGCTCCAGCCCCCCACCCCCCCCCCCAGACCCGAAAAGGATTAAGCGGAAGAAGATGGATGGAAGGATGGATGGATGGATGGATGAAAAAATAACAGTTTATGGGTTGATTTTGGTTTGTTAACCTCTACAATGAGTTGTCTTGAGTTGTTTAGGTTGAGTCACAGCTTCAACAACACTACCAAATGAATATTTCAAGTGTCTCCTGTGAGATTCAAAAAAAGCACCTTATTCTTCAATATTGGGCACATCCATATATGTGTTGGCAGGGCCGATACTTTGATTACAGCCTGTGTTCCTCTCCATCTGCTGTGCAAATGAAAACACTGCGGTAAAAGTGAAAAAATTATGTTAACACCAAATCTCAAAGACGCCTTTCATCACACTGGACCTTTTTTCCATATCATTTTTTTTTTTTTTCTGTATGCATGCCGCAGGAACAATAGAGAGAAGCAGAAGTGGTTGAATTTGTGTCAATGTTTTTGGTAATAAAAAGGAAATGCTGCCACAAGAAATCACTTCTTTTGGTGTCAGTGTAAACAACTGAGATGAAAATTCTGTTGTAGGTTTGGAATGTCTGTTTTGTCACGATTTTAATTTGATCGTTCTTTTGTGATAACGTGCTTGTGGAGCGTAGAGCTGGCTGGAGAAGCAGGATTTAGATGAGTGCTATGATCATTTAAGGCATACGGTGGTGGTGGTGGGGGTACTGTGGTGCAGGTGTAGTGTGGCCGACTACTGATTGGAGGGACAGGGGTTCAATTCCCGCTCTGTCTGCATGTCAAAGTGTCCTTGAGCAAGACACTGAACCCCCCCAGTTGCTCCTGGTGGATCAGGCCAGCGCCTGTGTGGATGGGTGGATAGCAGGATCTGAAAAGCACTTTGGTCATCTAGAGATGAGAAAAAGCTCTATATTAATGAATACCATTTACCATACAAAAACAATGTCTTAGTTAAAGAAGTAAATGGATGAATTTGATGACCAATGGAAAAGCTCAGACAAAACACTTTCTCCCTTCATTAGGGTCAGCTTTAGTCTCAACATCATTCTCTAAACAAACAGTTTTAATTTTATTCTGGCTGTGTCATGAAAATCAGAGATCAGTGGGATGATACCACCCTCCCAGCTTCATCTCCATCCATATTAATGGTAATGGAAGGATCTCCAATAATGTCCAAACCCACACTGACAATGCTAGTATGGCTGCTCGCATCATACAGAGTTAACTTGGTGACCACTTTTTATATTGCTATTTTCTTTCAATTCTAGTCACTCAACTAGACATTCCTGTTCCTTCCTGGTTCATGAATCCATAGTCCAGTGCCAGCCGAGGCATAGGCCCAATAGACAGTGGCCTAGGGTGCCACCTGCTGGAGGGTGCACAGCTGCTAGCCCTCAATGTTTTGGTTTTTTTTTATAAATAAAACTAGTGCATTGCCCGTAGAACCAAGTTTTCCTGTCTGAAACAAGTATCCCAATTAGGCTTTACAGGCCCAAATGTAGGCTGTGTTTGAAAGTGGAATACAAAGAGGTGTAGTCTATATGTAGGCAATCACATGTTCGACTTTGACAAATATAAAAGGGAGTAAATGGCACTAAGATTTATTTGATTGTGTGAATATTAATTACAGAATACCTAAATATTGAAAATGAATGGGACATCCAATATTAGTGACTGTTTCAGATCCCTTGTTTATTTCTTTGTCAGATCACTTATTTGTGTGATCTTTTATCACTTATATTTAAGATAATAGTGTATCTTGCACTTTGGGGAATGGGAGTTGTTCAGCCATCATTATAATTATTTTTGTTTAGTTTATATCACTGTTCAGTGATGGAGTTAAGTGTAATATTGAATTTCTTCTGTGTATCAATAAACTCATGCAGTACTATAACAGGACATGTTAACAAATATCTGAGACCCATCGGCTGCTGCTTTACTCGTGTGCCTGCGAAGGACTGTGATCCACCAGTTCAGCTGCTGCCCCCCCCCCACGCACCTCATGTTCTTCATGCTGAATTATCCATTAGACCTACGCAATCACGACAACTTTATAGTATTATTTTTTAAGCATTAAACCTTAAGTCTATCTTTTGTTGCTATTTGCACTACTGGTAGCGTTACTGTACATGGAAGGCTGTTGTTGTTTTTGTAGCCTTATTCCTTTTCTTTTTTTATATTGCGCACACCACTGAAGAGAGAGAGTAGCCATTTCAATTATCCTGTATCTCCTGTATGTACTGTATATCAGCTGTTCTGATAGATATGCCAAAATGTCAGAACACCGTGGATCCAATCAGCTGATCGCTGGAACCACAGAGCTCAGCTGTTTTCCATAATAAATCAGCCTCAGGGCAAAAGCACACTCTATGCATTATCTTTTTTTTTTCACTTTATGGAAAATAACTTTTTTTTAATTGCCATCAGTTAGCGTGCCTTTGAGCCATGTCATATCTGGCGGCTGCTTCTCCCAGCATGTTCTGTGTTGATTTGTCAGACCTGGTCCCTGCTGATGCTCCGCCCAGTCTGCTCGCACACCTCATTCTCCACATATGGTGAATTATTCTTTAGACCTATGTAATCACGGCAACTTTATGGTATAATTTTTTTAAGCATTAAATCTTCAGTATTATCTTTTTCTATCTTTCATTTTCTTGTTGTGTTCCCTGGACAAAACAAGAAAATGAAAGATAGAAAAAGATAATATGCCACAAACTACAGTTCAGCGCCTGGGCTCCCCTCTCTGCCCTGAAGGGAGCCCAGGTGCTGAACTGTAGTTTGTGTCATTTATTAAAAAAAAAAAAAGTCCAAACAGTGCACAA
Source organism: Pholidichthys leucotaenia (assembly GCA_020510985.1). Lineage (NCBI taxonomy): Eukaryota > Metazoa > Chordata > Actinopteri > Cichliformes > Pholidichthyidae > Pholidichthys > Pholidichthys leucotaenia. Next base: position 410,836,189 of record CM035840.1, on the reverse strand, counting down.
GAAATAAACTTACTATGGAGATAAACAGGCAGATAACAAGATGATAGCAGGATTACACGTTGGAACAGGGAAAGGGTTCCAGTGGGGATGAGTAGATAGCAATGATGAGTCTCCAACAAGGAGTGGGTGAGCAGGCAGACAATGAATAGGGCATGCAATCAATAAAGGCAATTGCCAACAGGTGTGGATCACATAAGCAGGCAGAAGGAGACAGTGATTATACAATGGGATCAGCTGTGAGTAGTGAGAGGGGAGGAGATGGGACTGACAGCTTGACAGGAGCACTGTCCACTACAGAAAAAAACAAAACAAAAAAAAACGGAAGTGCCACTGATAGTTGGAGCCCTGGAGAGAGAGAGAGAGAGAGAGAGAGAGAGAGAGAACACAAAAGTACAAATATAAGGTGAGAACTAAAATGACAACAAATAAAGACTGAGGGACAAATAAAAGCAACTACCAGATAAATAAGTAGCAACAATATGAGGAACATAAACAGGAGAATGAGCAGAATTACAAACAATACAAGATATATGAAAACCAACAAAGGATAAAATGACAGGAACCTAAGAACTCAAAATACAACAGATATACAAATATGGAAAAAGACCATGAGACTGAGGACGGCGGAAACCCCCGTGCTCAAACAATGACAGTATGTGAGCTCTGATAGAGACAGCTGCTGCTGGAATTGGACTTGGCAAGTCAAAGAACATGATCCAGATCAGTTAAAAAACTTTAAAACTCATAATGAAACCTGTGGTCATATTTAACAATTGTCAAGCAAACCTCTAAAATGTCAGACTCATAAAAGGTGTCTGAGTAACTGGGGCAAAAGCTCCCTAAACAACAGAACTCCTCGTTTGGGTGATGCACTTCAATAAGGAACAGTAGGCAGTGGTGTTTAAACAAGGTTTATTACCAATCACTGTCAGGCTATATACAGGAGTTGAGTTAAGGTTACAATCCCTGTTTTTTTAAGTTATCCTTAAAAAAAACACGACAACACCACAACAAAAAATACAATAATAATAACTTGCAACAAATAAACCAGTAAAAAAAAAAAAAAAGAAAATGACAAACTCAATTAAAACCAATTACATGCATAAAACCCCCAAGTACTAAAATAAAAGGGTTAAATATACTCTTAAAATAATCCAGCATAATAATAATAATAATAATAATAATAATGTTACATCTGTTTACCATGTTTAAATGCACAGCATGGGTCCAAGCCACTTTGCCCAGCAGCTGATTCGTACAGCAGCCTCCCACTCGTTGTCAGTAAATGACCGAATGAATGTGTACTGTGGAGCAGAGGCTGACACACTGGCTGATTCGTACAACCGCTGATTCATACAGCTGCCTCCCGCTCATTGTCAGTACATGAACAAATGAATGTGTACTGTGGAGCAGAGACCGACACACCGGCTGATTAGTAAAGCCACTGATTCGTACAGCTGGCTCCCGCATGTTTTCAGTACATGAACGAACAAACATGTACTGTGGAGCAGAGACCGACACACCGGATGATTTGTACAGCTGCCTCCCGCACGTTGTCAGTACATAAATGAATGAATGTGTACTGTGAAGCAGAAACCGACACATGTTGTCAAAATCCCTGGGTGCTGCCAAATGAATAGATGCGAGCAAGGGAGTAAGAGAGCGAATGAGCAAGACATCAAGCGAGAGTGAGGGAATGATGAGTGGAGATGTTGATGGTGGGGCGGTTTTGTGTAGCACTTTGCATGTCGGGGGGCATCTCATAGCACCTGCGGTGGTCCACTGATCAGTCGCTGGTGGACGTTGGGGGCGGTGGTCTGCTTCTGTGGCCTCGGCTGCCCTGGGGTGGGTCGGCGGGGGTGTGGCTGCTGGCCTGTGCCGGTGGCCTCCCCGGCCACTGCCGGGCACTGGTGCATGTTCATGCTCACTGCATCTGCATCGCAGTCGCTTTAAGTAATGAGGGTGAATGAGTGTGGGTGAGTGTGTGGGCAAAAGCACGAATGGATATAAGTAGGTCAGAGCGCGAGTGAAAGTGTGTGTATGGGTGAACGTGAGTGAGTGTGGGTGACTCTGAATGCGAGTGAGAGTGGGAGTGAGATTGAGTAGGTACAGGAGGGAGAGAGAGTGGGAGGGTCCGAGAGTGCAAGTGCGGGATTGTGTGGGGGTGAGGGCGAGTGAGTGAGTGTGTGTGGGTGCATATGAGAGCATAAGGGTGTGAATGCGTGGTAATGGGTGTATCTGCTAATCAGGAGGTGCTGGATTGAGGGGGTCGTGCCTCTTGGCCATGTGGGCTCCCCTGGGTGGGGTAGCGGGGTGTCCTTCTTTAGGTGTGGGGGTCCCCGGGGTGTTTTTGGCAAAATAAATCTGTTTTGGCACAATAAGGGTAGCAGATTTCTGTTCTGCTCCCCAAGCTGCCTGACAGGACAAGGGGGAAAAAAAGAAGCAGAAACCGACACACCAGCTGATTCTTAAAGCCGCTGATTTGTACAACTGCCTTCCGCACGTTGTCAGTACATGAATGAACAAACGTGTACTGTGGAGCAGAGATATGGTGTTACATTTGTTCCTCATTTCAGAGCAAGGAAGTGGAGATTTTGAGCAAGGAGTTAGAAATTTTGAACAAGGAATTATCGATTTTGAGCACAAAATATATTTTTGCAAGAACTTAAGATTATAAAGCATGCAATGACTATTTATTTTCCTCAGATTTCCTCTCTGCTCGCTTGCAGTGTTTGATTGTGCTCCAAGGCAAAGCAAGGCAAGGCAAGTTTATTTGTATAGCACATTTTGTGTACAAGACAATTGAAAGTGCTTTACATAAAAACATTAAAGCAATACAGCAAGTTGCAAAAGGAATATATAAGAATTTAAAAACAAACTAAAAAGTAAATTAAAGAGAAACAAAAGCAGGCTAAAATAGAATATGACAAAAATAAAAATGTGCAGTGCATTGTAGGAGATTAACAATTGTTCTACTGAAAGGCTATGGAAAATAGGAGAGTTTTTAACCTGGATTTAAAGCAGCTGAGAGTTTCAGCAGCCCTGATGCTTTCTGGGAGTTTGTTCCATATGTGAGGGGCATAAAAACTAAATGCTGCCTCACCATGTTTGGTTCTAACTCTGGGCACAGATAGTAGGCCTGACCATGATGATCTGAGGGCTCTGGGTGGTTTATAATGGACTGGCAGATCTGAAATGTATTTTGGCCCTAAACCATTCAGAGCTTTATAAACCAACAGCAGTATTTTGAAATCTATTCTTTGACAGACAGGAAGCCAGTGTAAAGATCTGAGAGCTGGAATTATATGATTTTTTTTGGTCTTAGTGAGGACTTGAGCAGCAGCATTCTGAACCAACTACAGCCATCTGATGGACTTTTTAGGAAGACCTGTGAGGACAGTATTACAATAGTCCAGTTTACTGAAGATAAATGCAAGTTTTCTAGATCCTGCTGAGACATCAGACCTCTAATTCTCACTATGTTCTTTAAGTTGGACCTGGAGCAACACGGGCGTCTTTTGGAGCAACGCGTTGAGGATCTTGAACAAGGTTCTCGCATTGATGACATAGTTATAAGTGGACTAGACATCAGATATCAGTCGTACGCCCATGCCGCTACAGGACTGAGTGGTGAACATGCTTCCATAAGTGAATCAATGTCCTTAGAAAACCAAGTGCTTCAGTTCCTTAATGATAAAGACATTAAGGTAGAAGCCAATGCGATCTCAGCCTGTTATGCTTTACCGAAGAAAGATAACAAAACAAAGAAATCAATTGTGATGCGCTTTGTGAACAGGAGGGTGAAAAATGACATACTGAGGCAGGCCAAAAAACTAAAGGAAACTCAAGTTTACCTAAATGAACACCTGACAAAAAAAAAACGCTGAATTAGCACGGCAGGCACGGATGCTAAAGAAACATAATAAGATACAGTCAACCTGGACAAGAAATTGTAGAATTTGGATTAAACTAAATGGAACACCTGAGCAAGCAAAAAGTATAATGATCAGAGATGCTACTGACTTAGATAAATACAAATGAACACTGACTATGAAACACAGAGTGAGGAAACTCAAACTCTAAAAATATGCCACTATGCTGAACATAAACCACAAGAGATGGAGAATGATATTGATCCTGATAACCACTTTTTCAATAATATTCATAACCACTGTGAATATTACACTGAAAAGCAATTCAAAAGTCAAGTGCAATTAGATGGTAAACTGTCAATAATACACTTCAATAGCAGAAGTCTTAACAAAAACTTCTCACAGATTCAGGACTATTTAAAACAGCTAAACAGAAAATTCACAGCTATAGCAGTCTCTGAAACCTGGCTTAATGCAGACCAGGCTCCCCTGATGGCAATAGAGGGATATCAGATGTTTAACATTAACAGATCTCAAAAAAAGGGTGGTGGTGTTGCACTGTATATTGATGACCTATATAGATGTAAGCTTGTAAATGAAATGTCCTTAGCACTACCAGGGATTCTGGAATGTGTTACTGTTGAGATTGACCTAGACAAAACAAAAAATCTAATCATAAGCTGCATATACAGAACGCCGGGAACTTGCATTGAGACATTCAGAGATAAATTAGTCGAGCTGTACAATAATATTACTAGTAAGAAAATGGTAGCAATTTGTGGAGATTTCAATATTGACCTACTTAATCCACATCAACAAAATGTAGTTACAGAGTTCATGAACTCTATGTACAGCATGAGTCTATATCCCACAATAACACATCCCAGTAGAATCACAGCTCACTCTGCTACACTTATTGACAACGTGTTTGTCAATGTTCTCGACAAGAAAATAGAAAGTGGATTATTGATAAATGATATAAGCGACCACTTGCCAATCTTTGCACTTATCCATGGCCACACGGGGCCCAACCCAGAAAAAATCTCAAAATCGTTCAGACACAAATCACCAAACGCAATCAGTTCTTTTAAAGAGGACTTGCTGAAGCAAGACTGGACAGAAGTCTATGTATCAGATGTAAATGAAGCCTATGACACATTTACAAACATTGTAACCACTCTTTATGAAAAAAACTGCCCATTAGTTAAAAAAAAGCTTAAACACAAATTTACTGACAAACCATGGCTAACCAAAGGACTACAAAAGGCGTGTAAAAAGAAAAATTTATTATATAAAGCTTTCATAAAGAAAAGGACAAAAGAAGCAGAGCAGCGGTATAAAACATACAAAAATAAGTTAACATATATAATAAGATGTAGTAAAAGAGACTATTACAGTAAAGAACTGGAAAAAAACAAAGACAATATTAAAAATACATGTACAATAATCAACAGTATCCTTGGAAATAAAAGCAGAAATACCAGCTACCCAACTAACACTCCAAAAAATAATAAATCGACTCCGAATGTGAATATAGCTTCACCTGCAGATGAATTTAATAATTTTTTTGTTAACATTGGACCTAAACTGGCCCGAGAAATACCCACTACGGTGCCAACAGGTGATTCAATATGCAATAACACTGCTGTAAAAGACACCATCTTCATAAAGAACACAGACGAAAGAGAGGTCATTGAAATTGTTAAATCGTTCAAAAGTAAAACATCTACTGACTGCGATGGTATTGATATGCTACTAGTCAAAACTGTTATCGAATGCATAGTGAAACCACTGACGTATATCTGTAACCTGTCTCTCCAATCAGGTATATTTCCCAATGCAATGAAAATAGCTAAAGTAATTCCGATTTACAAGACAGGCGACAGAGGGGAACTCTCCAACTACAGACCAATTTCACTATTACTGCAATTTTCCAAGATACTTGAAAAAATATTCTATGAGAGAATTGACAACTTCATACTGAAGAATGATTTATTGTGTGAGCAGCAATATGGGTTCAGACACAAAAGGACAACAGCATATGCCTTAATGGAATTTACAGAAAAAATATCAACAGCCATTGAAAATAAAGAGTATTCAGTTGGAGTATTCCTGGATCTTAAAAAAGCATTTGATACAGTAGATCACAATCTATTATTAAAGAAACTACAAAATTGTGGTATCAGAGGGGTAGCACTGTCCTGGTTAAGAAGTTACTTAAAGAATAGATATCAGTTTGTATGTGTTAACAACAAAAACTCAGAGCTACTGAAGGTCACCTGTGGAGTCCCACAGGGTTCAGTTTTGGGACCATTATTATTCAATATGTATATAAATGATATATGTAAAGTTTCAGAAAAAATGGACTTAATATTGTTTGCTGATGACACTAACCTGCTATGCAGTGGAAACAACTTGGAACAACTTCTGGATACACTCGGAAAGGAATTAGGAAAGCTGAAACTGTGGTTTGATTCAAACAAATTAACGCTCAATTTAAGCAAGACAAAATTTATAGTCTTTAACAACCATCACAACTACCCAGTACCCAAACTCAGTGTAAATGGTGTAGAGATTGAAAGGGTATCCGAAACTAAATTCCTTGGAGTAATAATTGATAACAAACTGTGTTGGAAGCCACATATTAATTATATAAAAGGTAAAGTATCCAAATCTATTGCAATATTACACAGAGTGAAAAATTTGCTGAATCAACCCACACTATACACCTTGTATCATTCATTAATACTCCCATACATGACATATTGTAATGAAGTATGGGGAAATACATATAAAACAAACATATATCCACTCTTTATGCTTCAAAAGAGAGCTATTAGAATAATCAACAAAGCAGCTTACAGGGAACCAACAAACCCACTTTTTCTTAAACAAAAAACTCTCAAGTTGAAAGATCTGATCGACTTTAAAACCGCAATAATAATGTTCAAAGTGAAGAATCTATCACTGCCCGCAAATATCCAAAAGTTGTTCCAAACAAGGGAGAAACGATATCACTTCAGAGGAACATGTATATTTCAAAAGCCTACAGTGAGAACAACTACCAAGCAACACTGTATTTCAGTGCAAGGTGTCAGATTATGGAACGATTTTGGACCTGAATTAAAATCATGTACAAAGCTTGGACAATTTAAACAAAAACTAAAGGAAGAAATACTCCAAACATATTTACAAGACGACATGTAAACTCACATAAGGATTGACATTTCCAGCCTGTGTTGTGTTATAGCTTAGTTTTTCTTTTTTCTCTGTGACACTATGTCTTAGATTTGTTTTTGAATAGTAACCGCTTAACTTAGACGAGCTCAGTTTTCTTTTTCTCTCAGTCATATTTTGTCTTAGCCTTGTTTTAAATTGTAATCGCTCTTGTCTTGTTTTCTCTTTTTTCTCCTTTGAATTCTTGGATGGAATATGGGTGGGCAATATAAGCTGCGGCTTCAGCCATCACCCATTTCGGATAACTCACGTGGAATTGTATAGTAGAAGGAGTCTTTGTCTAATTTGACCTTGTTGTTATATTATACAGTTTCTTTTAACCTGTAATGTACTATCCGAAATAAATAAATTCATTCATTCATTCAAGTTATAATAGGTTGATTTCACTACTGTCTTAATGTGGCTGTTAAAATTCAGGTCTGAGTCCAGAACCACACCCAGATTTCTGGCTTGGCTGTTGGTTTTTAGCATCATTGATTGAAGCTGAGTACTAACTTTGATTCTTTCTTCTTTTGGTCCAAAAACTATTATTTTGGTTTTTGTCTTCGTTTAACTGAATTAAGTTCTGGCACATTCACTCTTTAATGTGACCAATGCATTTGATTGGGGTTTTAATTGGACCACAGTCTCCTGGTGAGACAGTTATGTAGATTTTTGTATCATCTGCATAATTACAGTAATATATTTTATTGATTTTTTTAATGATTTGAGCTAGTGGGAGAATATAGATGTTGAAAAGCAAAGGTCCCCATATGGAACCTTGGCGAACTCCACAGGTTATTTTTGTTCGCTCGAATCAAAACAGTCCCTCTCTTTTAAATAGGACTCAAATCAGTTAAATGCTGTACCGGAAAGTCCCACACAGTTTTTTAGCAAGTCTAGTAAGATGTTATGGTCGAGCGTGTCGAATGCAGCACTGAGGTCCAGTAACAAGATTGAAATGTTGGCATTATCTGTATTGGAATGGATGTCATTAAGGACCTTAACTAGAGCTGTCTCAGTGTTGTGGTGTGGCCAAAAACCTGACTGGAAGACATCAAAATATTATCATTTAATATCAGGAAGTTGTACAATTGTTGAAAAAAAGCTTTTTCTATTATTTTACTAAGAAAAGGGAGGTTTGATATGGGCCTATAGCTGTTCATGAGTGAGGTGTCTAGGTTGCTCTTTTTTAGAAGTGGCTTGATAACAGCTGCTTTTCAGCACCGAGAGAAGACACCTGATTGTCGAGACATATTTATGATCTGCAGTAGATCTGAGGCCATACAATATGAAAAGTTTTTTTTAAAAAAAACCTTGTTGGGAAGGTATCAAGGCAGCAGGTAGTGGATTCCAGGTGGTGTATGATGTCATATAGGATTTTTTGATTGATTGGAAAAAAATTTGCCATGGTGTTTACATCTTCTCTACGTGGACACAAAGGAAGCATATGTCCAGCACCTGACATAGGAGCACTGACTGACTGTCTAATTTTCTGAATTTTGTCTGTAAAGCAAAAGGCAAAGTCATTGCAGCCATGGTTGGATAGAAGTTCAGGAGCTACTGTCAAAGGGGGATTTGTTGGCCTGTCAACAGTAGTGAACAAGGTGGGTGTATTATTGTTGTTTTTAGCAATGATGTCAGAAAAAATATGCTTGCCTTGTATTTCTCTGCTCCAAATTATAAATGCTCAATTTCGCTTTATAGATTTCATAATGAACCTGTAATTTAGTTTTTGCTACCTGCGTTTAACTTTTCAACACTCTTTTCAGCTCTAACTAATTTGGCATTTCTCCATGGAGGTTTCTTTTTAATAGTGACCACTTTCACCTTGATGGGAGCAATGACATTGATAATATTTTTAATTTTACCATTGAAATTTTCCACAAGCTCATTTAATGAAGGTGGGGGGGGGGGGAGCGAAAGCTTGGATGAATGTTTCATTACAATTATCACTGACTAGTACATCTCAGTAAATAGAATATCATGATTTGCATTTTAATTTCAAAAACTATAATCAAAATTGAATACAAAAGGCTTGGAATATTTCCTTGTGCCTCTAAAGAATATTAAAGATATGAACTTTTTTTTGAATGATTAAAAAATAACTTTTCCACAATATTCAAATTTAGTGAGAGTCACTAATGTGTTATATTTACATTCACACACAGAAAATCTTTCCTAATTTGAAAGGTTTACTGTACAGGAGTAAAGTGCACCCCTGATTAGCTAAATCACATTAAACTCACTGACAGCAGTGTTTTCTATTATTTCAATTCAGATAATTCTACCTAATTTTGCAAAAATAACCCATTGTATTCAAGAGTTGGTAATTCAGTAATCAGTCCGCCGAAGCCATAATATAAGGTAAGGCTGCACGGCTAGCACTGCAGCTTTCATCAGCGTGAATCAGCAGTTCTCCTTCCCTCCAAAACATACTCTGACAGTCTTTTAAAAGCTGCTCTTTATACTGTATTATAATCCATTTAAATCTTGTTCTTTATAAGTTTAAACAATGTACCTCCCAACAGGTATTCTGAAAATTTACCTAATATGACTAGAAAATGCTATTAATACCACATATTGTCACAGCTGCCATTCACACACCATTATAGAAAGGGTGTTGTTTGGGACTATTTGGTGCTCAATGAACCACGTGACTGGGCAGTGGCGAGATCAAAGGGTGTTGCAGCTGTCATATCGCAACCCTGTGGTGACTGGTAGTAATGCCGCGCATTATCCAGTCAGTACTGAGTCAATCCAAAACCCCACCCACACTCCTAGAAGCCAGAGCATGAGGAAACGGAGTGGTGGCTAAACTTTTTTTGATAATAATTACATATTTTGACTGAGCAACTCCACGCATCGGGATGCACACCCTTGTAACCTCAGCAAAACACTCATAAAATCTGATGCCAGTGTGACAAACGGCTTGGGAGATATGTATGAAACATACAGACACACAGTCACACAAACAGAAAGAGATTTGTTGATTTATGGATAGATGAACTGTTTTTGATTACCTCCGTCTGGATATTTCTGTTGACATTAATAGCACTCTCAAAGAAAACACAAGAATGGTAAGGCAGAGCAATGTCCACCACCATAACCTTAGAGATGTTCAGACCTTTGGAGATGACCAAGTCCAGACTGTGTCCTTTGTTGTATGTTTTTTTTTTTTTTTCCGTTACATGCTGAGTCATTCCAAATTTATCAAGGACACAACACAGTTCTTTGGTCCCTCTGTCCTGAGGATTGTCAACATGAATGTTAAAATCACCAACAGTAGCTACACAGTTAAAGTCAACACAGATAGTAGACAGCAGCTTTGTAATACATCAAAAAAGGTTGCATGGTATTTAGATGGTCTGTAAACACTGAGAAGCAACACACAGGAGGAGGAATTCAGCTGAAGAGCCACATATTCAAATGAAGTAAACTTATAAGATATCTGGTTACATTGGAGGGAATCATTAAACAAAACAGCTGCTCCTCCTTCTTTCTTATGCAGCCTGGGTTCACTTATAAAGCTGTAGTTGGAAGGGGCTGCTTCGATAAGAGATCCCCCGTTATCATGTAACCAAGTCTCTGTTAAAAACACAAGATACAGTTTTTGTTTTATAATGAGATCATTAATTAAAAATTTGCCTGGAAGGGGCTGCTTCGATAAGAAGATATCCACCGTTATCATGTAACCAAGTGTCTGTTAAAAACATAAAATTCAGTTTTTGTTTTATAATGAGATCATTAATTAAAAATTTGCCTGCCAAAGACCAAAAATTTAATAAAGCTAGTTTCAGTGTGTTGAGAACATCATCTGCCAATTTTTTATTTTGTTAAGTCTTTGACTGGTGAGAAATGAACACTAGATTCGATAAATTTACAGCATGTGTAGGGTGGATTTTGTTTCTCTGTAAATTTACCAACCTTTTTCTGCTACTTATTAAAACAGGAATTAAGGAAACAACTTCCATACTGGGCACCGGCTTGTCTTGGAAAGAGCCATGAGTACCAGTGGTATCAGAGCCTGGGCCCAGTACATCAAACCCAGCTTGTGTTGTTATCAGGCTGTGGATTTTGATTCAGCTGTGAGGGTGGGGGTGGGGTGGGTGCCAGGGCTTCAGCTGTGGGGGTGGTGGTGGACGCCAGGGCTTTGGGAGTTATGTCAGAGCTCGCTGGGGAATTGCTTTATGGGGGAGATGGGGGGGGTGAAGTGGGAGGTTTTGGGGTGAGAAAATTGGACTAGGACATGGGGTCAGTTGTGTGGCCACAGTGACCAGCTCCTTCTTCTGGTCAGTGAAGTCGAGGAGTGGGAAGGATGGGGAAGAGAAACCTGAAGAGGAGGGGGTATGCAGTGGTAGCAGGGGTGGGTCCTCACTGGTGACTTTTGGTGAAGGAGGGGTCTGCACAGGTGGGGGCTGAGGCGGCTTTATCTCACAATTTCCTCTGGGCTGTAGCTTATCCTGTTGTTTTGGTTCCTCTTGTCTCTTGTCCTTGTCCTGGAGAACAGAATGGCAATGCAGAACACAGAACAGATTGGAGGTAAACAGCCTCATGCCTGACCCACTGAGGCTGAGTTCATCTCCCTTAAAAAAGTGCCTGCAGTCCCAGAAAAAGTTGAAGATGTCAATAAAATGAAGTGATTTGTTTGGACAAGCTTCTGATAGCCATCCATTTAAATTGAACAGGCTGCTGAATCTCTCAACTCCTCTTCTGAAAAGTGGTAGTGGGCCACTAACAAACACTCCAGCATTCAGACAGCTGACTAGATCCAGCAGTTCCTTAAAGTCCTTTTTCAGCACCTCAGACTGCTGTTTCACAACATCATTTGAGCCTACATGTCTTGAGAGTCTTGAGAGTGAAGAGTCTATGAGTCTCTTTACTGTGGGATAATCAGCCATGATTTGCAGGACTTTCTTGCTCACATCAGACACCATATCTTGGGAAACCACATTATTTCTGTGTGTTTATCACATATGTTTCTCACATCTCTCACAGCAGAGTCACTAACAATCAGAGTTTCAGGCCCAGCTATTAGCTTTCTCTGTAGCCTTTTACCTTGTGAGTTGTTCTGATTTACCTTGCTGCATGTGGGTCAGATTTTATCCAGGTCATCAGATCAAATCAAGGGTCCTGCAGTAGCGGCACAAATCTGTTCTTAAGTGGCATGTCTGGCTGTTGTGGAGGAGGTTTATTTTTAGGCTTTCCTTTGACAGCTAGCTATCCATGGCTGTGTCTTGCTGACAGTCGGGGTTGAAGATGTTTGTGGTCTACCTGATAATGCACGCCAGCCATTCATATCACAAATTTAACAAAGTTGGGCTGTTGCTTGTCCTCCCCTCACCCTGTGGGATGATTTATTCTTGGGCTTTGCACCAAAGGTATTCCAGGGAGGACTATCACTTGAGGATATATTTCTCTGTACACAGTCCTCCCGTTTCCTCTCAGCCATGTAAGCACTGGATAGCTGTGAGCTAGCAGGGCCTTGTTCACTGTATTTAGTCATTGGCAGTGTTGTGTCATTTTCACAGAGTCAATTTACTTCCAGATTAACTTCTAGCCATTGTATTTTAGTTTCCAGCATGGTAATCTTCTGTAGGAGTCTGTGGTAGTCATCTGTAGAAAGGGGAGGCATCTTGTTGATACTTAGCTTTAGCTTGTCAGTCACTGTAGTTCATGCTTCAGCTGTTTTTAGGCCATGGTCAAGTAGCACTGATAAGGTCCAAAAAAGTGTTAGATCATGGTAATAGTGAGCTATATCTTCAGCGAAATATAGTCCCAGTGATTTATGAGTATCCGGTAGGTGCTGCCCATAAATTTCTCGCATGGGAAATAAAAATATTGACAGAAAAGTACAAGCAGAGGGAAGAGTGAAGCAGCAGAGCGTCCTTCTACCAGCAAGGTCAGAACTCCACTCATGTCCTCTCTCACTTGCTCGCTCAACTTCTCTCTCAAGGAGAGAGAAGCAAGGAGTTAGTCAGACAGGGCAAATTATGATTGGTTGTCTGATTCCTGATTGGTTGAAATTGTGGCACATTCATAGCGCTGTGCCATGTTGAGCGAGCACAGGTAGAGTTGAGCGTGAGGAGAAAGAGAGAAGTTGAGCGAACAAGAGAGAGAGGATGCAAGCAGAGCACAATTAAACACTGCGAGCGAGCAGAGAGGAAATCTGAAGAAAATATATTGTGAGCACACGCTTTATAGTGTAAAGTTCTTGCAAAAAACACATTTTTATGCCCAAAATCGAAAATTCCTCACTCAAAATGAGGAATTTTCGAATCTCTAATTCCTTGCTCAAAATCTCCACTTCCTTGCTCAGAAATGAGGCGGAAATGTAAGACCACACAGAGACCGACACACCAGCTGATTCGTACAGCAGTTGCCTCCCTCATGTTCTCATTAGTTCAGTCAGTGAACGTACTGAAGAGCAGTGAAGGAGTGAACCCCGCCTGCTCAGTTCAGTTACGTTTTTCAGTTCAGTGAGTGGCAGGCAGTTAGAGCACCAGTACAGCACTGAGTGATTTGGTGTACAAATCTTTAGAATAGATTTTTTTTAGTGAACGAAGTGAAGTGATTCAGTACATTTTAGTGAACTGTGGATCCCATCACTACTTTAAATCACTTCAACAGTGACAGTTTGGAGAGTTTTACCTAATGCTGCCTCACTCACAACCCTCACTCTCATATCAGTGTGCCTCATATGTAAACACATTGTGGAAAGGAACTTGTTGAGATTTGTAAAATTAAATAAATATGCAGGTTGACTAAAGACAGAAGAGATCCAGCTTTGCTTGTCCTCCACCTGTAAGATGACCGCTGTGACAAACTCTGCTCTAACAGCAAAACCAGCATGAGTTGTATCAGCTATGATTTCACCTCCAACTGGCCGATGCCGTCGATTCAATCTCTGGCTTCAAGCAGCTCCAGCAACCGGCCCCATGTGTTGCCTCTCAAACATGATTTATGATAACAAAAAAGCAAAGGTAGGACAAAATTTATTGTTGTGGCTGTATAAAAAGAAGTTTGGTGTTGTTCTTGTGTGCATTTCTGTGTGCAGGCTTGTAATTTTATTTGGCAGGGACAGGAGTGTTTGTGTGCTGCGTTTCATTTCCAGCGTCACGAAAGGCGGGATGCTTTTTTTGTTGAAGAGGGGGCTGTCATGAAAATAGATTAGCAGAGGATAAGTTAATGCAAGGTGAACTGGGATACGTGAACAAGCACAGAGTAGAACTAAACAGTAGATTTTCCCTTGCTGAACTGGGACCAGCTTGTATCAGCTCTACAGCACTTGCGGGATAGAGCTGCAGGAGGCTCTGACCTTTGGCTGAGGCTAGCCCCTGTGATATTTGTGGCACACACATTTTTCTGTTGCATCTTTGAAATTAATATAATCTGTCAGAATAATGACAGACGGCCTTCTGATTCATTTCCAATCTTTGTCCCTTCCCGTTTATGTTTCCTATTCAAATGTCCGCTGAACTGAGGTGAGGTGGTCAATGACCCACGCTTCTTGCAGAATCATTTATCCAGAATCATCTGGCATGGGGAACCTTATTCAGATAATAGCAACAAGCCTCTAATGAAAGAGGCTCATGCATTTTTTATTTTTTTTTTAATGAGCAGTAACGTGAGTTCCCTGGTCTGTTGCTGGTATTGGGGACTTCAGAACCTGAGAGAGTATAATGTTTGTGTGTGTGTGTGCGGGGGGGATACCCTAATCTCACCTAGAGTGGAAAAATGGCATCGCCATAGTCAATAATATATCTTGCATCACTTTGACTTAGTAGTAAGTAAGTTGGCCAGCACTTCAGCCTGCTAGCGCCTTGGCTAGCTGGCTGAGGTCAGACTGTACCACTTTAGAGATCGAGTCAGCTGGGAATGTTCAGCTGTTATGTCTGCATTACTTACTAAGAAGTCACCACAGGTTTACTTTCCAGCAGTCTCTTTAAGAGGTGATTCCACCCAAGTTCCTCCTACTGATTAGTGAAAGTTGTTTGTGACTTGGAAAAAAACCTGCAGGGTCTTCGACCTCCATGGCACATACAGTAGATAAACAGTATGCTGAAAATGTACTTCTAAATATGCTAATCCACCTTGTTGCATGAAGAAATGATATCAGTAGCATCTCATCTACCTCAAAACCACCAAAAAGCTCATTAATTTTCCCCAAAGTGACACTTCAGTGCAATTAAAAGCTAACTGTTGCTGTTTTTTAGCTGTACCAGCAGCATCATCCTTTCACTGTAGTGGGCTTGTAGGCACTTCTGCAGATATTACATGGACCTCCTTAACAGCAAGCAAAGACACTTTTTGTCACCCTGGCAAAAAAAAAAAAAAAAGTGCAGCTCTGCAAACTATTTGCCATTTTATGATATGAATACTTTTTTTTTCTTTCACTCTTTTGGAGCTGGACTTTTTTGTTGCTATTTAAAACTATAATGGGATGTGACATTGAAGTCTATATTAACTGACTCGGCTCAGGCATCACAGTTTTTGCTGGGGTTTTTTTTGATAGTTTTTAAGTAGATATTTGAAGGTTGTGATTTGTTTTAGCAGAAGTGCATAATGACAAAATCAGCAATCAAAGTGGATGTTTATAATTTTTTCTTTTACTTTTTAATGTCCTTTTTGAGGGAAAACTGATGTCTGTCAAGACATTATTAAAGGAGACGATAGCAATTTGGGTTCAAAACACTGAAATTGAACACTGAATTGGTGGAGGTAAGAGCTAGATCTGACACTGCACACAAGAGAAATGAACACAGATGGTAGTTTTCAGTGCACAAAAACGGAGGTAAGCAAAATCCTATGAATGCAGTACCATTTGAAATGGTATGGGCTCCATAACCCTGTTGCCTTTTAAAACAAAAAAAAAAATGCCTTAACAGTTTTAAATATTTTTTTTTAAATTTTAGAATATGTGCAAGTACATTTCTGTAAAAGTAGGAGTCACATAAATATTGTTTTTGTCAATGCTATCAGTAGGCATGGCTGTGATGTATTAAATATCATTATTATTATTATATTGTTGTGTGTTATGGGTGACAGCTCCACCTTTCCGGTTCAGCTGCCACCAAGGGTATAAAAGACCAATGTGGAAGGGGAACGGTCTCTTTTCAACCTGACCTCTGCCTAGATGGGAGCACCTTTGAGTTATGGTGAGTTTGCAAATAGTCACATTAAACTGCACCTTCGGCCTCATTATTGGAGTCTTGGTTATGGACATAACATTTGGCGACCAGGACAAAGCAATGGATAAAGGAGTTTCCAGTATCTGGCCATTTTTGGAGCTTCCCGGAGAGCCGCCAGTTCCATGGGTGAGGTGGTTTGCCGCATTTAAGAATTATTTGGTGGTGTTGGACCTTGGCGAATTGGAAAAACTGTGTGCACAAACGATACTGGTCCATAATCTCGGCATGGAAGGGCAACATATTCTCAGCACTTTGGGTGAGAGTGATAGTTTTGAGGATGTGGTTGAGCTAATGGCGCTCTACTTTTGTGCCCCTGAGAACGTCATCATCTGGAGGATCCAGTTCCAACAGCACTGCCAGCGGCCGGGGGAGTCGGTGCAATTGTACGTTGCGGACCTGGGCCAGCTGGCTGGAGATTGCCAATTCAGGGCTTTGGAGGAAGAAATGGTCCGTGATCAGTTAACGGAACACACGCTATGTTCTGCAGCACGGTCAAGACTCCTCGCGTACTCTGGTAAGCTGACATTAACCATGGCTGTGGAGATAGTTCAGCAGTACAAAGCAGCGGATAAACTATCAAAGAACCTCGGTGAGAGAACGATGTTGAGGCAACCTGACTCACCGTCAGCGGCACAGGCTGTGGACCTGGGTAGCGATGATAGTGCAGAAGACAAAGAAGACTACACTACGGCTATTGAAATTAGGTCTGCCCCAGGATCGCCCAGATGTTTGGGCTGTGGGTCCACCAAGCACCGATAAAAGGCAAGAGAGTGTCCGGTGAGGGGCAAATGCTGTGGCAAGTGTGGACTCCTACATCATTTCATCAGGGCCTGCAGAAAGTTTGAGCAGGGGAAACGGCAACATGGAGTGGATTCCCCTGCCACAACTCCTACAGTTATTCACACCATCTCCCGAGCACAGATGGCCGCATATACTGTGAGGTGATTCTGGATGGCGTGGAAGTGCCGTCACTGGTTGACATGGGCACAGCAGTATTCGTGTTGAACTGGCCGACTGTGAGGAGTTTGTTCCCGCATTACTGTGTAAGAGGACAGTTGACACCATATTGTGGCTATGGAGGTAATAAGCTGGCCATCGCTGGTTCGCTGGAGTTGACTATGAGATACAAGTCGGCAGTGGTGTCCAATATCCAGTTTGTGGTGACTGTCAGTGGGTCAAACGTGATGGGCTGCGACCTATTCTACGAACTGGGCTTCACAATCACCAGTGGCATCGGAGAGGAGTGGTCAGGCTGTGGGTTGTGGGACCAGCCTGTTACAAGAGTGGTGGATGATGCAGTATGGGACGAATATTGGCCTAGTATTCTGGGAGATGGACAGGACCAGTCCCACACAGGGCCACCGCAGGAGGGTTCTGGTGCCGGGGCCAAGGTTACCCTGGATGTGGGAACTGGGCAGCATGGTGGAACGCCCATGACTGCGGGTGTAGCTGAGAGGATGGCTCCCTCTGCTTTCGGAGTTCAGCTGGGAGGTACTGAGAAGCAAGGGACTGCAACGGCTTCACCGGCGTTACAAATGAAAGAGAGCGGGGCAGGACCGGCTGGCACAGTGAACCGACGTGCCACACAGGAGCACTGGAGGCTGAGCCAGGCTTCTCAAGAGGTCCCTGGTGTGGTTCGACCCAGTGAGGAGGCCTGGTTTAGATGTCATGGACATTGGAAGCCGAGTCGAGCTCCTCTGGGGGTCGCTGACATGGTTCGACCAAGAGAGGAGGCTCGGCTGAGAGGGATCAATGGCAAGGGAAGCAATGAGAGGACCAGAGGCAGCTGCAGGTGGTGGCCGCTCAAGAGGACATTACCTTCAGTTGTCCGATGACTCATGGAGACTCCCCAATGAGCTGTGGCGCGCCAGCAAGGAGAAGTAGGTGTCGGGGCCCAGACGTGGTTCATCTCCAGGGGCGAAGTGAAGAAGAAGCTCTGGATGGGACCCACCAGACAGGTCTCCTGGGGGTGGTTTGTCCATCGAGACTGTATGGTGGTAGGGAGGCGATATGTTTAAGTTGAATTATTAACATGTGGATGGCTGAAATGTTAATGTGTGCACTACCGAGGCTGCATTGTTGTCTTGTCAACATGGTTAATGCATAAAAGTGGCTATGTTAAGTGCCCATTTTACAAAAGGATTTTGCCAGGGTGTTTGAACCAAAATGTTAATATGTGTGAATTGCGCGAGCAACGTGGTTAGTATGTTTCGCACGTAGTTGTTATGTGAGTTGCCCAAGTTTAAAAAAAAAAGAAGCCCAACAATGTTTGTATTAATGTGTTTAACCCCTTGCACTCTGGTCAATTTCCCTAAAAGCGCCTAAAAGTAACGTACCCAAAGTACAGTGGGGAAAAAAGTATTTAGTCAGCCACCAATTGTGCAAGTTCTCCCGCTTAAAAGATGAGAGACGTCTCCAATTTTCATCATAGGTATACCTCAACTATGAGAAACAAAATGAGAAAAAAAATCCAGAAAATCACATTGAAGGATTTTTCATGAATTAATTGGTAAATTCCTCGGTGAAATAAGTATTTGGTCACCTACAAACAAGCAAGATTTCTGGCTCTCACAGACCTGTAACTTCTTCTGTAAGAGGCTCCTCTGTCCTCCACTCGTCACCTGTATTGATGGCACCTGTTTGAACTCTTTATCAGTATAAAAGACACCTGTCCACAACTTCAAACAGTCAGACTCCAAACTCCACTATGGCCAAGACCAAAGAGCTGTCAAAGGACACCAGAAACAAAATTGTAGACCTGCACCAGGCTGGGAAGACTGAATCTGCAATAGGTAAGCAGCTTGGTGTGAAGAAATCAACTGTGGGAGCAATTATTAGAAAATGGAAGACATACAAGACCACTGATAATCTCCCTCGATCTGGGGCTCCACGCAAGATCTCACCCCATGGGGTCAAAATGATCACGAGAACGGTGAGCAAAAATCCCAGAACCACACGGGGGGACCTAGTGAATGACCTGCAGAGAGCTGGGACCAAAGTAACAAAGGCTACCATCAGTAACACACTACGCCGCCAGGGACTCAAATCCTGCAGTGCCAGACGTGTCCCCCTGCTTAAGCCAGTACATGTCCAGGCCCGTCTGAAGTTTGCTAGAGAGCATTTGGATGATCCAGAAGAGGATTGGGAGAATGTCATATGGTCAGATGAAACCAAAATAGAACTTTATTGTAAAAACTCAACTTGTTGTGTTTGGAGGAGAAAGAACTCCATACCTACTGTGAAGCATGGGGGTGGAAACATCATGCTTTGGGGCTGTTTTTCTGCAAAGGGACCAGGACGACTGATCCGTGTAAAGGAAAGAATGAATGGGGCCATGTATCGTGAGATTTTGAGTGAAAACCTCTTTCCATCAGCAAGGGCATTGAAGATGAAATGTGGTTGGGTCTTTTAGCATGACAATGATCCCAAACACACTGCCCGGGCAACGAAGGAGTGGCTTCGTAAGAAGCATTTCAAGATCCTGGAGTGGCCTAGCCAGTCTCCAGATCTCAACCCCATAGAAAATGTTTGGAGGGAGTTGAAAGTCCGTGTTGCCCAGCGACAGCCCCAAAACATCATTGCTCTAGAGGAGATCTGCATGGAGGAATGGGCCAAAATACCAGCAACAGTGTGTGAAAACCTTGTGAAGACTTATAGAAAACGTTTGATCTCTGTTATTGCCAACAAAGGGTATATAACAAAGTATTGAGATGAACTTCTGTTATTGACCAAATACTTATTTTACCGAGGAATTTACCAATTAATTCATTAAAAATCCTTCAATGTGATTTTCTGGATTTTTTTTTTCTCATTTTGTCTCTCATAGTTGAGGTATACCTATGATGAAAATTGGAGACATCTCTCAACTTTTAAGTGGGAGAACTTGCACAATTGGTGGCTGACTAAATACTTTTTTGCCCCACTGTAAATCAAAAGCTGTTCTTCAACCCTTTGCAGCATCTTCATGGGGTTGGTCTCATTTAAAAGAAAACACTCCGAATTTTTTGGCAAAACAGTCATAATCTCTCTAACTGCTCCTGCCACTGAGTATCAGTCATCCAAACATACTGAACTTGAAGAAAATAAAGTTTGCCTGGGTGTTTTTTTTTTAGATACAAATGCTTGCAAATAACACACAGCTGTCAGATCCTGGCTGGAAAATGCAACAGAAATGTAGAACCAAGTGTTATCCAGCTGAGGTCAAAATTTTGTAACGATACCCCCAAAAATGAATATATTACACAGCTTTTTTCTCAGGTTGTTCCCAGGCGTTTTTGAACTGTGCCAAATTGTGCCAAATGGCACAGTTTGGAAAAACGTCTATAACTTTTGAATGATTCAACATAGAAGCTCCATCTTGGGCTCTAATGAAAGGTGACAGGGCTGTGTGTGTGTGTGGGGGGGGTTGTTTATTCATTCATGAATGAATGAATGAACAAACAAGCCCCCCACACACAAAGAAGTATGCCACGTAAAAAATGTGTGGCCTTTTTTTACAAGAAAAATAACCTACAGTGCAACAAAAATTATACTTAAATATCTGCAATCTAGAGGTAACAACTCCCCCCCCCCGCTACAAAGGAGCGCGGCGCACAAAAAAAACGGTCCGTCATGTGGCGATGACGCACAGTTGTAATTACCGATCGGTCAAAAGTCATTTTTATTACTATTTTCAGTGATAAAGAATAATTTAGCTTATAACACTTACCTGTCCACAACAGCAGTGTCATTGGCGAACATCTGTTCCTCATTGTCAGACGAACATGACGCTGCTCCGCTTGTTACGACTCGTGGTTCTGGTCACGCGACCCGGTCAAACCATGATTCCATTTTTGCGGTTTTGCGCTTCCATGATTGCAGTTTTGGCGAACGATTTTTCAAAACAAATAAGAACAGCAGTAATAAAAAAAAGACTGGCGAACGCTACCGTTACACACAGCAGCTTACACAAAACAGATTTTACGCACGGGACGCACGCTTTCAATCGTCGAACTTCTCTGCTTCAATTGGCTCGCTGTATTCGCAGTTGTTGGTAGGCGGGTCCTTCTTGCTAGGTTTTCAGTCATTAGTTCTTCAAGGTTTCAGAAACCTAATTCAAGGCTCTTATTAGTCGAATGAGAGGTCAATCAAATCTAAATCAATCAAAGCACTCCTTTGGCTTTCTGTTCGTGGCTGTGTCTGTAGTGGAAGAACGGAAATGCAGCTTTTTTTTTTTCAGTGCGCACTGAGATGCACAGTGCGGACTAGGATGCACGAGGACGCACTAGGATGCAGAGATGTGACCGCCCGCGGTATCCCGGAGTGCAAGAGGTTAATACATGGTTTATGTGTGGTTTGCCAGGTTATGGGGTGATTGTGTTGGGATTTTCACAGCAGGGTGTGAATATACATATTAATGGGTTTGTTTATTGAATTGAAGTGTTTCTTGTTTGCACATATGTTTTGGGATTGTTTTATACGTTATATTAGGAACATGGCAGCCTTTCTCATTTGACAGACTATGGTACAACAGAGATGGCAGAATAATCTGTGTGGGGGTGTGACAGTTGTCCACCTTTCCCCCTCTAGTTTTAGTTATTTGTGTGCATGGATAGGCCTTAGTTATTCAATTTACTGTTAGTGTGTGATTCGGGTTGTAAATTTTGGTGGGTCTAAATGGTGTGCGTTTTGGACTTTTCTACTGGGGGAGGGGGGTGTGATTTTTTTTTTTTTTTTTTTTTTGGTTACTTATTTGTACCCGTAGGTAGATTTGGTTTGCAGTCTGGTGACAAGCCACCGGCTGCTGGTCGCTGCGTGCGCGAGCGCCCTAAACCTACATGTTTTTGGTATGCGGGAGGAAACCGGAGAAATCCCGGAGTAAACCCGCGCAACACGGGGAGAACATGCAAACTCCACACAGCTCACTGTTGGTCGGGGGCTGGGATCGAACCCACGATCTCATGATCCCCGCGATCCCCCGGCCGAGGGTAAACTGTGCTGCCACAGTGCTAAACCACTGCGCCACCGTGCAGCCCGTGATGTATTAAATATCATCATTATTATATCGTTGTGTGTTATGGGTGACAGATCCACCTTTCCAGTTCCGCCGCCACCCAGAGTATAAAAGGCAAATGGGGAAGTTGTCATGGTCTGAGCACCGATCTCGTCCGCGCTCGGGTCATTTTTTTTTTTTTTTTTTTTGTTACTTATTTGTACCCGTAGGTAGATTTGGTTTGCAGTCTGGTGACAAGCCACCGGCTGCTGGTCGCTGCGTGCGTGAGCGCCCTAAACCTACATGTTTTTGGTATGCGGGAGGAAACCGGAGAAATCCCGGAGTAAACCCACGCAACACGGGGAGAACATGCAAACTCCACACAGCTCACTGTTGGTCGGGGGCTGGGATCGAACCCACGATCTCATGATCCCCGCGATCCCCCGGCCGAGGGTAAAACTGTGCTGCCACAGTGCTAAACCACTGCGCCACCGTGCAGCCCAGGGTCATGCAGTATTTTCCTCCCATTTCGTTAGTATTCCTTATGGTCCCGCAGAGCTCTTATTCTGACAGCGTCTCTGCGGGGCTTCCGGCTGTCAGAGCTGAGCTGGCTGTGACAGCTGGAATCAGTGGAGCTGATAACACCCTCATCAGCTGTGCTATCCTGTTACCTATTTAAGGGAGCAGCTTTGGCCTCTTGGGGCTGCAACCTCATTCATGTAGGGATAATGCTGGTCTCCCCAACGTTTGGCT
Source organism: Pholidichthys leucotaenia (assembly GCA_020510985.1). Lineage (NCBI taxonomy): Eukaryota > Metazoa > Chordata > Actinopteri > Cichliformes > Pholidichthyidae > Pholidichthys > Pholidichthys leucotaenia. The sequence goes on along the minus strand of CM035840.1, from coordinate 410,813,186 downwards.
GGAGTCCCTACGTCCCGGCTCCAGTCATCCTCCTATTCCTCTCCGTTCTCTGTAAGTTTATCCCTTAGCCTGTGTTTATCATCTGTGTGCCTTAACCATAGTCCTTGTTTGTGTTTTGCCCCACAAGGCTCATTATTTTGTACCTTTTTGTCCTTGTTTAATAAATACGAAAACTCACTGGTCGCCTATAGCGCCTCATTTGCGGTCCGCGAGGGCCGCACCATAACAGTAAGTCGCAGCCAGAACGAGACACCGGTCACCGTGAGTTTTGCTGGGCTTGTTTGTTTTCCCTGTCTTCCTCATACCAGTGTGCTGGGAGATGGCGCCACTCAAGGGCTACGCTAGGAGCCTGGGCTACGAGCTGGTGAAGGCCCTCGACGAAATTGATGGAATCCTTTTCACTGCTCGCCTCTACGACACTCCCAGCGATGCATGCTGGTACCTGGACCTCGCTGAAGCGACCATTAACTACCATCCTCGCTACGCTGACCATTCTGAAATCACGGCGAGGATGGCGGACATCTCTATGCACCGGGAGAAGCTCTGTGGGCTGGAGGGAAACTCCGGCAGGAAGCAGAAGAGGAGGCATCCTCGCTCCTCGCTTCAGGATCCCATTCCTGTCCCTCATCCAGTCCAGGAGTTTGCACCACCCAGAGGTCATCCCCGCCGGAGTGAGACGTCAGTCGGGATTCCCCTGGAGGATTTACAACTGACAGCGATTTCCATCCGGGACCGAGTGGCTGCCGCTCGCTCCGCCTTCCATCCTACACCGATTATGAAACGTGTGATGGCGGCGGTCAGGCTGGTGGAGAGGAATCCAGAACTGTATGATTACCCCGAATATGCTGACCTGCTCGCCTCTGTTTCTGCGCAGGAGCAACATTTCCCTAATCTCACCTTCGCCTCGCCCTCTGCCCGTAAACTAACTAACTAACTAACTAACTAACCTGCACTTATATAGCGCTTTTCTAGTCACAAAGACCACTCAAAGCGCTTTCATTAATACTAACCCTCTATTCTAAGGGCCTATAGGAAACAGATATCTAGGGACAATTTAGAACAGCCAATTAACCTAACATGCATGTTTTTGGCATGTGGGAGGAAACCGGAGAAATCCCGGAGTAAACCCACGCAACACGGGGAGAACATGCAGACTCCACACAGATCACTGTTGGTCGGGGGCTGGGATCGAGTCCACGATCCCATGATCCCCACAATCCCCCGGCCAAGGGTAAACTGTGCTGCCGCAGTGCTAACCACTGCGCCACCGTGCAGCCCAAACGTCATCACCATGCTGATTGCAAGCCTCAGCAAGAACCCTGTCCGGTTCCAGTTCCGTGTAACGGCACAAACTCTGTCTCTCAGCCAGCTGCAGCCTCCGTGTCTCGTCAGAGGAGTAAGACAGCCACCGCCGCCCCCAGGTCATCTGTCCCCGCTGTTCCGTCAGCTCCTCGATCTCGGTTCACCTCGGCTGTTCCTCTCCCCTCCTCGACGCCCCCTCCAGCTGCTGTGAACTCCACGAGTCCGTCTCCGGCTGCTCCCATTCCTGATCTGGTGCAAGAGGCTCATCTTCTTCTTCCTGGGGGGTCCTCCGTCTCCATCCAGTGGGGGAAGGGAAGAACCAAGTCCACTGCAGCGGGTTCTATCGGCCCTCAGCGGATAAGGCAAGTGTCTCTTCATTCTTTTCCTTCACTGGGTGAATTGCCTTGTTTGATTCCTGGGGGTGGAGTTTGGGGTTCACAGTCCCCCGAGCTCCCTCCACCTGCTGCAGAAATTAATTATGAACCTGCAACCTTTGTGTGTCCTGCCCCTGAGCATTCCTCGGTGCCAGGACTACGCCGCCGGATGAGGAGGGAGCCTGCGGGCCTGGAGAACCTGGTTCCAGCCCCACAGCCACGTCATGGGCAAAGGAGGAGGGCGGACTGCAGATTGGAGCCTGCGCCGACGAGCAAGCATCCCCAGGTCTCCACGGAGGGACAGTCCGACCCGGCAGGTCACGGAGCCCCTGCCATCATGCCGTGTGGGCCCTCGGCGTGGACATCTGTGTCAGGGAATCTCCAGACTGTGGACTCCATCGTGCCGGGTGCAGAGCCCGCCGTAGCCGAGGGGGAACCAGATGACGGCCTTCTTCCGTCTGAACCCAGATCGTTGAAGTCCTGGATGGCGACAGAACTCGAGATCAGGCAAGTGCTCTATTTTGTCTTCCTCTTATCAATTCTGGAGCGTTCTTGCCTGTCTCTCGGGGAGACGAGACGGGTGCAGCCGTATGCTGCATCCAAGCTTGTCTCGCTGGGCTCTGTCGCTACTGGTGATCCTGATCCCAGTTCTTTTTCTTCTCCTGAGCCTTCTCCCAGGGTCACCGGTGCGGAGTCGATCCAGGTCGCTGTGCTGGAGGTTCCAGGTTTGGGTTTGGAGGCCGTCCCTGGTGCTGCACCGACCCAGTCGGGGTCCATCGCGGGTGCAGCATTGACCCAATCGGGGTCCGTTGTGGGTTGTGTTCCGGCCCAATCGGGGTCCGACGTGGGTGCTACGCTGACCCAGTCGAGGTCCGTCATGGACGCTGCTCTGACCCAGTCGGGGTCCGTTGTGGGTGCGGCACGGTCCCGCTTGGGACCCAACGTGAGCGCAGTGCCAGTCCGTGTGGGGTTCGGAGAAGAAGCTGCAGATTCTTCACCGATCAGCGCTGGACTGGTCCCTTCCTCTTCTCCCGTTCCCTTTTCCCTTCCATCTGGGTCTGCTGGGATTCCCTGTTATTGGCTGCGGTCCTGGTGGTTGAATGATGCGAGTCGGCCGCCTGGGAGACTCACCTGTTTGGCGTTTTGGGTCGGCCACCCGACAAACTTGGCCGCCAGAGGTTCTGTTTTTCCTGGCCTGGGACTGGGGTAGGCCACGAGAACTTTTCCTTTTTTCCCTGCCAGCGGTTTGGACGCTAGACGCAGGAAGACCCCCCAAACTGTTTACTTCCATGCCATTGTGTTTTGCCTGCTGTCATCCCTGTGTTTTGTTTTTTTTTTCCTCTCTCTGCTCTGCTGTAATTTTAGGGATGCGCTGGGGTTATTCTGTGTATTTCGCCGCTCCTTAGCACGTGTTTTTTTTTTTTTCCCTTTGATCGTTCCCTCCATAGGTTGTGAGATGTTCCTTTGTTTGCCTTTGGCCATTTGTTTGAGTTGTTTTGAACGGTCTGTATTTTGCCCCTATTTTAGCGCGATTTTGTGTTTTCCCTTCTCTGGTGGAGAGACGCCTGCTTATTATGGTGTTTAACCGTGTATCTGTTATTTGCTTTTTTAGTTTTGTCCTCTTCCTGTGCATAATGGAGTACATCTGTGTTTTGTTTTGTTTTTTTTTTTCCCTTGCTATGTTGTGCACTATACTCATATTTGTTCTGTTTTTGGCCCTGGTCGTTGTTTTTTGGTGTCTTTTCTTTGATTCTTGCTCGCCAAGCCTTTTCCTCCCTCCACCCATCCTGGGTGAGATTTCAAATCCTTCTGGGTGGGAGGGGAGGCTTGGATGTTATAGTTACGCCCAGAATGCGTCGTTTGGTGGGGAATACTGTCATGGTCTGATTGCCGAGCTCGTCCGTGCTCGGGTCATGCAGTATTTTCCTCCCATTCGATAGTATTCCTTATGGTCCCGCAGAGCTCTTATTCTGACAGCGTCTCTGCGGGGCTTCCGGCTGTCAGAGCTGAGCTGGCTGTGACAGCTGGAATCAATGGGGCTGATAACGCCCTCATCAGCTGTGTTATCCTGTTACCTATTTAAGGGAGAAGCTTCGGTCTCTCGGGGCTGCAACCTCATTCGTGTATGGATAACGCTGGTCTCCCCAATGTTAGGCTGGAGTCCCTACGTCCCAGCTCCAGTCATCATCCTGTTCCTCGCCATTCTCTGTAAGTTTATCCCTTAGCCTGTGTTTATCGTCTGTGTGCCTTAACCATAGTCCTTGATTGTGTTTTGCCCCACGAGGCTCATTATTTTGTACCTTTTTGTCCTTGTTTAATAAATACGCAAACTCACTGGTCGCCTATAGCTCCTCATTTGCGGTCCGCGAGGGCCGCACCATAACAGAAGTGGAACGATCTCTTTACGACCAGACCTCTGCCCAGACAGGAGCGCCTTTGAGTTATTGTGAGTTTGCAAACAAAGTCACGTTCTACTGCACCTTTGGCCTCATTATTGGAGTCTTGGTTATGGACATAACAATGACAATGCACTTAAACAACATCATCAAAATATACATTGATTGATTTGCTTCAATTTAGACTTTTCTGTGTTTTCTGCTAGCTTAAAGCAGCACTATGAAACTTTCTTAAATTGAAAGGACTCCAACGATGATGACTATGACCTCAGTCCAAGCAGCCAATCACAGGGTGCATAGTTGCTGGGGGCTAATATTGTGCTCTAAGGTTGGGTGTTGGGACTGAGGTCATTGTTACTATAGTTGTAGTCTTTTCAGTATTTCTACAAAGGTTAGAGCTGCTGCAGGCAATGAGGACCCACGCAGGCTGTAGGGGAAGTGACATTCACCTGGTCAAGAGTTGATATACCATAAAAAATAATTTTGGAAACATTATTTTAAGGTGGAAATCTTACATAGTGTTGCTTTAAGAGGTGTTACGGTACGCCTAAAATCACGGTTCGGTACGTACCTTGGTTTTAAGGTCACGGTTCGGTTCATTTTCTGTACAGTAAGAAAACAAAATGCAAAACATAAAACTGCTATCTTTTGTATAAGTTGGAGCAGCTTTATTGACAAAAAAAATTGCCAGTAGTAAATTCTTCAATAAATAATATATTCTCAAATAAACAAAATAGAAATGTTTCTCTTTTTAGGAAATAAATGATGCAGACAAGATCAACAATGAAAGTTTGAAGCATCTGAATTTTTCTTTTATTTTTATGAAATTAAAGTACCTTATTAAATTAAATTAATTATCTAATTTCACTTGTTAATTGTTAAAAAAAATTGCAACTATTTGTCATTGTTGTGCAGAGGTTCTGAAGGCACCCATGCACAACAGCAAATTATGTATTTTCAATTTTTTGTATAATTAAGAAGTTAAATGAAATAATGTCCCACAGAAATCTCAACATACCAGTGCACCCTGGTTGAAAAACACTGGCCTAAAGTGCAGCATTAACAGATTTAGCTTTTCATAAAGGGATGGTATTATTTTCTGGCTGAAGTGAGCACGAGAATGAACTTCCTACTGGGGCTCAGTTACCTTCAGCACATGTTTAAACACGATGATCTCAACAACTGACTATGGCCTTATAGATCCACACTATAAAAAACACCAGTGGCATTTGTTATTGCTTTGGTGTGATCTGAAGAGCCCTGGAGAGGCTTTCTAAATGCCGCTGGATGCTGTGCTTGTAAGGTACTAGGTTTTTTTGTTTTGTTTTGTTTTGTTTTGTTTTTTTGTGCTGCACTGATATTCATGTTTGCATAGTGGTGTTTCAATTGAGTTAACAAGTTTGACATACTACCAAAAGCATATCCGATTTCCATTAAACAATGCTGGCAACACTGCTTTCGTCTTTTACACTTGCCTTTGTCCATTTACATGTTTCACCAGAATGCCAAAGTGCTCCCAGACAGGAAACGACAGAAGAGGGTCTTCAAGCTCTGGCATTACCTTAGCATTATCGCTAGCCATAAGGTTCGCTAGCCAGAGGCTGGGCTGGACTGTAGTTATTGATGCAGCACACACTTCCTTTCCGTCTCTCAATATGGTCCGTGTGGAACCTCGGTACACCTCTGTGCCAAACCAAAAAATCCGAATACCAATACATGTACAATTACACCCCTAATTTATTTGTGTGTGTGTGTGTGTGTGTGTGTGTGTGTGTGTGTGTGTGTGTGTGTGTGTGTGTGCAGTGTTATTAAGGGACACAATATTGGTTTTCAATTAAATTAATATGGTAATTGCACTGATTTTTTGATACAAGAAAAGATTCAGCTATTAACAAAGAAGAGGTGTCCCACAGGTAATTACAGCTTTTAATCGGCTGTGGTGAACTAGCCAAGTATCTGATTTAAAATTGAAGCCATTAGTTTAACCAAACATGAGTGTAATAGCGGATAGACAGGGACTTAGATTAGAAGATGTCGGCCAGAGGCCATTTTTCACTTTTAATAATCAGTGATATGGCACAACAGTTTTAACCCTGTGAGTGTGTATGTTGCCAAACTGCAACATAACTCCTAGTGGTCAAGAGTGGTAAATATTTTTTGTCAATAATATAGTTCAAATTTCCAAGGCTATAAGTTGAACGTGGTAAGAGATAACGGCTTACTGTCAATTAGACAGATGTAAAATATGATCCAAAGTTTCAGATAGGAATAAATGTATGCATCTAATCTACATAATGTCACAGCACCTCTTTAAATTCCATAACTCCGTCAAAACTGGACTTGGGACGTATTTACACAAAGAATGGTTCAGTCTTTTGACACCGTTTTTTTGTACAGAGGTACCTCATCATTTTATCTTCAAAGTATATGAACAAGAAATCGGTGCATTTAAAAAAAAAAACAGAAATAAGTCACTTACTGTTGTACAGTCTGTTGACAAAGGATGTTGGCATGGTCGCTGCATTTTCACCCATTATGGTCCTTATTTTGCATTCTGTTGGTAATATAAAATCTCTACCACATCTACAAAGTCTTATGATTATCCCACATAAATTTCGCTTGTATCCCGCCGCTATTTTCCGCATACAAAGCCAACAAAACGTGTCGGTGACCGATCGCGGACATATTAGCTTTCTGTCCTAACTGCTCTAAGCAGGAAAAGGAAATGAGTTCTTCTTCTTTTGTGTATTATGTGTCATCCACTGAGTCCTCCAACCGATGTCTGCCACCTTTTGAAACTGGCAAATAGGTGCAATCAGTACAAATTCCCAATGCAGGCGATGATGTCAGAGTGAGAAGACAGGTGCAGTGCTACGCTCTGCCACTAGGGGCACGAAAATTCTCACACTCAAAGGGTTAAGACTTGACTGTGGGAAAATAAACAAAATAAAATAGAAACAGATAAAATAAACATATTACCTCGGTAGTGTGGTTTCTATAGTTTTGTGAAAATGTAGTGAAAGATACAAATGTCTGCAACACTTTAAAAAAAAAACTGTAAGAAGATACTAATAGGCCACATTCCATCAAACTGCTTTTGACAGGTTTATGACCCTTTAGCCCAGCCCAAACCCTGCCAATGCACCACCCGCCCCAGCTCCTTCCCCACCCCCTTTCACCTTACCTGCCCTTAACCTCCCCTTTGATCCATAATTATCCTTTGATTGGTGACAACCTTTTATGACCCATAATTATCCTTTGATCAGCAACAACGTTTGATCCATAATTATCTTTTGATCCATGAGGACCTTTGACCCGACCCCTGAGGGCTGAGTGTGGGAATGGAATGTTAACATACGGGAAAAGGTGGGGACAGCACATGTTGTAGTTGCAGAGTTTTATATACATACTACTGAAGTAACACCGCTCAGAAAAAAAGATATCACACAATCGCAGAACTAAATATTGAACCACAAACTTTAAATTTTAACAAAATAAAATGGTAAATGGCGATAGCGCTTTTTCTCATGAACAAGAAGGGGCTTCACAGATCCTGCTATTCCACACACAAACTCCCCCCACTCCCCCTCACCCACCTCATCCCTCCGTTCCCAAGTGTATAATGATTGTGTTTTTATCCATTATCAATATGAATTTTATTTTATTTATTTATCTATTTAAATTGATTTCTTGTACTGATGCAACATGCTCAAATAAATCATTCAAACTGAGGGATGATATTTGAGGTTTATAAACTTTTTTTTGAAAAAAAAACAAAACAAACCTTATTAAATCAGTCTACAGTTTTTTTTAAACATTCAAACTACCCCCCCTAGTGTTCTGTCCACATTATGCCAAAGCTTATGTCAAATTGTCTGCAACATTATGTCAAATGGGCCTTAAATGATGTCTTGATTTGGCTGTCTGGCCACCATTCAAAAAGTGTTTGATGTTGAGACACTTCTTCTGGTGGTCCATCGATTCGATGATGACCATCTTCTTTATTTGTGAGTCTGCTGGTGTTTAATAGTCCGATCCTGGATCTGCAGATTCGGTTACAGACCGGGCATGTGAAGGAGGTGCTGGGGGAAGCAGGGGGGACTTGGCGAGCGTGCCTTTTTGCACGCTTTGCTGTCCGGTGTTGTGTGCGCTGTTCCTCCATATAATCCACTCCCTGTGAGGAGTTGGAGTGCCAGATGTCTCTGCAGGAAGCGAGTTCCTCCAGTGAAGAGGGGTTGATCCGGCATCTCTTAAGGATGGACTTCATTTGGTCTTTGAAGCACTTCTTCTGCCCACCAGCGCTGCGTTGACCTCGGTGTAACTGACCATACAGGATTCTGCTTGGAAGTCTGTGGCTGGGCATCCGGATGACATGCCCCAACCACCTGAGTTGATGCTGGGCCATGATGGACTCCACGCTGCAGCTGCCAGCTCTCTCCAGCACTTCTGTGTGCGGCACTCTGTCCTTCCAAGTGATGCCAAGGATCTTCTGGAGACATCTTACATGGAAGGTCTCCAGGCTTCTCAGATGGCGGCTGTAAATAGTCCATGCCTCACATCCATACAGTAAGGTGGTGATGCATACAGCTCTGTAGACCAGCACTTTGGTGTGGAGTTTGAGGTTGCTGTTCTGAAGAACCCTTCTCCTTAGACGACCAAAAGATGCTGATGCTTGCTTGAGGCAGTTCTGGATCTCGTCATCCATTGAGCAGGTGTCAGACATTATGCTCCCCAGGTATTTGAATGTGGGCACTGTGAGCAGCTGTTGCCCTGCTGCTGTGAGGGTTATTGGGTATTGTGGGGGGTCAGTACTGGACTGACAGAGTACCTCTGTCTTCTGGGTGTTGATTGTCAGTCCCATTCTGGTGTATGCAGTTACAGCTGCCGAGAGGATGTTTTGTAGAGCATCTGGTGTATGGGCAACCAGGGCACAGTCATCGGCATATTGTAGCTCAATGATGGTCTCTGATGTCAGCTTGGAAGTTGCCTATAGCCTCCTGATGTTGAACAGGTTACCATCAAGCCTGAAGTCAATGGTAACTCCAGCTTGCTTCTCCACCCTCCTACGTAGCAGAGTTGTTACACAGACAAGGAAGATGTTGAAGAGAACTGGGGCCAGCACACAGCCTTGCCTCACTCCGGTTTGCACTCCAAAAGGTTTTGAGCTGTGCCTTCCCACTACCACTCGGGCCATCATCCCAGAATGGAACTTCGCAAGGATGGTGAGAAACTTGGGTGGACACCCAAATGTCTTCAGGACTTGCCACAGTAGTTCCCTGTTCACTGTGTCAAATGTCTTTGACAGGTCGACAAAGGCAATGAACAGGTCCTTATGCTGCTCCTGACATTTCTCTTGGAGCGGACGCGTCACAAAGATCATGTCAACTGTCCCCCTGTCCTTCCGAAAACTACACTGTGACTCTGGGGTGACCCGCTCTGATATTGCAGAGATGAGTCTGCGGAGCATGACCTTGGCAAGGACCTTTCCAGCAATGGCCAACAGAGAGATACCCCTACTATTGGAGCAGATGGATTTGTCTCCTTTGTTCTTGTAGATGGTCACAATGTTGCCGTCTTTCCACTGTTGTGGGACACACTCTCGTCTCCACACCTCTGAGATATAGAGATACAATGTCCGAGTACAGAGGAAGCCTCCTTCCTTGAGAAGTTCACCTGGGATGTCGTCAGGTCCAGGGGATTTATTGTTTTTCAGGGTTTTTACTGCATGCAGGATTTCTTTGAAGGTTGGGGGGAGGTCGAGATCTGGCAAGGTAGGATGTTCAGGGAGCTCTGCAAGGACAGTTGGGTCCACTGAGGTGGGCTGGTTAAGCACAGTGTTAAAATGCTCAGCCCACCGCTCCACTATCATGGCCTGATCCTTTATTAAAGAAGATCCATCAGCAGATCTAACAGGTGCCAGGGAGCAGTTTCTGGGGCCGTAGATGGTTTTCACTGCATCATAGAAACTCTGCATATCGTTTCTATCAGCATGAGTCTGGATTTCATTGGCCTTTGAGATCCACCACTCATCTTGCAGTTTCCTGAAAGTTGTTTGGACCTCAGAACGAAGGGCTTGCCATTGCTTCTTATGGAAATGGGATTGTGGGTTGTTCAAGGTGGCTCTGTGTGCCCTGTGCATTCTGTCCAGGAGGGTGGAGATCTCTCCAGCATTCTGGTCAAACCAGTCCTGGTGTTTCTTGGTTTTGAAACCGATGGCTTGGGCTGCAGTGTCAAAGAGGATGGTGGATAGAGTGGTCCACTTCTCATCCATCCCAGACTCTGAGATGATCTGTTGTTCAATACCTGCCAGCCTCTCAGCTAGGGAACAACGGAAGTTGTCACGGATGTCGCTGCTGGAGAGTCTGGCACAGTGGAGTGTTTTCCTCTTTGGGCCACCGTGGCGAGCTAGGGGCTGAACATGCATTCTGACCTTTGTCAGAATCATACGGTGGTCGGTCCAGCAGTCTGCCCCTCGCATAGCTCTTGTGATGAGCACGTCCTTGAGGTCAGCCCTCCTCACGATCACATAGTCGATCAGGTGCCAATGTTTGGACCTGGGATGCATCCAGGATGCCTTATATTTTTTGTTCTTTTGCTGGAAGATTGTGTTAGTGATGGTAAGATCATGTTCCGCGCAGAGACTAAGAAGTCTCATGCCATTGGGGTTGACTTTTCCAATGCCATGAGCACCAATCACACCATTCCAGTTTTGCAAGTTCTTTCCGACTCTTGCATTGAAATCACCAAGCAGCATGATTTTGTCACTTTTCGGGATGTGACTGAGGATGTCATCGAGTGCCTGGTAGAAGCGGTCCTTCTCTTCAGCGTTTGATGGCAGAGTTGGTGCATAGGCACTTACCAAAGTGATATACCTGCATTTTGCAAGGGGGATGCGAAGAGTCATGAGCCTTTCACTGACACCCACTGGTGATTCTGTAAGCTTGTGCAGGAGGCTGTTCTTAATTGCAAAACCAACTCCATGAAGGAGTTGTCCGCCACTGGGGTATCCTTTGCAAAAGAATGTATAACTCTCTCCTACTTCATTGAGTGAGCCTTCCTCGAGGAGTCGGGTCTCACTGAGTGCTGCCACATCCACATTGTAGCGCTTCAGCTCGCTGGCAACAAGTGCTGTTCTGCGCTGTGGTCTGTCTGGACTAAAATCCAGGATTGTCCTTATGTTCCATGCTGCAATTCTAAATGGTATTGTTTTTGTTTTTCGACCGCATAGTGGAATGTCCCGACAGGTGCGGTTTCCTATCCGGGTGCTGTGCTGAGTGGGCAATGTTTAGGCCACCTTTTCTAGGCCTTTCCCCAGTTGGGGTGAGCAGTGCGGTCCCTAAATAGAGCTGCTCAGATGCACAGGAATCTGCTGGAAGCAGCTGCCACTCAATCCCAACTGCTAACGACCGTTGTCCTGTGCCACTGATGTGCAGAGTTCCAGCTAGGAGCTTCCAGCTCATTCAAACCTGCCCCCGTTACTGGATGCTCCATCGCCGCCAGACTTTAGAGGTCGGAGACTCAGGTAAAGAAGATACCTGCGCAGTGATGGTTTTTAGAGTGGCATGGGGGGTGCGCTTTTCCCGATGCCACTACCTTGATTGTAGAGAAGATAGTTCCAGTGGCAAGGGAGACTCTAGACGACCGGCATCTTCTCACAACTGCAGGAGGCTGCCGGAATCCAGGTTTTTGGGAAACCGCCTCAAAGCGTGCCACCTCCAGCTTGCTTTTTTGTCAGGGTGTGCTCCCTTAGCCTTCGTCCGCTTTTACAGCCATTATGATGTTTATCATTACTACCAGCTTCTGCCTGCTCTGCCTTTGAGGTCTTCATCTTCATCTTCGGGATCACTCTTAGTCTGGCCTCTACCCTTCTACCTGTTCGGCTTGGGTGACCCTGCCAGGAGTACGAGACTCCGGCCAACATAGCTCTAGGGGTCATGGAGATGCTCAAAGTGCCCCACCACGATTAGGTGGTGATCCCATCGGGACACTGTTGACACACACACACACACACACACACACACACACACACACACACACACACACACACACACACACACACACAAAAGTTGTTACTTTAAGCTCCCAACACATAGGTGTTATCTCATCTCCCATACTGTAGTAATGTATTTTCACTACAGGAGCAATCCTTTGGTTTTTAGAGACATTTATCAACTTTCTAATCATTTAATTTTTTTTAAATTTTCAATTATTGTATAAAAATCTGTGAAAGCCAATTGTCATTAATTGTATTTACTTCTTCCATCAATAAAGATAGACTTGTGACTCAGTTTTGTTATGCTAGTTCACTGTTATCTGAAACAGCCTTAAGGCAAAGGTTTACTTCAGTTAAACACTAATACTTGAAAAAACCAGTATGTGTTTATATGTGTGTTTGACATCACCATCTTAAACCTCTATGGCAGGATGTAACATTTATCCTAAATACTTTTATCAGCACTAACAATCAAAAATGTACTCTTTTGAAAACTTTACAAGTGTAATTTCAATAAAAATGCATTAAGCACATAAAATTTAAAAGAATACTTTTCTCAAGTATTTAGTTTTTTTTAAAAAAGAAGTGACAAACTGTATTTTTTATACTCAATCTGACATAATGTCCGGCTCAGGAAACATGCACGCAGGCTCAGGATAGATTTAACAGCTTTATTCAACAAGCAGGCGTGTATGGGTGGATGTGTGAGGTATGTATATGTGATGAGGGTGAACGCCGATGCACAGGAAGCAGAGCGGTGCGCCGTACAGCCGGGCAACCCTATGGAGAGAGCAGAGGACAGGGGTAAAGGGCACCACACCAAGACAGGGATAATGAGTCGTGTGCCGCTTACTTGTGAATGACAGGTGGCTGGCGTTGGCCAAGGGAGAAGCCCGGAAGACAGCGTCCTGCAAAGCCTGTGACGACGGTGAGGGTAGGATGGCGATGACGGGGTGTCCGCCGCCAGGGAATCCACCTGTGCACAGGGGAGAAGACTTGCAAAAGGTAAGGGAATGGAATGCTTACGTAGAAGCGTAGTCTTGCTGTCATTTAGGAGACGATGCAGCTGCGAAGAAGTGCCGATGCGAACAGACGGCTCCAGACCGCTGCACAGGGCTGAGTGGGCTAAATAGCTCGCGGCTGATGAGGCACAGGTGTGTGCGCAGCTGAGGCAGATGATGAGCGGCAAGTCGTGACACAATCAAGAAATACCTTTATCATTTACAAGTGCATTTACCATGCCAAATTCCAAAAAAAAGTTTGTTTTAATATAAAAGCTGATAACTTTTTTGTTTGCATTACTTGATGGTGGCTAGAAAGGTAAAGTTTCCTTTTTAGGAATGATGGCTTTTTTATTTCTCTAGTGAAAAATACTGAATAACCAACTTGTATGTTGTAAACAAGTGTTGATAAAATATTTTGTGATCACTTGCTTTTCTAAAATACATCTTCTGATATTGCATCTACCATTTTAACTTGATCACTCTGCCAGTCAGTGTTCATTCCTTCCTGCTTTTTAGGAGAAAAATTTAACAGGCTATGTCTACCAGATTCAGCACACAGAGACATCTGTGTCATTACACCTAAGAATCAACACAAGTCTACTGTTAAAAACAACTATAAAGAGCTAAAGCATCATGTCCCTGCAGCATCATGTCCCAGTTACTATGGACTTTTTAAAAGAATTACCTTGGGTCATTGGCTGGTTCTTGAAGGTGTTAAACACTTTGCACCATACTGCATTACCAGCATTAGGGTTACCAGATTCTAAAAAAAATAATTTGTAATGACAGTATATTTACTTCTTTGCATAAGAAAAGTTTTTTTTTCTTTTGTAATAACAAATTACATGTTGCACAGTGTTGACACAAACTGATTTTGAATCTAGTATATTCACACAAAGTTGCTTCACTATGATTAATGTGGTTAAAAAACATTCACTAGTTTCAAAAAAGAAACATTGAAGCAAGTATTTGTTTGGAAGAATTATATATATATAAAAAAACATTATATTTAGTTGCACAGAAGCATTTAAGGATAAATGAATTTGCATTACCTATCCTTAAACATTTATCATTGAAAGGCAGGAGCAACTCCATTACTTGTATACTTGTTTCTTTGCATAACACAGTTTTAGAGACCTCTTTTTTAATCACCCAAGTACATGTGTGAAGTACATTTACATGTTTGAAGAAAGAATTTTTAACTCCTTTATTTATTTATTTATTTATTTTTGTAACAACTTACTCCACTTGCACTAAACATTTATTTATTGAACACCTGATTCAAGTTTGTAAACGGTTGACATCACCCTTTTTGTATTGTGGTTGCAGTTTTTTTAGGTGTGTTTGTACAAACTAAACACCCTCTGGTGTATTTGTGTTCATGTTTGATGAATTTAGCATAAGACCGTCCATGTTGTGTCTTACACATTTTTTGCTTTTCTGTTGACAAAAACTCTGTTTTTTTAAATGCTAATGAAGATAAACCTGAATCAAATGAAACTGTATTAAACAAAATTACTTCAACCTGATTAACATGTAATGTGTAATGTGAAAAAAACCCAAAATAAAACAAAACATAAGTGCCCCATAATCTTACTTGATTAGTAACTTTTGATTTAGTTCATTCTTTTCCCACACAACTTTTTTTGTCGTAGTAACAATAAAATATTTCACTAACCTATTTTTGGATAACAGATTTGTTGTAGACAAGTGATTTTTCTTCTCCTCTTGACAGACTTGACTCTGAATTACTTTTCGAACATCTTGTAACCGGTTTTAAATTTTTGAATCGATATAATCAACAATGAAAGCCTGAGTCACAAGGAATTTGCTGAAATTCAACGGTTCAGTTCAACACCTTTTTCAACACACATTTTTTGCGGTGAAATAAAAGACAAGGCCTAAGGAACAACAAAACTCTTAACTATTTATCCATTTTTTTGAATAATTTGGATAAAAAAGGAGTTAATCCAAACTTCAGTAAATGGACCAGATTTATTTTGTTCTTACATCACAGCAAAAGTTAGACAAAAAAAAAAAACCCTCCAATATTGTAAAAAAAATTGTTTTGGACAACATACATGTTCATGTTTGTGGACTCTAGCATAACGTTGTCCATGTTGTGTCATACACAATTATGCTTTTCTGTTGCCAAAAACTGTTTTAAATGGTTGCATGTTCCTCAAATTGAAATGTACAAATTTCATGTATTTATTTCACTCACCTGCTTTGTTATTTTTCATGCAAACTTGGTTCACTGTGATCAGTGTGGTTAAAACCTTTACTAGTTTTCTCAAAAAGAAACATTTGGAACAAGTATTTGTTTGTAAGAATTATAAAAAAATAACATTTTGTTTAGATTATATAATCAGCTATGTTACACAAAAAATGCCACATTTTTTAGGCTAAAGTGATTTGCAAATAACAAAACTAAGCCTTTGTTGATTGGAGGTGGTAGAAACTACTTTCGTTATATGTATACTCATTTGCATAAGACCGTTTTTACTTACTCTATTGTTTCATCCGTAAGTACATGTCAAAAGTACATTTATATGTTTGAAGAAAGAATTTTTAACTTCTTCACTTTTTGTAATATGTCAGTGCAGTTGTACTAAACATAATTTATACATATTGTAAAGTTTGAGTTCTCTGTTCTGGAGGAGGTTGTGGGAGTTGGGCTGTGTGGAAGGGGAAGAGCATGAGAAGGAGGAGGAGGAGGAGGAAGAGCATGGATGTGTGAGGAGAGTTGGGAGAGAGAGAGAGAGAGAGAGAGAGAGAGAGAGAGAGAGAGAGACAGACAGACAGACAGACAGACAGAGAGAGAGAGAGAGAGAGAGAGAGAGAGAGAGAGACTTTGACTTTAAAAAAAACCTTTATTGCATAATTCAAAAAAATGTAAGCGCACCAACATCATTCCACCAAGTGTCTCACATTGGAAAAAGTGCATACATAAGTCTCCCCCCCCACACACAACACAGAGTATTCCTTGCAGTCCACCTATTCCACATTGGCAGTGGCAGTAGTGCGAGTCCTCCTCGTAGTCCATGCAAAGACGAGCCAGAGGCCCCCAGTTGTTAAGCAAGGCCAAGTCCCCTTCCTCTGGCAGCAAAGATAGCGCTGTGCGGCCGCAGCCAGTTCTGTTGCACATCCCAGAGACAGTTTCCTCATCTCAGATGGATTGGAGTCCTTAGACCATGCGTGATTTTCAAGCAAGTCATCTGTACAGCAGGCTTGTCCAGAGTGTAGAAAGAAAATGGTGGGGCATCCATGCCCTGCAGGTAAAGATCCAGTTCCGTGACAGTCAATTACAGTCAATTAGAAATGTCATATAACTGTCTGATCAAACAATATCCCAAAAATGTGTAAAACAGGCAGAGGAACGACCGCCATTTATTCCTCCTGTCGGGCGCGCTTGACCCCTGTTCTCCCTGCTGCTTTACGCAGGGCTGTCAGGTGTTTCTTGAGGCGAAAACGTTTCCTTTCATCCAGGAGGTCAAGACCGACCTACCTTCTTAGCACATCAACAGACTTAATGAATTTATCAGTGTCACTGAAGTAGTCGGTGACTTTAATGGCTTTGTTATAGGTTTCATCCAGAAAAGCATTTATTTCTTCCAGTGAATGAAAACTCGTGTTTGTACTGCATTTTGCCTCAATAGACTCAGTATTAGACACAGTGTCGTTATCAGATTCCATTTCCTCGTCAGCACAACTCAGCTGACTGTTTGGTTCTCCTGTGCCAGTGGATTCATCACGGGCCACGTTTTCCTGGATGCCACCCACAGCAGCTGACTGTCGCCATTCCATCCCCTGCTCTGAAACGGTAGCAGCCTCCGGAAGCACAGCCACTGATGTCACACAGCGAGATTCTGACACACCATCAGGTCAGTGCTCCGTCTCTTGCTCCGAAACGGTAGCAGCTTCCGGAGGCACAGCCACTGACGTCACACAGCGAGATGATTGTGACGCACCATCAGTGACATTTTTGGCGACATCGCCATCAACGCTCCCGGCCGTAAGCTGGGCCACGGGCGCCACAGCCGGGCCGTCCACAGACACAGCGGCAGGCTCCGGAGCAGGGCCGGCGGAAGGCCCCGCAACGTCGTCCGCAGTAGCGGCGGGAGCGGAGGCCGCGCCGCCGTCCGCAGCTGCGGTGTGAGCGCAGCTGCGGACGGTGCCGTCGGCACCATCCGCGGCTCCACCAGGGCCCTCCGCCCGCTGCCTGTGCGGACAAGCGAACCGTTTATGGCCCATGTCTCCACATTCAAAACACTTCATCTGTCCTGAGCTCGCATACACCATATAGGAGCTGTCCCCGTGTTTGACCCGGAAGGCCACTTCCAGAGTTTGAGTGGGCGAGTCTAGAAACATGAACACCTATCGCCTGAGTGATTTCACATGTTTTAACTTGGTCTCCTTGCATCCCAAAGTCAGAGTTGTAAACGGGCCCGCAAACTTCCCAAATCTGCAGAGCTTCGTCGCCAACTGCTCGTCAGTGATGAAAGGTGGAACACCTGAGACGGTGATTCGCGTTGATGGGACAGATAAGGGGGACACCTGTACATACGTTTCCCCGATAACAACACCGCTTACAATCAGGGTGTGGACATCCTCTTCAGCAGCCAGAAACACAACTACAGCTCTATTCATTCGGGACGCAAAGCAGATCGCGTCATGGCCCACCTGCCCGGCCACAGCCATAAGGACCTCCTCCACAGTAACAGTGCTGCCCAGGGGAACGATCCTCACCCCCTGGTGGATAGATGGAGGTGGCATTTCCAAGGTCGCCATCCTCCACCCAGAAAAAACAAAAACTGAAAATGTGGCCAGTAGTAGAAAACCGAAAAAAAGTCCAAACAAGCCATGGAGTTCCCTATTTCCGCCCTCCTCCTTCGGCCGCCGGAAACAGAGAGAGAGAGAGAGAGAGAGAAAGAAGTTTTTCTTGTTGCTTTTTTGTTTTTTTTGGCATGGTCACAGCTTACAGTGAGCCATCCTGTAAAGAATAAAGGTCTTAAATTGGCAACCTCTTTGTGTTTTTTTTTATAACGTGTCCAGCGGATGGTACAATATATTAAATACCTGATATAAGTCTGATATAAGTTTTGTAATCGCCAAATGCTCATGGTTTTCATCAAGTGCTTGGGCATACCTGGGACAATGCACTCAAACTTATAAAGCATCATTTTAGTCTAACATAGTGGTACAGTTAGTATTTTACAATTTGTTTTCATGCCTACAACCTTTTTTTTTTTTTTTTGTTAATCGGAGGTGATAAAAGAAAATACGTGCCGAAGTTTAATAAATTTACCACAAGCATTTTATATGCTGTACTGTTACACACAATTATATTGTTTCTATTGACATGTTTCAGTTTTTTTCTATTTGTTTGGATGCTTACAGAATTGTTTCATGTAAGTTTCATGTTACTATTTATCTAAAGGGCTGCACGGTGGCGCAGTGGTTAGCACTGCGGCAGCACAGTTTACCCTTGGCCGGGGGATTGTGGGGATCGTGGGATCGTGGGTTTGATCCCAGCCCCCGACCAACAGTGATCTGTGTGGAGTTTGCATGTTCTCCCCGTGTTGCGTGGGTTTACTCCGGGATTTCTCCGGTTTCCTCCCACATGCCAAAGACATGCATGTTAGGTTAATTGACTGTTCTAAATTGTCCCTAGATATCTGTTTCCTATAGGCCCTTAGAATAGAGGGTTAGTATTAATGAAAGCGCTTTGAGTGGTCTTTGTGACTAGAAAAGCGCTATATAAGTGCAGGTTAGTTAGTTAGTTAGTTAGTAAAGTCAGGGCCCTGATAATATATGTGGCTGCTTGGTAAAGTCCTGTGCACATGAATTGAGTCCTATAGTTCACTACATTTTCAATAAGTCCTTACAGACACAACATATGCCTAAGATCTGGAAAACAACATATGCCTAAGATCTGGAAAGATGCCGTGGTTGTCCCCGTTCCAAAATCCAGCTGTCCTAAAATGGTAAATGATTTTAGACCAGTTGCTCTGACTTCAATTTTAATGAACATTTTTGAAAAACTGATCTGATTTGAGGTCCTAAAGTAGACTGAGCATGCATTGGATCCTTTGCAGTTTGCCTATAGGCCTCACAGAGGAGTGGAGGATGCCACTGTCACTCTGCTTAACATGCTTTTTGAACATCTGGATTTTAATGGGACACACGTCAGGCTTTTATTTGTGGACTTTTCTTCCACCTTTAATACAATCCAACCTCATATTTTAGTTGAAAGGCTCCTGCAACAGTTTGATTTGAGTAATAATCTGGTGGGTTGGATTCTGGATTTTTTAACCAACAGGACACAGACAGAAAGGGTCAATGGTACATTGTCTGACCAAAAGTGTTCCTCTACTGGCTCTCCGCAGGGGTGTGTGTTGTCACCACTACTCTTCATCCTGTACACAAACATGTGTCGGAGCAGACATGACAACAGACACATTATAAAGTATGCTGATGATTCAGTTGTTGTCAGTCTCCTCCAGGATGGTGAGAGTGGCCACAGCCCAGTAGTTGATGATTTTGTTCACTGGTGTGAGGATTCCTACCTGCAGCTGAATATGACAAAAACTAAAGATATGATTATTGACTTTAGGAGGAAAAATCCCAGGCACAAAGTCACTGTACTAAAAGGCCAGACCACTGAATGTGTACAATCCTACAAATATCTTGGGACGATTATTGATAGTAATTTAAACTTTGAAGAGAACTGTGAAAGGGTGTGCAAAAAGGGTCAGCAACATTTGCATTGTTTAAGGAAACTTGCACGCTTCCAAACTGACCGAACCATAATGACAGTGTTTTATCGGGCTTTTATTGAATCTGTTTTATCTTTTTCTTTAGTGTCATGGTTTGGTCAGATAAAACTGAAACAGAGGAAATCCTTGGATCAGGTAGTTAGATGGTCCAGTCGTTTGCTTGGTGAGTCACAGCTGAGCCTGACATCCATGCACACCAGACAGGTACAGAGGATGGCTACCTCCATTTTAAATGATGACTCCCACCCTTTGCACTGCCACTTTCAGCTTCTTCCCTCCAGACGGAGGTTTGCTGTCCCAAAAAGTAAAACCCAGCGCTACAAAAGCAGCTTTGTTCCTGCTGTTGTTAAAGAGTTGAACAAGATGTAACAATATATTGCACATAATTCAGTTACCTACATGTAACCTACAGTTTAGTTTATTAATTTTATTTTATATTTACTTATTTTTGTACGTTTTTTATTTGGGTTCTAAATCTTTTATTGGGTTTTAGACTTTTGAATTTTTAACCTCTTTGACTAGTCTTTAACTTTTTAATATGACCCTTATCTCTTATCTCTTTGTTTTTTCTCTTATCTCTTTGTCCTATGTCCTGATTGGTGGAGTCTTTAGTACTTTTATCATGTTCATAGTCAGCTTCATGTGTGCCTGTGTTTGTGTTCATGTTGAATGTAATTGTGGTTTGTAAATATGGATGTCACCTGACTGCAAAACAAATCTACCTACGGGTACAAATAAAGTAACTTGAACCTGAACCTGAACCTGATTCTTCTTCGTGTTGTATTCAATCAAAGTTTCTTCAACCTGATTCACATGAAAAAAAAAAAACAAAAAAAAAAACTTAACTACACCAGAATCTTTCTTGATTAGTTTACTTTTTCACACAACCTATTAGTCATAGTAATAGTAAATTATTTCAAGGAGAACAATAAATTTCACTCCGTGTGTAGATGTTGGGGAAAGCCTGGTTTTTAAATTTCACCGAATGAGAAATGTAAGATAAAAACTTTGTACAAACTACAAACATCTCAGTACAAACATCATTACTGCTCTACAGATACATCATGTAAAAAAGGATTATTTTAAATATGAACCCAAAATTACAACCTTATGCTGATGTGACGCGACAAATTCAGACGTACGTCTTATGTATACCGGAGTGGTGGCTCAGTTGGTAGAGCACCCGCCCCACACCCGGGAGGCAGGGGTTCAAATCCCGACCGGGTCATGCCGAAGACCATATAAAAGTGGAACTTCCTGCCATCCAGCTTGGTGCTCAGCAAAAATGGAATGGAGGAGGGAAATTTGTGGCAGCGCCTTGCATGGCAGCGGCCCTCTGATTCTACACTTGGGGTGTGTGTGATTGACACTGTAGATAGGTAAAACACAATCTCGTTCTACTGTACATGATTGGTTGTACAGTTGAATAACAATAAGGGTGATTTAATTAATTTAATTTTTAATTTAATTTATTAAACAATTTGACCAAGCTCTCTCTGATGGAGAACGGCATAAGTAAATGAATCTGATAAAAGAATGAGCAGTAACTGATTAGTAGATTACATCATGTGACCAAGGTTTTTGTAATATTATTAAAAAAATAAACTTTTATTTATTATTCATGACATGCATGGTGAAACGCTGAACGTTTTTTCATTTGATTATCCTGAGTATTGTGTAGCAACCTTAACACCAAAAACTTGATGTAATGAAGCCGTGACACAACTCTATGTCATAAGGCTGCTTGGACTGGGCCCTACTTACCCAAAATGAGTGTTTAACTTACAGCGGGTCATTGTTGTAATTTCTCCATGAGGATCAAACCGGACCGCTCTCTGACCCTTTTATCCATAATCTTTGAGCGCTTTCGGTGACTACACCCAAAGCTACAGTTTGGCTGGTGCGGAAACTTTCTTTACGCCTACCCCACCCCATCGGACCCATAACTGCATGCACACACATACGGGGGGTTGCATCCCTGGCTACATTTGAAAACAGTCCAATGATGCTCCGGGCTGGAGCTTTGCAACACCCGCGGTGGCTCAAGGCTGGAGTACTGCAGCACCTGCTATGGCTCCAGGAAGGAGCATAGCCATACCCATGGTGGGCCTGGACTGGGCCAACACTGCACCCTCGGTGGACCCAGACGGGGCCAACGCTGAACCCTCGGTGGACCCCGGGCTGTGGTGTCATGCCTATGGTGGGCCCAAGCTGGAGCGCTGCACCCATCTTGGATTTATGCTGAGGCGCAGCACCCACAAGGGTCCCCGACCAGGATGCAGCACCCACGGAGACTTGCACTGAGGAGGAGGGACCCACACGATGGCCTCATGCAGAGGGGAGGCTGCACCCACCGAGGTCCTGGGCTGGGACAGAGCTCCTGCAACAACCTCCACAGCGGGGGAAGTTGGACCTGTGGCGACCTCGGGCAGCAAACCCTGACCCATGGAGACCTCTCGTTGTACTGGAACATCTCCGGTGACCCTGGGAGAAAGCTCAGAGAAAACAGACAGAGGAACAGGGTAAGGGGCACCCACAGAGGCGAGCTCAGGTGCAGCGGGCGGCTGCACTCAGCTCTCCTCGCCAAGAGCCAGGCAAGACCTCTCCAAAACTAATAAGAGAAAAACAACAGAGAGCACTTGCCTGAGCTCGAGCTCCACCGCCGTCCAGGACTCCATCGATCCAGATAACGACGATGTCTCAGGCCCGGTCTCTTGGAGGTCCAGCACAGTAATCAACTCTTCTGCGGCAACCTCCACATCAGGCATGATGGTGGTCGCAGTGTGGCTGTCCCCAGGCACAGCGACCCACACTGGTGACTCATCCAGCGTGGCAGCTAGGGTTCGGCTCACCACTGGAACAGGATTTGGGTCCTCCAGGGCCACAGGCTCCTCTATTGTCTGGCAGCTCAGTTCTGGGGCCTGGGGACACCCAGGGACCACAGAAGAGGACACAGAGAGAGCTGGTGAGCAATGATTTACTGCAGCAGGTGGGGAGAGCTCAGGGGACTGCATTTTCTTCACCTCCCTATCAGGAATCAGGCAAGGCATATCATCAAAAATTGAAAGAGAACGAAATGAAACATGCCTGTTCTCTCGGTGTTCACTGTTGTCTGCTACAGCAGGTGTATTATCATCCCTCTCCATGGCAATGGTGGACGTGGGCCCACCTGAGGATTGTGGTAGAGCCGCCCCTGTTGTCACGGAGACGGACGTAGCCGGGGAACAAAGGGAGGACCTCTCGGTAGCAGGAGAGGACGCCATAGTGGCGCGAGGAGCAGCAGCTGCCCGGAGAAAGCTGAGGATTCAACTGGAAAAAAGAGAGGAAGGCTGCACTGCTGAGGAGGACTTCCGTTTCGGCATCGAGGAAATGGCTGCCTGAGAGGCAGGAGGATTCCTCTGGCAGTCTGGAGAGGGATGACAATTCCATCGTGGAGCTGGTGGAGCAGGCGAGGAGGAGGCAGATGGCAACGGCGAGAGTGGAGGAAGCGAGAGTGTTATTACCCAGGGGTGAAAGCACACGCTGGGTTTGACCTCCAGCAAATTAGCGACTCCACCTCAGCACAGCATCTCGTCTTTACGGGATGAGCAGTTCCAAGCACCGATCGCCATTTCCTCGATCATGGAGACAAACTCCAGCTCATCCCAACTCCACTTCCTCCTCCTCTGGTCTGGTTCTCCTGAGGGAGGCATGACAGCCAGCAGGACATGTGAAAAGAAAAAAAGGCACAAAAAGGCAAAAATGCACAACTACAGCAGCTGGGTCTGATTCTGGCGACAGTATTCTGTCATGAATGCCCCATCAGGGCAGAAAGACAGTCCCATGCGCTGAACTGTAGTCGTGAGCTGGAGTTGCTCTGGAGGCAATAAGGAGGAAGACTTACTGAGGAATGAAGTCCAGTAACATCAACAATGCAATACTGCTGCAGGGAAACCATGAGCAGACAATGCTTAAATAATAAGCAAACAAATAAGCGGCAGATGCGGGGCAGCTGAGCTGGCAGGTGACCTAATTACATGACTGCTCAAAGATGAGGTGGCAGGAGAGCAGACTGTCAGCAGCGAGTGGGAGTGTCTGGAGGGAGGAGGGCACAAAAGACAACCCCCCCAAAAAAATATATAAATAAACTGACGACATAATAATAACAGGCATACAATACTTGGAAATAAATTAAGAGTCTGAGCTCCGTGGAAACAATGCGCCCAGACTCATGACACACAGGAAGGAAAAAAATGCCTAAGATGTACAAAATGCTTTATCACCGTCTCCCATGAACGGTTAAGTGAACTGTTAACATGTTAAGACATGCAACGTTTCCGCATTTAGGCATATTAATGAGTCAGATTAACTTTTTTTTATCATTAAAACGACTTTTTATAAATATACCAAATCATTAAAACACAAAAACACAAAACATGCAAGCATTTATTTCCATCGTGATCCAATAAAAAAGGTAAATAAAAACACATGTTTAACAAGGTAGGATATTCAATACATTAACAAAAGATCATTAAAAATTAATAACACAAAGGATTGGACTCTAGATTATAAAAACTTTGAAATAAGTATTTTTTGAGAAAAATTTTGAATGGAGACTTGGATGTGTCACTTTCGATATGGCTAGCCAGTTGATTCCAGTGTAATGTACTAGAATAATCAAAAAGGTTGACCATAACACATTGACTTGAAGTACACGGAGAGACATGATACTGGAGCTTGTCTGTTGATTTGTTGCAAGTCACAAATGGTTACAAAAAAAAAAAAAAGATAATTTGGAGCAGCGCCATTAACACACGTAGACTAGATTGAGTTTTTAGTTGGTTGACGCATGATTTGTAACTTGGTTAAACATTATCAAAATGATTTGCAATCTTGATTACACAGACTAATGTTAAAAGCATTCACTTTTTCACAATATTCTAATTTATGCAGCAGTAGAGCAGCAATGATGTTTGTACTGAGAAGTTTGTAGTTTGTCCAAAGTTTTTTGCTTACATTTCTCATTCGCTGAAATTTAAAAAGCAGGCTTTCCCCAACATCTACACATGGAGTGAAATTTATTGCTATTCACAACATAATTTACTGTTACTGTGACAAAAAGGTTGTGTGAAAAAGTAAACCAATCAAGAAAAATTCTGGTGTACTTAAGCTTTTTTTTTTTTCACGTGAAACAGGTTGAAGCAACTTGAATACAACAAGTAGGAGAATTAAATAAATACTTACATGAAACAGTTCTGTAAGCATCCAAACAAATAGAAAAAAACTGAAGTGTGTCAAAAGAAACGATATAATTGTGTGTAACAGTACAGCATATAAAATGCTTGTAAATTTATTAATCATCAGCATGTATTTTCTATCATCACCTCCGCCTAACAAAAAAAGGTTGCAGGCATGAAAACAAATTGTAAAATACTAACTGTACCACTATGTTAGACTAAAATGGTGCTTTATAAGTTTGAGTGCATCGTCCCAGGTATGCACAAGCACTTGATGAAAACCATGAGCGTTTGGCGATTACAAAACTTATATCAGGTATTTAATAGATTGTACCAGACTCATTGTAAAAAAACACAAAGAGGTTGCCAATTTAAGACCTTTATTCTTAACAGGATGGCTCGCTGTAGGCTTTGACCACCCCAAAAAACAAAAAAGAAACAAGAAAAACTTCTGTGTTTCTCTCTCTCTCTCCCAACTCTCCTCACACATCCACGGTCCTCCTCCTCCTCATGCTCTCCCCCTTCTCTCCTTATGGATTAAACACGTGCAGTGATATTTAATTACACAGGGATACAAAAATAATTTTTTGGTAAGTTGTCTGTGGTTTTTTTAAACCGATTTAAGACAATTTTGCACCGCTGAATCCAAAAATGACATCCATTTCTCTCGATCAGGTGCTAAGTAAAAACCTGTACTTACTTAGTACATACTTAGTATTGTAAATTTAATGTTATGTTGTGGAGAGAGGAATAACCAGACAGAGCGGTCCAGAACAAAGCAGGCTTTATTAATTTCTCTCTCACACATCATCCAGAATCACAAGCATCAGAAAAAGGGAACAGGTTGCAGGCACCTCTCCTTTTATAGCCTACGACCCGTTCAGTCACCTGTGGTGCTGCAGTAGCATGAAAGACTTTGCAATTCCCATTCTCTTTGTCACTGTTTGCATCAACACACCAATCCCCGCATCAACACACAAACCCCCATGATGATTCCCCTTGTCCTTCCGTCTGAGTGGAAACATACTGACATACTGAGTGGGTCCCGCACCGACCCCCCAGAAAATCAGACTGAGCTTTAACTTTTTCACGGAGTTCCACAGGGATCTGTGTTGGGCCCTACTCTTTTTAGTCTATATATGCTCCCCCTGGGCAATATCATCAGAAAGCACTGTATACATTTTCATTGTTATGCTGATGACACACAACTAAACCTGTCAATGAAGCCTGATGATTGTGATCAGTTGGCCAAGCTAGATTTTTTTTTCTTTTTATTACTTATTTTGTACCCGTAGGTAGATTTGTTTTGCAGTCTGATGACAAACCACCAGCTGCCGGTCGCTGCGTGCGCAAGCGCCCCTTAACTCCCTAACCTGCATGTTTTTGGCATGTGGGAGGAAACCGGAGAAATCCCGGAGTAAACCCACGCAAACACGGGGAGAACATGCAAACTCCACACAGATCACTGTTGGCCGGGGGCAGGGATCAAACCCACAATCTCCCGGTCCCCGTGATCCCCCGGCCGAGGGTAAAACTGTGCTGTCACATTGCTAACCACTGCGCCATCGTGCAGCCCAGATGCCCAGTGCAGCCCAGTGCAGCCTAGATGACTGTCTTAAGGACATCAAATCTTGGATGACTTGTAATTTTTTACTATTGAACTCTGATAAGACTGAAGTCATTGTTGTTGGCCCAAAACAACTTAGAAATTCCTTTTCAGATTATGCCCTTAATTTAGATGCTGCCACTCTCACTCTGAACAGTTGTGTGAGGAACCTTGGAGTGATTTTTGACCAGGATTTGTCCTTTAATTCACATATTAAAACTGTTTATAGGACCGCCTTATATCATCTGTGCAATATTGCTAAGATCAGGAGCATCTTGTCTCTGGGTGTTGCTGAGAAACTGATTCATGCCTTTGTCAGTTCGCAATTAGATTATTGTAATTCGCTATTATCTGGTTGTGCTAGAGTATCTTTAAAAAGTCTTCAATTGATTCAAAATGCTGCTGCTAGAGTTTTAACTGGTTCTAGAAAAAGAGATCATATTTCCCCGGTTCTGCCCTTCCTCCATTGGCTTCCCATTGAATTCAGAATCAAGTTTAAAATCCTTCTTCTTACTTTCAAAGCTCTTAACAATCTGGCCCCCCAATATATAAAAGATCTGATATTACCTTACCATCCTAACAGAGCATTACGCTCCCAAAATGCTGGCTTACTTGTGGTGCCCAGAATCTCCAAAAGTACTGTGGGAGGCAGAGCCTTCTGCTACCAAGCCCCTTCTCTCTGGAACCAGTTACCACTCTGGGTCCGGGAGTCAGACTCGGTCTCTGTCTTTAAGAACAGGGTAAAATCCTTCCTTTTTAATATAGCTTTTGTTTAAGGAGGGTATTTGTGTCTTTTAACCCCACTCTTGTTCTATTGTTATCTGATCCATACTGCTGGTTGATCTCCAATATTGTACTTGGCATCTTACTGCTATGTTCTTTATGTCTGTCCTTTCCATCCTCCCTATCCCCTCATCCCCAGCCAGTCGCAGCAGACGACTGCCCCTCCCTGAGCCTGGTTCTGCTAGAGGTTTCTTCCTTCCAAATGGGAGTTTTTCCTCTCCACTGTTGCCTAGTGCTTGCTCATAGGGGATCATCTGATTGCTGGGTCTTTCTGTGACTGTGTGATTTTTTTATCTGCACGGTGGCACCACGAGACGGCTTTTGTTGTGATGTGGTGCATTATAAATAAAGCTGAATTGAATTGAATTGAATTGAAAATTGAACCCTCATGTCCTTTGGGCTTCAGCGTATGTCCATAGCGGCTGTAATGGGGGTCCGCGGCTCCGAGGCGCTGCTGTGCCGGTGGGGGGCTCTTGGGGGTGCGTCCGTCTGTGGGGGGGCATTGGGAGGGGGGGAAACATGTTTAGCATGCCACTGTGACTGATCTGACGAGTCATTTACCTGGGGAGTTCTCAGTGGGGGTCGTCCGCGCCGAGGAGCTCGGGCCAACACCACCTGCTCGTCTGCTAAAACGAAAGCGGGCTTAAGCCTGTCTAAACTTTGCTCCCACCATTTTGACTGACACATGCACTCCTGGGTGCACCAGGGAGTGAACTGACTCAAAAATGCAGCGGCACCAAGCTTATGGGACCACCGGGCGTGGGCGGCCTGTGGGGATGTTACAGACTGGGGGGGGAGGGGCATCTTACAGTACTCTGCTCTCCAGCCTTAACCCTGTTGGTCCAGACTGGAGTGCACAAACGTCCGCATCGCCGATCTGCTCAGCGGCCATGGCCATAATTTATCCCCACGTAGACTGGGGCCACTAATGCGCGCAAGAGGCAGTCTGCCACCACGTTGAGTTTACTGGCCACATCCTGAATGTCAGTCATAAACTCAGAGATTGCGGCCAGCTGTCTCTGCTGCCGGCCCAACCATTGTTCCGAAACCTTGGCCATAGCGTACGTTAGCGGCTTGTGGTCCATGAACGCAGTGAAGGTGCGCCCTTCCAGCCAGAACTGGAAGTGGCGTATGGCCAGGTGGAGAGCCAGTAACTCCCTGTCGAACGCGCTGTATATACGCTCACTGTCACGCAAAGACCTGCTAAATAAAGCAAGCGGCTGCCAAGAACCTGCAACACGCTGCTCCACGACAGCCCCTATGGCCACATCCAATGCATTGGTAGTGAGCGCTATCCGAGCCACGGGGTCCAGGTGCGCCAACAGTGCGGACTTCGCCAGGGCTGTTTTAACCTCGGAAAACGCCTGCTCTTGCTCAGGATTCCAGTCGACTCTGTACTCCAGTTTCCATTTCTAAAGCGCAGCGTACAATGGCTGCATGAGCTGGACTTTGCGGGGGGACGGTTGTAAAGGTTAACCATCTCCAAAAACTCCTGCAGTGCCCTCATCTACTTTGTCCGGTAAGGGTATCGCGCCCTCGGTGAGATGCGGTGGCCCAAAAAAATCGATTCCCATCACCCCAAACTGGCACTTCACCGGGTTGATTATTAATCCGTGCTCCTCCAACCTCTGCAAAACTGTCCTGAGGTGAGCTACGTTTTCATCCTTGGACGCACTGGCCACCAGGATGTCGTCCAGGTGGACAAACACAAACCGCAGATCGCACAACATTGCATCCACAATGCCTTGGAATGTCTGTGCTGCGCCTTTTAGAATCAGAATCAGATTTATTGCCATTGTTCATGTGATACACAAACTAGGAATTTGTCTCGGTGCCATGCTGCAACATTAAAAACATAATGAGAAAAAGGGATAAACTAAAAAACTAAAGGACTAGAAACGTGCAATAAGTGTAGAAAAATAAGTAATAATAAGTAATAATAATAATAATACTAGTAATAATGAGTAGTACTAGTCAAGGCAGTTTTAAAAAATTAGCATGTAGCAGATAATGTGAAGTACCACATAGTGCAGTCAATAATGCAACAGAAAAACAGTGATGATTGACATGAGTCTGGTTGAGCTGCTGTACATAGTGCACGAGAGTCAAAAGTCACTTAGTGTTCAGCAGTCTGATGGCAGAGGGGAAAAAGCTGTTCATGTGCCGGGAGGTTTTAGTCCGAATGGACCGAAGCCTTCTACCTGAGGGGAGGGGGGCAAACAGCACGTGACCAGGATGTGAAGGATCGGCTATGATCCGGCCAGCACGCCTCCGGGTCCTGGAGATGTACAGGCCCTGGAGAGATGGGAGCTTGCAGCCTATCACCTTCTCAGCAGTGCGCATGACGCGCTGCAGCCTTAGTCTGTCCCTGGCAGTGGCTCCTGCGTACCACACAGTTATGGAGGAGGTGAGGATGGACTCGATGATGGCTGTGTAGAACTGCACTAACATCTTGGTGGGTAGCTTGAGCTTCCTCAGCTGCCGCAGAAAGAACATCCTCTGCTGGGCCTTTTTGATGAGGGAGCTGATGGTTGGCTCCCATTTGAGGTCTCGGGTGATGGTGGTGCCCAAGAAGCGGAAGGAATCTGCAAAGGTGATGGGAGAGCCTGTGATGGTGAGGGGGGACAGGGGGGATGTGGCTTTTCTGAAGTCCACAATCATCTCCGCTGTCTTCAGAGCATTCAGCTGCAGGTTGTTGTGGCTGCACCAGGACACCAGCTGGGCCACCTCTTCCCTGTAGGCGGACTCGTCACCGTTGGAGATGAGCCCGATGAGGGTGGTGTCGTCCGCAAACTTAATCAGCTTAACAGACTGGTGGGAGGAGGTGCAGGAGTTGGTATAAAGGGAGAAGAGTAGGGGGGAAAGTACACAGCCCTGGGGTGATCCAATGCTGATGCTAACAGAGTCTGAGACAGACTTCCCCAGCCGCACATGCTGTCTCCGGTCCGTCAGGAAGTCGGTGATCCACCTGCAGAGGGAGTCAGGCACGTTGAGCAGGGACAGCTTGTCCTGGAGCAGATCGGGGCGGATGGTGTTG
Source organism: Pholidichthys leucotaenia (assembly GCA_020510985.1). Classification (NCBI taxonomy): domain Eukaryota; kingdom Metazoa; phylum Chordata; class Actinopteri; order Cichliformes; family Pholidichthyidae; genus Pholidichthys; species Pholidichthys leucotaenia. Next base: position 410,782,696 of record CM035840.1, on the reverse strand, counting down.
AATGCGGAGCTGAAGTCCACAAACAGAATCCTGGCGTAGGTTCCCGGGGAGTCCAGGTGCTGCAGGATGGAGTGGAGGGCCAGGTTGACTGCGTCGTCCACAGACCTGTTAGCACGGTAGGCAAACTGCAGCGGGTCTAGGAGGGGTGTGGTGATGGACTTGAGGTGAGACAGGACCAGGCGCTCAAAGGACTTCATGACTACAGAGGTGAGCGCTACAGGTCTGTAGTCGTTAAGTCCAGTAATCCGTGGCTTCTTGGGGACAGGGATGATGGTGGAGGATTTGAGGCAGGTCGGCACGTGACATTGCTTAAGGGAGGTGTTAAAAATGTCTGTGAAGACAGGAGCCAGCTCTTTCGCACAGTGTCTCAGGGTGGAGGGAGACACACCGTCCGGCCCGGGGGCCTTGCGCGGGTTCAGTCTGGAGAACTGTCTGTGCACGTCCTGCTCACTGATGACAAGGGGAGGGGGGGAGGAGGAGGAGGAGGAGGGGGGGACCGCTCTTGATGAATTAGGGGCTGAGGAGGCAGTGGAGCTGGGTGGAGTGGGTGAGTTGGACACAGCTGACGAAGTGTCAAAACGGGCATAGTGTTGGGACAGTCTTTGACAAAGGGCTTTGTCATCCTGACCTTTAGAAGCCTGAGGCCGATAGTTGGTGATTGCCTCAGTCCTCTCCACACAGAAGCCGAGTCATTAGCAGTGAACTGCTGCTGGAGTCTCTCAGAATACACAGATTTAGCTCTCCTCAGCTCTCTGTTAAACCGATATTTGACCTCCCTGTAGCAGTCCCTGTCTCCACTTTTCAACGCTGCTTCCTTCTCCTTCCTGATCCGTCTGAGCTTAGCTGTGAACCAAGGCTTGTCATTAGAATATCTTATCCTGGTGCGCGATGGGAGAATGTGCTCTTCACAGAAGTTGATATATGAGTTCACAGTGTTTGTGTACTCATTAAGATCATGTGTGGCTCTTTTAAACATGCCCCAGTCAGTTATTTCCATGCATGTGTTCAGTTTCTCTCCAGCTTCACTGGTCAATTTCTTTGTGGTGGTCACAACAGGTTTAGTGAGTTTCAGTCTTTGTTTGTATGTGGGGATGAGGTGAACCATCACGTGATCAGATAGTCCCAGCGCAGCGCGGGGAACAGCGCGATATGCGTCCTTTACTGAAGTATAACAGTGATCTAGCGTGTTATTTCCTCTGGTTGGACATTTAATACACTGTTTGTAGCGGGGGAGCTCGTGACTCAGATTGCTCTGGTTAAAATCGCCCACCACGATAACCAGGGAGTCTGGAAAGTTCCGCTCCGTAAGTTGGATGTGATCTGCGAGCACGCGCTGAGCTTCGCGCGTGTCCGCGTCAGGAGGGGCGTACACAGCGACGAGAATGAATGAGGCAAACTCCCGCGGGGAAGTTTAACTCGAAAGGCATGCGTAAAAACTCAAAAAGACCAAACGGGGTTATTACTGCTGTCTTAGCTATGTCCTCAGCGTGCACCGGGACCTGGTGGTAACCGCGGACCAGGTCTATCTTGGAAAAAATGCGTGCTCCGGTGAGGTGAATGGAAAAATCCTGAATATGGGGGATCGGGTAACGGTCGTGCGCTGTGGTGTTGTTCAATCTGCGGAAATCTCCACACGGTCGCCATGATCCCTTGGCTTTAGGAACCATATGTAGCGGGGATGCCCATGGGCTGTTTGAGCATCTGATGATGCCCAACTTTTCCAAGTTGGCAAACTCCTCGCGCGCTATGGCCAGTTTAGCTGCATCCAGGCGCCGAGGTCATACAAAAATGGGTGGCCCCGTGGTGGTAATGAAGTGCTCCACCCCGTGTTTACAAAAAAGTTGGGACCGTGAGTGCTGGGAACTGGGTGGGTAACATGTGGAACATATCCCCTCGAGCTGTGACATTGGCTAGCATTGTGGGCCCGGCTCCTCTAGCTGTACAGGGGAGAGAATCAAAAGACATTGTGTTAATCAGGCGTCTGTTAGCTACATCAACTAGTAGACCGTGTGCACACAAAAAATCAGTGCCCAAAATGGGGAAGCTGCATGCTGCTATGATGAATGTCCATTGGTATGTACGGCCATGTAAGGATACAGTCAGTGTCCTCTCACCAAAAATCTTAATGTCTGAGCCGTTTGTGGCCATCAGCTCGGGGCCGCTAGTTCCTGCCAGCCGGTCTGCGTAGGACGGTAGGATGAGACTCTTGGGAGCCGGAATCCACGAGGAACCATCTCCTCGAGTGTGAGGCTGTCATATAGAGCAACTTGCTCGCTTCACCGGCGGTCGCAGCTGCTACCGACTGCCGTCCCTGCCGTTTCCCGAGCGCTTGAATTGGCACGGTGGCATGCATCAGCATGCGTCCTCTCCAAAACGGCGGTAGTAGAAGCAGACTGTGTCTCTCCAGTGCTTCTTGGCTTCCGCTGCAGCCACTGTCGTTGGCTCCTCGCCCCCGCTGGCCGTCTCGCTGGATTCCGACGCCGCTGCATTCACCGCAAGGGCTCTGGTGGTGAGGATAATCGGATCCACCTCTTGCGCTAGCGCCCGGTAGTTGCAGGCGGCCAGCAGCGGCAAATTAGCAAGGACCACCCTGGCCGCCGTCGGGAGGTTCCAGAGGAAGAAGTGGGCAAAGAGGAAATGCCCATCATCTGTGCCCATCAGCGCCAACATCTTCTTCATTAACTCGACTGCTGACCTGTCTCCCAACTCGGAGCGCGTCAGGATCCTTTCCGCTCTCTTGCAGTCTGAGACCATATAACACCAGGTCAGTGCGGTTTTTAGAGCCTCGTATTTGTCGTGGGCTGGGGGCCGTTGGAGCAGGCTCACCACCTGCTGAGGTGTGCATGCGTCCAGTGCTGCAATCACATAGTAGTATCTGGTGTCATCTGCCGTTATTCCCCGGAGCACGAACTGGGCCTTGGTGTGAAGGAACCAAGACTTCGGGTCGTGTAGCCAAAAGTTTGGGAGTTTGACCGAAATGGCGCATGCGTTGCCAGCACCTCCAGTCCGGGTTGTCTCTGGGGTGTTTGCCTCGAGTTCCATTGTGCATCAAGGGTCACCAGTGTGGAGAGAGGAATAACCAGACAGAGCAGTCCAGAACAAAGCAGGCTGTATTAATTTCTCTCTCTCACATCATCCAGAATCACGAACATCAGACAAAGGAAACAGGTCACAGGCACCTCTCCTTTTATAGCCTACTGTGGCGGTTTGGGAAAACCCCCACAAACAGACTAAGGACAGACAGCTCGCTACTCCTGGTTTTTTCCGCTACACTGCTGAGATGTAATGTGCCATTCATGCCTTGTGATGTTAATGTGTCATTCATGTGTTGAGTTCATGCATCCTGTCCTTGCTGTGTCTCTTGAAATGCAAATGCCCATACCAACTGCTGTGAAATGCTCTTTCATGTATTGTTGCAACAGGGTATATATGCTGCAAGAGCCTGTAACTCACTCTCATTCTCACTTCTACAACGGCTGCTGCTGGACACAGACTTTGTGTCCCCTCTTCACTGAGAGCCTGAGGAATTCGGCTTCAGCCTGCTCACGCTATGGGCTGGAGCCGAGTTCCCGTGATGGCGGTATGATTAATAAAACCTGCTTAAAACCTCAGCATCGCTGCCTTATTTTATCATCCGCCGCACCTACGACCCATTCAGTCACCTGTGGTGCTACAGTAGCATGAAAGACTTTGCAATTCCCATTCTCTTTGTCACTGTTTGCATCAACACACCAACCCCCGCATCAACACACAAACCCCCCATGACGATTCCCCTTGTCCTTCCGTCTAAGTGGAAACATAAGGCACTTTTCCACTTGGAACCCAAAGGCCTCGTTTGGCCTTGGACCGAACAGTCCTGTTCCGGCACTGGTGGTTTTCCACAGCACAAGGCTCACTGTAGTATGGGTGGGAGAAGGAGGGAGTTGGAGGCGGTGCTACATTCCCCTTGAGGCAGCGCCATTTTCCCTGGACCAATTAGTAGTCCAAGAGCTATTTAATATTATTTTGGTGGTGAGGCTGCTGTGTATTATTATGCATTACTCATCTCATGTAACCTTGTGCCATTGCAATGATGCAATTTTTTCGTATATTTAATGTGGACGTGTGGATCTTTAATATCACAGTTACAAGTACTGGGACAGCCATCTAATAAAAAATATCTTACAAAATTACAAGTCCACATTTTCTTTAAAGTGTAATTGTTAATGCTGAGTACAGAATTGGGTGAGGTGCACCAAAACAGTTGTTGCTGTACACCCCACACTCACCCGTCCTTACAATGGCTAAGTTGAATATTTTGTGCAGATAAAACCATTACCTGGGTTGGCAATATGAACATTTCCAAATACAGAACTTAAAATATTAGGTGTCCCTGTTGTTGCACATGGATATAAAGCTTGGTCAGTAGTGGCTGGCTTTTAATGTATGTGTCGGCAGTTATTGGACTCCATAACACACTGCAATGACAAATTTTTCCCAACCTTTTTAAGGGTTTTAAGACAGTGTAAAACTTAGTAGTAACAGACAACACATGATGTCAACAGTCACGGGTTTATTCAACGTTATTAACACTGGTCATTGATTAATGTACAGTATATACATAATAATGGTTGGGAAAACGGGTCACACACGCCGTGCGAGGGTTTCAAAGACTGCCATGAGAGTGTTATTGAGGGCAGCATTCTGCGCAATTTCCTCCCTTCGTACAGCAACTTCGGCTTCCCTGGACTGACGGACCTCATCCACAAGCAGTGAATTGAGTTCCAACTGTTGCCGCTGGAGCTCCCTCTGCTCACAGTGCTGTTCCCTTTCTGCTTCTTGCATTGATGCAAAAATAGTTGAAAGGTCTTGTTTTGTGTTGCTCCGCTTCCTCTTACCTACAAGACAGAAATGTGAGCTGGTGTCAGTAAAATCAACCTCAAAACATGTAGCAGTACATCCCCAAAAATTAATACAAAAGTTAAATATTTTTGGACACATGTCTGAAAGTAAGACCCATATATTATACAGAATCATTAATCAGACAGTGAAGTATTGTTACATTTTAATCATTTATTGGCTCACAGTGCATGAATATCCAAAATTACTTTTCTTGAAAAATCAATGGTTATGTTAAAAATAGATATTAAAAAAAGAGGAGTGTTCTCAAAAGTATGAGGATTTATGGAGAAACGGATTTCATTTTCCAGCTGGAGTGACCATCGCCCCACAGTGCCTAAACAATCAAAACCTGGTGTAATGGACAAGGCATCACTGTGTTTGATTTGGCCAGGAAACTCTCCTGACATAAAACCCATATGGATTGTCAAGATTATGACAGATACCATCTTATATGACTTTCACTGTCTTTTGTGAGTCACAAAAAACACACTGTACCATGACATTGCAGTTATTTTGAGATGTACCTGTACAAGGGACACACACTGGTGAAAGGCAAGTGCTGGGTTTGAAAAAATTACTTTTTTTATGAGTATCACAACTGTGTATTTGTACAATACATTTAGTAAAAGCTGGGTTTATGTTTCAAATGCCTAGCTTTTTATGGTGGTCAAAAAATTCTAGAGGTGAGCCAAATTCTATGGTGGAGAGACCCAGCTGGTCTATCATCTCTGAAGAGCTGGAGCAGGTGGCTGGGGAGAGGGAAGTCTGGGCTTCTCTGCTTGAACTGCTGCCTCCGTGACGCGGAGAAGCGGTAGAAGATGGATGGATGGAAAAAATTCTGAATGCATTTATACAGTGGGCTCAACTGAATCATGAAAATGAAGCACACTGACTTTCAAATAATGAGTTTTGTGCTACAACAGCTCATTAGCTTTTCCATGCCTGTGATTAAATATGCAATTGCATTGCTGGACTTTTTTGATGTGCTTTACATGAAACAATAAACTGTACCGTGAGTATTACATTACTACAATATAATATAATTATATTATTTGACTATTGGGCTTTACCTGTGCGTGAAAGTGTTGACGGTGCCAAACTGTGAGCGAGCTGGACTTGGTTCTGGTGCCGGATGACCTTGATCTGTAGCAGGAGAAGCCGGGTGCTCGTATCGCGGGAGGTGGGCTCCGTTGGTGTGGAAGCATAATCTAAAAGAAAAAAAAATAAATAAAAAACTTTTAACCAGGATTACAACTATTTCATCAGATATTGTCAACACAAAAAACAACATACAAGGACGGACATAGCATTAAGCTAGGTCATCGTTTAAACCCGATTAAGTTTTCGTCTGTCCTAAGTGAACTTTCCACTGTTGGAAAAAATAACATAAAGCATGAATATCAGATCACTTACCGTCCTGTATATCACAATATCACGGCTTCAACTGCTGAAGTTGGGTGCGTCGCGGCTGCACATTCAATTCAATTCGGGTGGCTGGGTCTAATTCCCGGTGCATCTCCGTGTAATTTCTGGTGCGTCTGTTTGTGCGCCCCACTGCAAGTTCAGTCTGCTTCCCTCTGCATTCTCTCATCAGCCGAAACGCACAGGAAACTCTGCTGGACTGCGGTGTTGGATTTCTGCTGATTTCTGTGAAGCCATTCTGTCGTTGTGGTTTATAATATCACTTGTTCGCGGGCTCACTGACGAAAAATTGCAAATGGCGACCAGCAAGCGATTCTGGAAAGTCAGTGTAACGCCCAACGCCCACTCTCATGACGCTATGCACAGACCAATGAATGACCAGCAGTGGCGTGACGAAACGGGGCCGGGAGCCTTCGGACCTGCTTTTTACGGTGCCAAAAAAAGTGTCAGTTAAACTGGAACTGTTCCGAAAAAGGGAACTGTGAGGCCTTTGGGTTCCGAGTGGGAAACCGGACAATGGAGGCCGATCGGGGCCAAACGGGGCCTTTGGGTTCCAAGTGGAAAAGCGCCTATACTGAGTGGGTCCCACAACGTCATCATTGTTCAAAATTCAGAGAATTTCAAGACAAAAAAAGAATTTTACATCATATAACATGAGAATACCCATACATGTAAGCAAAAATGTATAAAACAACATGTGGCCATAATTCAAAAAGTTGACCTGATTGAGCAAAACCAGTGTGATTTTTGGATTCAGCACATCAAAATTGTCCTAAATTGGCTAAAAAAAAAACCTTAGACAATAAATTTGGTATTGACCAGTGTTATAAATTTAATTATAAAGTAAAAAGATTATTTAATTTAGACTCAGAAGTGTATGTGGAAATGGAAGTTTATTTCCGAGTCCACACATACAACAGAAAAACACTCGTAATGGGGCACCAGTCCGATTCTGGACAATTTATGAATAATTAATCTTTATACCTTCAATCAATCAGTCTCAGATATTCATGAATTCTACTGGGTGACTCCATCAACAAACACAGGAAAAGAAATTTGGTGAAACTTCTCTTTACCGTTAAGTTTTATCAGTCAGGTTCAGATGAAATGACATTGCATTCAAATGATTTGTTGGTAGAGCCATATGTGCCGTTTTCATCGACGCTCAGACCATATTCCTCCTCAGCCCAGCTCTTATTGTGACAGCGTCTCAGCGGGCCTCCAGCTGTCAAGCTCTACGGGACGGCTGGAGGCTAATTACCTCTCATCAGCTGAGGCGCTGTCAACCACTATAAAAAGGAGTGGTCCTGATTATTCAGTGCTGTGACCTCGCGCATATTATCCACGCTCTTCTCCGGTGTGGGTAAGGCTGGAACCCCTACGTCCGGCTCCAGTCCCCCTCTCATCATCAGCATCATTTGTAAGTGTACCTTTGTATTGTTTGTGTTTTGCTCCACGAGGCTCTTTCCTTTGTTCCTTTCCGTTATCATTAATAAACAACGCAAACTCACCGGTCAGCCCTTGGCTCTTATTTATGGCTCGCAAGAGCCATACGTAACAGTAGGTCACAGTCAGTGAGTTGCCGGCTGCCGTGAGTTTGCTAATTGGACTGTTTGTTCCTACCTGTCCGGGTATCGTGCTGAAGCATGCCGTCGCGGAGGTCCCGCACTCAGAGTCCGAGCGATGTCCTCGCAGACACCCTCGAGTGCGTGGACAAAATCCTTATCACCGCCTTCCTCCTCAACTTCAGCAGCGACGTGCAGCGGTACCTGGACCAAGCTGAGGAAGTCCTCGATTATCTCCCCCGCTTCGCCGACCACCCTGAGGTGAGCGCGAGGAGATATGACATCGCTGCACAGCGCGAGATTCTCCGTGGGCTGGAGAGAAATCCCGGCAGGAAGCCGAAGAGGAGGAGACGTCGCCCCTCGCTTCGGGATCCCGCTCCTGCCTCCATTCCAGCCCGGGAGTTTGCACCATCTGGAGGTCTTCCCCCATCTAGTATGTCATCACTCGGGATTCCCCCAGAGAAGCTGCAGCTGACAGCAATCAAAATCGGGGACCAAGCGGCTGCTGCTCACTCCGCTGCACATCCATCATCGATTATGAAGCATGTGGCGGTGGCAGTTAGACTGGTGGAGAGGAATCCAGAGCTGCGTGATTTCCCTGAGTTCGCCGCCCTCCTCGCCTCTGTCTCCGCACAGGAGCGGCGGTTCCCGGACCTCACCTTCGCCTCGCCCTCCGCCAGAAACCGTCGTCACCTCCATAACCCTCCTCAGCATGAACCCCATCCAGATCCAGTTCCGGGTCGCCGCAAGGGCTCAATTCCTCTCACAGCTGCCACTCCTGCGCCTCATCAGAGGGGAATCCCCGCAGCCTCATCTCCCCCCGGGCCATCTTCTCCCGCTCTCTCGTCAGCGTCCCGTGCTCATTTCAGCTGTCGCCCCCTCCTCCTCGACGCATTCCCCGGCTGCTGTGTGTACTCAGAGTCCTGACTTGGCGAGCTCTGTCCTGGAACCATCTCGAGCGGCTCCCCGTCGTCCTCCCAGGGGGTCCTCTGTCACCATCCGGCGGGGAAAGGGAGGCGCAACGTCCGCCACAGCAGGCACCACTCAGCCTCCAGGAGACAGGCAAGTCCAAGTTCATTCACACTCTCATTATTGTGATTTGCTCTGTCAGGCTCCTGGAGGTGAAGTTCGGGGATCGCAGCTCCCTCCACCTGCTGTGGCTTTAATTATTAATTATTATCCTCTGTGTCTCCCTCCACTGAGTGGTCCTCGATGCCAGGCCAACGTCGCTGGATGAGGAGGGGGCCTGCGGTTCTGGAGAGCCTGGTTCCAGTTCTGCAGCCACACCGTGGGCGGAGGAGGAGAGCGGACTGCAGTGTGGAACCTGCGCTGACGAGGAAGCATCCCCGGGTCTCCACGGAGGAGCGGTCCGGTCCAGCGGGTGGAGGTTCTCCTGCCACCACGCCGTGTGGGCCATTGGCGTCGGCATCGGTGTCGGAGGATTCTCAAGCTGCACATACCATCATGCCAGCTGCAGAGCCCGATGCAGCTGAGTGGGAGCCTGATGACGACCTCCTGCCGTCTGAGCCCGGATCTTCACAGTCCTGGACGGCGTCAGAACCCGAGAAGTGCTCTGCTTTGTCTTTCTTCTTTCAGTCTTAGAGCATTTTAGCCTGTCTCTTGGGGAGACGAGCTCGGCACCGCCGCCCACTGCGTCCGAGCTTGTCTTGCCGGGTTCTGACGCTGCCGGTGATCCTGATCCCGGTTCTTCTCTCTCTCCTGAGCCTTCTCCCAGGGTCGCCGGCAAGGAGCTGCTTTCGCCCGCTGTGCCAGAGGTTCCAGGTTGGGGGTTGGAGGTCAGTTCTGGTGCGGCGCCGACCCAATCGGGGTCCGACGCGGGTGCAGCAGTTACCCAATCGGGGTCCAACGCAGGTGCAGCCGCAACCCAATCGGGGTCCGACGAGGGTGCAGCACTAGCGGCATCCAGGTTTGGTGAGGGAGCTGCAGATCCCCTGCCACCGGACACTGGACCGGCTCATCTTCATCTTCATCCCCATCTTCACCATCGCCATCATCTTCACCCTCATAATCCCCCCAAGCCTTCTCCACCAGTGCCCGTATGGACCTCTCACTGTCGGCCCGGCTCGCCCTCGCTATTCCTCTCCACAGGGAAGCTGTTGCCTTTCTCTCCCCTGCGGGCCTGGTGGCTGAGCGATGCGGGTCGGCCACCACAGGGACTGCCGTACCCATTCGGCTCTTCGGTTCGGCCACCCGACCCACTGGACTCTCTGTTCGGCGGCCTGGTCTGGCCACCCAAAGTACTGCTTTTCCTGGCCTGGGATTCGGGTAGACCGCCTGAATGTTTCCCGTCACCCCTGTTGGCGGTGTGGACGCTGGGTGCGGGGAGACCCCCCAAACTGTATTATTTCTGCTGTTATTCCTGTGCCTAGTCCTTTGTTATTTTGTGAGTGTGCAGGCATATGATTTCTTATAGTCGTATCACGGCTAGCGTGCCTTTTTTTTTCTCCCCCTCCTGTTTGAGGCGTGCCCTGTATCTGTTGGATTTCGCCTTAGGAGCCTCAGCTCTCCTTTTAGGTCTCCTGGGGTTGTTTTTCTTTGGGTCTGTCTACATATTGTTTAGCATTTTATGGAGTATTGTGTTTTTTCCCGTACTCTGTAATTGCTTCATTTGTCCCCTGCCAATGTTGTGTGTGTGTGTGTGTGTGTGTGTGTGTGTGGTTTTTTTTTTTTTTTCTGGCTGCATATTATTAGCATTTTATGGAGTATTGTGCCTTTTTTTTTTCTCCGTACTCTGTAATTGCTTCATTGTTCCCTGCCAATATTGTGGTTTTTTTTCCCCTCTCCCCTTTTTCTGATTCTCACCCTCCTGGCCTGTGCCCCATCCGCCCACCCTAGGTGGTGGTGGTGGGGGGCTTGGGTGTTACTGGCCGTTCTGAGGCCGGCCTTGAGGGGGAGGTACTGTCATATGTGCCGTTTTCATCGGCGCTCAGACCATATTCCTCCTCAGCCCAGCTCTTATTGTGACAGCGTCTCAGCGGGCCTCCAGCTGTCAAGCTCTACGGGAAGGCTGGAGGCCAATTACCTCTCATCAGCTGAGGCGCTGTCAACCACTATAAAAGGGAGCGGTCCTGATTATTCAGTGCTGTGACCTCGCGCATATTATCCACGCTCTTCTCCGGTGTGGGTAAGGCTGGAACCCCTACGTCCAGCTCCAGTCCCCCTCTCATCATCAGCATCATTTGTAAGTGTACCTTTGTATTGTTTGTGTTTTGCTCCACGAGGCTCTTTCCTTTGTTCCTTTCCGTTATCATTAATAAACAACGCAAACTCACCGGTCAGCCCTTGGCTCTTCCATACCTAACAGGTAGAATGAATTGATCAAGTTAAGCATCACTTTCATTTGGCAACTGATTATTGAGCAACAGAGCATAATCACTTTTGTGGAACCCAGAAGACTCTGTATGAGTTTGTAACTGTGATAAACTGGAAGTCTGAATGAACTGTAACCAAAAATCTTTAGAAAATTTGATGCCAATTTATGAAGAAAATTATAACTAATTATGTGAAAGTTAAATTCTTAATTACTCTAAAAATAAAATAGAATTTAATTAAAAAAAAGGAATATAAATTCTCTTTAATTCTGTTTCTGTGATCAGATCTATGAACTATTTCCAAACCTAAGACAAATCATGGCATATTTTAAGCGATGGACATCTCATTTTACGGCAGATGAAGCAAAGAATCGGGCTCACGTGAACTATTTGTTATCATTGGGATCTTCCTTCCAGCTGGATCCTTAGCTGAAGCTTTATTTGAAGAGTGATACGGTAGGATATCTGGCCTCAGATATTCATCCACAGTCCAGCAGTCACAAGCTGAGATTTTTGACTGCTATAATGAGGCTTCTTCACTCCACCCGTGTCGGAGCTCTTTTACGGACAGACATGGTTGCCAGCTGCTTCCTGGGGCTTTCCGTCTTCTTCTCTGGCCGTTGATGCCATAGCCATGCAAACATGAGAATCTTTCAGCAGCGGTCTCAAGTCTGACTACTTGGATATAGTTCAAAATCTGATCTGGATCACAGAATTGGAGAGATAAAATTAAACAAAAATTCACACCAAGAAATCCAAGTCCTTTAGATATTGTGGGTTTCGCAGTAACAGCTTCCAGTGTGAGAATGATCTGTCCCCTTTAACACACACACGGTGGAATTGGAAAAAGTTTAAAAGGTTGAAAATAGGAAATCTCTGGACATGAAGTTGGACTCCGTATAACGAGAAGTTGAGCTCAAAGAAGGAAAAAAAATAATTTCCAGACGTTTAAAGGAAAAACATTAAAAGCAGAACACACAGACTTTCATAAGATGACTGTCCCCTCCTCTCTCCATTCTGTTGTTACTAACAAGTATGGCCTTTCTCCCTTAAGACTGAGTCAACTTTCCCGGGGAAGATGTGACTGACATAAACGGGAACCAATTGTCTTCCATCGTGGCGGGTTGAATGAACTCTGGGCCAATAAGAAGACAGTCCTTTGTCTGTAACCGACCAATAAAAATGGGAGAACCGATGCCCAGAAGAGGCTGGCTGGTGATTGGCGGAGCCAGTCAGATGACTCGAGTGCTTTTCCAACAGGATGATAACGTAATACACTGAAAATCCATTAAATACTTCGGTATAAAGTCTAAGCTCACTTCAGTGATCATGCATTCATAAACTGGTACTTATAACTAACATGCATTGGAATAAGTTCATGCAAACTGTAACGTTGTGACAGCGAGGCGATGCAAGATTTCAGTTTTCAATTTCTTTATTTTCAAAAACTCCAGTCTCTCAGGTAAATAAACGACACCGACATCAATAATCCAAATGATACGATCTTCAATGATTCACCATGAAAATCTCTCAATCCTTTTTAACATCAGTCTCTTAAACAATCAACCATCACCTGTTATATACTCTCAGAGATAATTAACGTTAATTAAGACAATATCAAATCTCAGGTAAAACAATAACATTTTCCTTTTTCCTTGCACATACCCATTAATATCTAAAAGTCCATAATATTTTCCCCAGCTATAAACAGAATAAATATAAATAACGCACAATAAATAACACCATAAATAATTTAACCCCTATTTACAAATTTAAATCTCCCCTATAACTCACCATAACATGCATCCTTCCTGCTGGTGTCCTTTAAAAAGCATTGACCCTCTGACAGAGTCTTTTGCCCGGACACCCACAGGAAGCATGTTGGCAAAGGTATGTGAATAATTATCAGTTGTTTACCCAAATAATTAACCGTACAATATCTCACAAGGGCATTCAATTAGTCACAGACAGATACAATAATGTGCACTTTAGAAACAATCAAATTAACATTTACAATATTACACAAATAATACAGTTACACATACAAGCAATCATAACAGTGGTGACACCTCGTCCTCACACAAACATTTTGAAACACGCACACATTTAAAAATCAATGAATTAATGAAACATTTCAAACCCGTTATTGTCAGAGTCCCATTTGATTTTCCAGGGTGTTCTGAAAAAGAAAATAATCTGAGAATTGAGAGTTTTGTAACAAAGGAAGACATTTCAGTCATTAATCCCCGTTCAGCTTGTACAATAAAAAGTGAGCATATTCCAGAGTTGACCACCAAGGGGTTGCAACCGAATTTTTATCTAAACACTTTAAAAGGTCCTGTAGTAAAATAATCAGGCAGACCTGTAGGTTGGTAAGGCAGCTTTTATCTGTTGAGAGATAGTTTACAGTTGGCAGGACAGGGCACAGCAATAAGATAACATAGCATTTTCAAAATGTGAGGTGGTTAGAGGAGGCAGTCTCTTCCTTTCTGCAGAGAAACCTAAGAAAGGTGGACTAGCAAACAGAATTTCAAAGGTTGACATGTTATATTTTTTCCTGACTCGCATGCGCATGTACATGAGTGCCAAAGGCAGAAATTTTGTCCAGGGTAGGCCAGTCTCATCCTTGGGTTTGGCGAGCTTGTTCTTTAGGGTGCCATTTTCGCGTTCAACAGCACCACCTGATTGCAGGTGGTAGGCACAATGTTTTCTCATGTTAATTCCCAATGTGCCACTCAGGTTAGTTAATGCTTCGTTTATAAAATGTTTACCATTATCACTGGAAATTTTCTCTGGTATTCCCCATCTGGGAATGAATTCTGACAATAATGCCTTAGCCACAACGGTGCTTGTGACATGTTTAGCTGGGAAAACTTCTGCCCATTTGGACCACATGTCCACCATTACCAAACAGTACTTTTTGCCCTCAGCTGGATTTAATTCAATGAAATCCATCATGAGGTGTTGGAACGGTCCTGCAGGGGGCGGGTGTGTGGCTGGAACCTGTTTGGGAACTCAGTGGGCATTGTTAATGGCACAGATTAGACACTTTCTGCAACAAATTGTCAGCATAAACAGTGAAACCAGTAGTGAACCAATTTGCATGCAATGGTTGTATCATCCCTTCTCGTGACACATGGTCTCTCCCATGTGTCAATTTAGCAAAGTGATTGAAAAAAGAGCCAGTAAACAGGGAAGAGCATTCGGACCCCGCCACACACCAGTGTGATCTGTGTGACAGCCGTTGTTGGTCCACTTCTGATGTTCCTGTGGAGATGAAAGAGACTGCATAGAAATGAGGGAAGCAATGGGTGTTAGTGAAGAGGGGGCAGGAGGGGGAGGGGAAGAAGAGGGAGGGGGACCATGGCTGGAAGAGAGAGAAAGAGCTGCAGCCTTAGCTGCTGCAGCCTTAGCTGCCGCATCAGTACGAGCTTTGCCCTGAGAAACAGGGTCAGAAGAGGAAGTGTGGGCCGTGCATTTGCACACTCCAACAGAAGAAGGAAGGAAGATGGCATCAAGAAGGCGGGAGACATAAGTGGAGTTCTTTATGGGTGAGCCTGCGGACGTGAGAAAGTTCCTTTCATGCCACAGCATACTAAAATCATGAGCTACCCCAAAGGCGTAGCGTGAGTCAGTGTAAATGGTAACAGACTGACCTGCTGCATAGGTGCAGGCTTCCGCCAAGGCAACAAGTTCAGCAGCCTGTGCAGAAAGATGAGATGGCAAGGAGCCAGAAAGCAACGTACAATGTTCATCACATACTGCCCAACCCACTTTGTTGCGGCCTACAGAGTGGTCAACAGATGCAGAACCATCAACATACAGGACAAGATCTGGGTTTGGCAATGGAGTGTCGGAGAGGTCAGGTCTGGGAGAGGTGACGAAGTCCAGCAAGGACAAACAGTCATGGTCACAGTCTGTGTCATCATCACAAGAAGGTGGGGGGAGATTGGTGGCTGGGTTAACTGACTGTGCACAGCGTTTGACAGTAAGGTTTGGCGATTCAAGGAGGGTAGAATGATATCCAAGCCACCTTGTGTGGGAGAGGTGTGACGACTTCTTCTCATCCAGAAGCAGTGCAACAGCATGAGGAACATACAGGGTGAGAGGAGAATACAGAACAATGTCACAGGATGCCACTACAGCGCGCTCCGCAGCAGCCACTGCACAGAGACAGAGAGGGAGTCCTGCTGCAACAGCGTCCAACTTGTAGGAGTAATACACAACTGGGCGAAGTCTGTCACCATGAGGCTGCAGGAGAACGAAGGTCATGCATCCAGATTTCTCATCAACATACTGAACAAAAGGTTTAGATGGATCAGGAAGTGAAAGTGTTGGAGGAGCCAAAAAAGCTTTCTTCATGCTTTCAAAGGAGTCATTAGCAGCAGGTGTCCACTCAAGAGGGAAGTGGGAGGGACCCTTTGATGGAATGATGTCACGCGTTGGTCTCTCAATGTATGAAAAATCAGGAATGAAAGAGCGGCAATAGGATGCCATGGCAAGAAAGGAAAGAAGTTCTTTTTTTAGTTTTAGGCTTATCCATATGACAGATTGCTTGTGCACGCTTTGGAGAGAGAGATTTGCCCTGATTAGAGATTTGATGGCCCAATAATGTGACCATTGGTTTGCAAAATTTCAATTTTGGCTTTGAAGCCTTGTGGCCTTCTGCAGCAAGGTGACACAAAAGCTTCAAAAAACCTGCTTGGCATTGTGCTTCATTTGGCGCGCACAGCAATAGGTCGTCAACATACTGAATCAAGACAGAGCCTTCTGACAGTTGAAGAGAGCTCAAAGAGCTCTTGAGAGCCGTGTTATAGATGGTTGGACTTTTACAGTAGCCCTGGGCCAATCTGGTGAATGTGTAAAGAGCCCCATTGAATTGGAATGTGAACCAAAACTGTGAGTCTTTGTGGATGGGGATGCTGAAAAACACGTTTGACAAATCTGCTACTGTAAAGTAGGTTGAATTTGGAGGAATTTGTGTCAAAATAGTGTGAGGATTAGGGACCACAGGTGCACGCTGGATGACAGCAGCGTTAACGGCCTGGAGATCTTAAACAAAACGCCATTCAGCAGGTTGGCCCTCATCTCTGATCTTTTTTACGGGAAAAATTGATGTACAGACTGGAGAATTTGGTGCGGGAACAATAATCCCTTCTTTTAAAAGTGATTCAAAGACAGGAGTGATGCCATCACATGCCTCAGACCTGAGTGGGTACATGCATGCATTTGGGTCTGAAGTCAGACTTCGGGGTTAAACGACCGGAGGGCAGTTTTCTATAAGCCCCACGTCGTATTTGTGTGCAGCCCACAAGGATGGTGCAACACATGAGAGCATGTGGTTTTCCTGACTCTGTACAGAGGCCATGATAATAGGTTTCATCCATCTGTACCGCCTGTTGTCATCCAAAGTTTGGATGAAATGCTCACAAGAAAGTGCAAGAAAGTACTCTGCACGATACATCTGCAGAGAGGGGGGAAATGAGACCGCACTAAGGCCGATATGATGAAGTGGTACAGATGAAACACAGTCATCAGCGTGATGAGCAGCAAGGGACTGTGCACCCATATTGCTCCACGCTGAGGAGGGGGCTTTTGTAAGTGAAACATGTGGGTGGCTGTGTGGAACTGAGAACACAGTAGACATGCAAGGGGTGAGTGCGATCAGTAAAAAACTGAAATCTGCTGCCCACACAATGTGTGTCATTTGTAATGGGGCAGATTTAACTTGTAACCATTGATTTTCATATTCTGTGTCTGGGCCCTGTGAGAGATGTGTTGTACAATGTATTCTGTGTGGTGGCATGCAAACTGTGGCATGTGGCGAGAGCTTCTTTCCCATTTCAACCAAATGGAAGCTTTGCCCTTCATCTGTCAGTGCCCACTCATAAATGTACAGCAGAGATGGAATTTTTGCAAAGGTTGAGCTAGGAGTTTCAATTTGGGTTCCCTGTGGTGTGCAGGAGAGTGAGAGTGACAAACTGCACATCAGGTCTCTGCCTAACAAGCTGAAAGGACACTGAGGTGAAAATAGGAAGTTGTGAGTGAATGTTTTCCCATCCACTGTACATGACAATGGTTCAGTGAAAAACTTGTGTAAAACCCTCACTCGCCACCTGTGATGTGAGTGAACGAGAGGTGAGGGGAGGTTTTAGGCCAGAGGTTGATGACAAAACGGAATTGGTCACTCCAGAATCAACCATAACTATCATCTCTCCTGAAACTTTAACAGGCAGGATTGGTAAATTTCTGAAGTGAAAGGTAGAATATGATGCAAGAGTCAATGCTGTGTATTCATTATGAGGTGTGTGTGTGGCTGCAGCATGATTTTTATTGACGAGCATATGTTCGGCATCTGCTGGGGGTGAAGATGGAGAGAGCGCACATGTTCCAGTCTTATCTGCCTGGCGTCATTGCTGGGGCTGCTGAGGCTGAAGTTGGGGTGGTGGCAGCTGAGGGAAAGGGTGTGGTGACTGGCCAGAGTTTTGTCGGGGCCAGGACCCACGGTTGCTCTGCTGAAAGTTGGCTCTTCCTCTTCCACGTCCTCGTGGACCAGATCTTGGTCTCACAGGGCAGGCCGTGATCCAGTGTCCAGCTTGCTTGCAGTAACTGCAGGTTGACAGTTGTGGGTACTGTCGCATCCAGTGTCCATCTTGGCCACAATTACAGCACTGGTTATGGCCAGCAGAGGAGCCTGGGTGTGGCTGTGTTGGAGTAGGAACCCACTGCGCCATCGTGAGCGGGGCCTTCTCCAGATTGTCTTCCTTATTCCTCAATTTCCTTTTTGCAGAGGTCTCATTCTTCCTGTGGTGATGTTCAGCATGACGGAATATTTCTTGTGGTGTCTGAGTTTCCCAACCAATGCAGGTCTGCTTCACGTCTGCAGCCAAGTTGGGGAGGAGGCCCACCATGAACCACATATTCAAATGTGTGCCATATGCCCCTGTGTCTTTCATGTAATTTTCAGGGGGAGGGATGGCTGCCGCTCCGTTGAAGACCTTCCTCAGCCTGTGGAAGTAATCTCCGGGGGTCTGATCATCATTCTGCTTACAGTTTGACACCTTGCTCAGATCAGAGCATTTTGCACAGTCTTTAATAATCGCTTTCATCAGTCTCTCAAGCACCCCCTTATACTCTTTGTTCTGTTTTCCCCGGTCCGCGCCCCATTCATGGTCAGTTGGGAGGATGTCTTCCTTGAACAGAAGCATCAGTTTTGCCATATTGGTTGGGGTGCACTTCTGTGCCATTATCCTTCGAAGTTCATGAAAGGTCAGGCGGTATGTGTGACAGAATGCTTCCAGTTGTTCACAGAAGTATAGTGGATCATTCTCCAACTGTGGGAGTGTTGCTACAAACTTAGGTATGTCTTCTGGCGCCCATGGTCTGAAGACAGTCTGAGGACCTGATGGGCCCATAACTTCCACCATGGCCATCTCTGTGGACTTCCCAGGATCTGTCTCAGTCTTTATAGGGCGTCGCGTCTCATGTGCCTGGGTTTCATGGAATGATGACTGTCGTAATTTGCGTACTTCAGGAGCCATTTCACCGTCTTCTGGACCTTCTAAGGGTGACATTGCAATATCCACCTCAGGTTTAATGCCAGATAGGGACGAGTCATCATCCGGAGTAATACCAAATGAGCCAGGCAGCGCTGGGTACAATGCCACAGTAAAAGAGTTAGTAGGGTGGGGTTGAGGTGGAACGGGTCATTCACGTTCATAAGGTGGAGGGAATTTAGGGTCCCCAGCAGAGTGTAAAAATTGTTTTTGTGTGGTGTGTGTATTTTCTCTGTCCTTTTTCTTCTGTTCATTCTCCCTTCTGTTCTGTTCTTGCTTATCCCTATGTGCCTTTGCCTCCTCCAGCCACATCTCGGCCGCGCCCTTTTCCAACTGTAACTGCGTCAGCTTTTCCCTGTCCTTCTTACTGTGCTTCTTCCTTGTCTGTACCTTCTAAATTTCACCATTTATTTTATCCTCAAAGTGGTGATAACCTCAACAGAAAATGAACCCCCAGCAGGAAATTCAGCCCTGCAGATCAATTTTTCCAAAAACTCCACACTCTCAGGACCATAGTTATCAGTCATGTATTTCACCTTTGGTCCAGCCACGCCGGACGGATCGTGTCTGGGCTTGGACTTACAAGACCCCATTTTCAACCGATACGACCGCCAGTTGCTACAAAACCTCTTAAGTACCTGCTGGCACATCCTTATCTGGACCTCTGGCCACCCCAGGCATCCCCAGGTGTGCCCCAACGCGTCTCACTGTGCAATTCAAGACTATCTCCCCAAATTTGCATTAACAAATACTGTATACTGTCTTCTATTTAGTCCTGCCACAAGATGAACTTGCCGGACCCCAGAGTTTGTCCTAGGGACTTTAACCCACTGGACATGCACAGATATCGGTTCGTTAAGGTGAACTACACAACTGATTTTTTATCAATAAAACTTATAAAAACACAGCAAAAGTTCACTTACTGAGGTTTGGAGGCTTTCAATGTGGCTCTTCAGGATGATGTGTTCACTTTTCCGTCGGTTGCAGCGCTAAATTCGCCTGGAAGGCAGAAAGAGCTGAACTCCGTTCGGGGTGATCACTCCACATCGCCGATCGGAAATCAGTGATCAATCATACCACTTCTTACACCAGTGATGCAACCAAATTTTTATCTAAACACTTTAAAGGGGCCTGTAGTAAAATAATCAGGCGGATCTGTAGGTTGAATAGCCTTTTATTGCTGCCAGCAATAAGATGTGAGCAGGGAAAAAAGTCAGCTCTCCTCTCTCAAGGGAGAAAAGTACACTTTTTATTGACCTTCAGTGAAGCTTCTGGAATGTTTGATAAGACACAGACGCAGAAGCGGAGGGGAGAAGAACTCAGAGATACTAGCAGTTTACTCCCTTACATAGTTACAATAAGCAGTGTATAGGACAGTTCATATATGGATAAAAGAACAACTCATGTGTTGAGCCACACACACACACACACACAATTCATATATTGGGACACACTTTTAAAACATAGATCCCTAGTTACTCAACAGATTAATGCATGAACTTGTAAAACATTGATTAGTGCATAGACAGTAAATTTCCACCACAGGGTAATGTTGAGCTGTGGATAATTCCTAATGAGGTGGAATGTGCTGGAGGAGTCTGTGATCTGTCAGACATTGTTAAGGCATAAAACTGCCTGATTGGGAGGAAGCTACAGTTTATTTATGAGGGCAAACTAATCCATTAAAAGGGATCCTTATCGTACCTGTTGCCATGGAATGTTGTTTCACAGTGGTCCTTAGATGAAGAAAAACAATCCTTGACCAGGCTTTTGGGTGAAACAGTTTCTTGGAGGGGGAGAGTAATTTTATAGATTATAGCCAAGGGAGTTGATGCTACACACGAGTCAGTAAAAATGGTCCTATACAAGGGAGTATACATATAACAAAAGTCGTTTTTACTACCTCCCATCAACAAAGTTTTAGTTTTGTTATTTGCAAATCACTTTAGCCTAAGAAATGTGGCATCTTTTGTGTAGCATAGACTATACAACCTAAACAAAGTGTTTTTGTTTTTTTGTTTTTTTTTGTAATTCTTCCAAACAAATACTTGTTTCAAATGTTTCTTTTTGAGAAAACTAGTAAGGTTTTAACCACACTGATCATGAACCAAGTTTGCATGATAATAACAAAGCAGGTGAGTGAAATAAATACATGAAATTTGTACATTTTGATTTAAGGAACCTATAACTATTTAAAACAGTTTTTGACAACAGAAAAGCATAATTGTGTATGGTACAAGATGGACAACATTATGCTAGATTCCACAAACATGAACACCAATGTATGTTGTACAAAACAATTTTTTTACAATATTGGAGGGTTTTTTTTTGTCTAACTTTTGCTGTGATTGTAAGAACAAACTAAATCTGTTTCATTTACTCTAGTATGGATTACTTTTTTTTCATCCAAATTATTCAAAAAATGGATAAATAGTTAAGAGATTTGTTGTTCCTTAGGCCTTGTCTTTTATTTCACAGCAAAAAAAATGTGTTGAAAAAGGTGTTGAACTGAATCATTGAATTTCAGCAAATGCTTTGTGACTCAGGTTTTCATTGTTGATAATACTGATTCAAAAAATTTAAAACTGGTTACAAGATGTTCGAAAAGTAATTCAGAGTCAAGTCCGCCTGGAGGAGAAGAAAAATCACTTGTCTACAACAAATCTGTTATCCAAAAATGGGTTAGTGAAATATTTTAGTGTTACTATGACAAAAAAAAAGTTGTGTGGAAAAAGAATGAACTAAATCAAAAGTTACTAATAAAGTAAGATTATAGGGTACTTATATTTTTTCACATTACACATTACATGTTAATCAGGTTGAGGTAATTTTGTTTAATAAAGTGTCATTTGATTCAGGTTTAGCTTCATGTAGTATTTAAAAAAATGAGTTTTTGTCAACCGAAAAGCAAAAAATGAGTCATGTTCGGGGTTGTTCAACCCCGTCCATGACCTGTGGCTGTAGGGTTTTGATTATTGCTTATTAATTCCAGCTGACAGATTGAGCTTTGCTCTCTGCCAGGCCTACAGCCACGCCTCCTCCTCACCAGACATTCACCGGCATGTATTGTATCACCACATGCACACACACACACACACACACACACACACACACACACACACACACACACACACACAATTCCAATTGATCACGCACCTGCTTGCCACATGGCTGTGTCCACTTGCCATCATTAGTATATTAAGTACTTACTGGGAGGCAGTGTGCTCAGCCAGTGTGGCAGCTTAAGTCAGCGATGGACATCCTGACTCACCGATGTTTGGCTTTCTTCCCCTGGATGTATTGTGTTGTTTCTTTGAGCCTTTCCACTCCAACATATGTGTAAGTCCTCATTTGTGTGCCTTTTCCCTCCGCTCCTGACTGTTCGGAGCGTGTTAGGTGTAACGGATCACGTCACCAGTGTAACGGATCTCGTCACAAGCGTAACGGTTCTTCTTTTTGGGGCACCCTTAAGCGGCCGTGATTGGGAACATCAAAACAAGTGTGTGTGCAGCATAGGGACCACGATGACACCAGACTGCTGTTTCTACAATTTATTTCTGTAGATGAAATAAAACAAAATGCATCACGCTCCGTCTGTACCTCGATCCCACACAGGCTCCCACAGCAAAGCAACGCGATACTGTGTGGGAAAGGAGCTCTAAAATAATTTTACAATACAAATAAAAAAAATAAAAATAAAACACATTTCAAATAATAAGATTTTTCAAAAACACACATACCTGTAGATGAAATAAAACAAAATGCATCACGCTCCGTCTGTACCTTGATCCCACACAGGCTCCTACATTCACAAAAACATGGATTACACAATGACACAAGCTGCTGGAGTCACTACAGAACCGATATTGGCGCGAAACTCTAAAATGGCGGCCACCGGACTCCCAGTGTGCGCCGAAAACACCCACAAAACTCTCATTTACAACACAAACAACAACAAAAAATACACTACAGTGACATGTCAAATTAATAAGGAACAGTTACAAACTAAGGTTACAGTTTAAATGATAAGACTAACGAACAATACAATTATATAATGCCAGCAGCGTTTTGGACACAACTTACCCACAGCAAAGCAACGCGATACTGTGGGGAAAGACTGACTACCGGAGCCTCGGAGGTACCGAAAGAGCGGATGTGAGAAGTGTACTGCCAAAATAAAAGTACTCAAGTAAAATAAAATTCACAACAATATAAATAAAAACATAACTGAGGAAAAGAAATACCTAAAGCACATTTTTGACTCCATTACACCGGCATTTCCTCTAAGCTTACAAGGTTTGTAGCAGGTTGTCTTACCCATTCCCAATAGTGACTGTTATTTGGACATTTTTGTACATTTTTCCATTATAAATTAACACTTTACTTACACTGCATTTTGGGCTCGCTACCAATTTATATGTTCGCTGCGAAATTACGCAGCGGACATGACAAAATGTGTATGACACAGCATGGACAGCTTTATGCTAAATTCATCAAACATTAACACAAATTTACCAGAGGGTGTTTAGTTTGTACAAAAAAACACCTAAAAAACTGCAACCGCAATAAAAACAGAGTGATGTCAGCCATTTACAAACTTGAATCAGGTGTTTAATAAACAAATGTTTAGTACAAGTGGAGTAAGTTGTTACAAAAAAATAAGGGAGTTAAAAATTCTTTCTTCAAACATGTAAATGTATTTCACCCATGTACTTGTGTGATTAAAAAAAAGAGGTCTCTTAAACGGTGTTATGAAAAGAAACAACTATACAACTGATGGAGATGCTCCTGCTTTCCAATGATAAATGTTTAAAGGTAGGTAATGCAAATTAGTTTATCCTTAAATGCTTCTGTACAACTAAATAAAATGGGTTTTTTTTGTTGTTTTTGTTTTTTTTATAATTCTTCCAAACAAATACTTGCTTCAATGTTTCTTTTTTGAAACTAGTGATTGGTTTTTAACCACATTAATCATAGTGAAGCAACTTTGAGTGAATATACTAGTTTCAAAATCAGGAGTTTGTGTCAGCACTGTGAAACATGTAATTTGTAATTACGAAAGTTAAAAACTTTTCTTATGCAAAGAAGTAAGTACACCGTTATTGCATTTTTTTATTTTTTTTTTCAGAATCTGGTAACTCTGATGCTGGTTATGTAGTATGGTCCAAAGTGTTTAAAGCCTTCAAGAACCAGCCAATGACCCAAGGTAATTCTTTTAAAAAAAACTCAATAGTAACTGGGACATGATGCTGCAGGTGTCACAAGCCGAGCCCATGTTTCCTGTAGGCTTGGTTCTGAACGTTCTTGGTGGCTCAGGCACTGGGGTTATTATGTGTTGCTTTCTTTTGATTTCTCATTGTTTGCATGTCTGTGTACCTTTTCTTTTCCTTGCCTGTAGCCGCCGCTCTGGCCGGTCCGGCCACGCCCCCTCTCTCTCTGACAGTCAGCTGTTCGCCTGGGTAATTATCTGTCCTGCGCCTCGCCCAGGTGTTTCCAATCTGTCATGTCAGTGGTGTTTGTACTTAGGCAGTGCTTTGCGAGTCAAACACCGCTGGCTGGACCATTGTTCGTGTTCACACGGTTGTTCTCCGCCGTGTGACAGTCACGTCTACGAAGGATTGTGTGTGTGTGTGTGCTCGCTGGCAGACTTGGAAGACTCGGACTGTTCCTGCACGATGAGTAGGGCTGTCTGTGTTTCTGTTTGCAGTTGTGCTGCTACTTTTGTCTGTAGCGTTTCCCCCTTGCGGCACAACTGCTATGCTTAGGCACTGTTGCCCAGCTTCTTCTCCCATGCCAGTCGAGCATCCTGGAGAACTCTAAGTTTCACCTGAGCTGTCTATGTTATTGTGGCCTGTCTGTTTTTGTATCAATCAATGTTTGTTTGGTGTAACCCTGCATTTTAGTTCATCCTTCCTTCTCCTCCTCCTCCAGGTTAGATTTAGTTCTTCACTGTTGTTTTTAACTGCAGAGTTGTTTTGATTCTTAGGTCTAATGACACAGATGTCTCTGTGTGCTGTATCTGGTAGACATAGCCTGTTAAACTTTTCTCCCAAAAAGCAGGAAGGAATAAACACTGATTGGCAGAGTGATCAAGGTAAAATGGTTGATGTGTGTGTGTGTCTGTGTGTGTATATATGAGAGCGCATGCAAAATAAGTGTGTGCATGTGAGGGGTTTGTCAGGAAACATACAAAGCGGGGGGCCGGTCGCAGCAGCTCTCCCCCCAGGAACCCCAAGCAGGCAAGGCAGTGCCACCAACCCCTACAGGCCACAAACGCCCGAGGTCAGCAAGCCCCAGGAAAGCAAGGCATCTGCCCCCGGAGGGATGATCGAGGGAGGCCAGGCTGCCAGGCAGCCAGAGCGGCAGGCCCACAACCCCGGACCCACCAATCCCCCACCCCCCCCCCCATCCGGGCCAACGCCTGCCCCCGGGGCCCAGGCACCGAGAGGCCAGCGACCCCACCCCCCAGGCCGGAGACCGGTCTGCACCCCCAAAAGGAAAGGAAAAAAAAAGAAGACAAAAGAAAAAAAAAAGAAAAAAGGAAGAAAAGGAAAAAAAAAGAAAAAAGAAAAAAGTGAAAAAATGGTTGATGTGATTTCAGAAGAAGTATTTTAGAAAATCAAGGGATTGCACAATATTTTATCAACACTTGTTTACAACATACCAGTTGGTTATTCAGTATTTGTCATGAGAGAAATAAAAAAAAAAAGCCTTCATACCTAAAAAGGAAACTTTACCTTTCTAGCTACCATCAAGTAATGCGCACAAAAAAAGTTAACAGCTTATTTTTTTAAAACAAATATATATATAAATATATATATTTAGAATTTGGCATGGTAAATACACTTGTAAATGATAAATCTATGTCTTGTGTTAGTATCAAAAATGCAGTTTGTCACTTTTTTTTTTAAAACAACTAAATACTTGAGAAAAGTATTCTTTTAAATTCTGTGTGCTTAATGCATTTTTACTGAAATTACTCTTGTAAAGTTTTGAAAAGAGTACATCTTTGATTGCTAGTGCTGTTAAAAGTATTTGGGTTAAACGTTACATCCTGCCATAGAGGTTTTAGGTAGTGATATCAAACACGCATATAAGCACATACTGGTTGGTTCAAGTATCTTTGTTTAACTAAAGTAAAGCTTTGCCTTAAGACTGTTTCAGATAACAGTGAACTAGTATAAAAAAAAATAAGTCACAAGTCTATCTTTATTGATGGAAGAAGTAAATACATTTAATGACAATTGGTTTTCAGTTTTGTATACAATAATTAATAGTTTGAAAAATGTTTTTTGAATGATTAGAAAGTTGATAAATGTCTCTTCTGTAGTGAAAACAGATTAGGATTTCTAGAGTATGGGAGATGAGCTAACGTCTATATGTCGGGAGCTTAAAGCAACTCTGTGTGTGTGTGTGTGTGTGTGTGTGTGTGTGTGTGTGTGTGTGTGTGTGTCTCAACATCAAACACTTTTTGAGTGGTGTCCAGACAGCCAAATCGAGACAACATTTAAGGCCCATTTGAGGTAAAGCTGCAGATGGTTTGACATAAGCGTTGACATAATGTGGACAGAACATGACATATTGTTGGCCCAGGAAACACGCATGCAGGCTCAGGTAGATTTGACAGCTTTATTAACAACAAGGTGAGTATATGGATGCGTGTGTGAGAGATTAGTGTGTGATGCGGGTGGAGGATGCAAGCCAGGACAGAGCAGCACGTCGTGCGGCCAGACAACCCTATGGGAGAGAGGAGAAAAGGGGTTAGCTAGGCAACCACATGGGAACGTGATCTAGAGCTGTGCTTACTTGCAGAGATGCGGTGGCTGGCGTTGGCAGGTCCCAAGCCTGGGAGACAACGTCCTGCTATGCGTCCGGGCGAAGCGGTGAGGCAGAGGAGCGGCGGGACGATGGAGGGTAAGTCCGCCACCGGGTAATCCACCTGTGCACAGGGGAGGCTGACAGAAGAAGATGAGCAGACAATAATGACAGCTTACGTGTCCTTTAGCGTAGATCAGCAGGCCTGATGAGGAGGAAGCTGCTGGGAGATTTTGAGGTTGGGAGACAGACGGCTCCAGACTGCAGCTCAGGGCAGGATGGAATAAATAGCAGCACACTAACGAGGAGCAGGTGTGAGCGCAGCTGAGGTGGAAGCCTGTGAGCTGCGGGTGATGACAGTACTCCTCCCCCTACCAGCGCCTCCTGGCGCTGGCTTACCTGGGTGTGTCCAGTGAAACTCCGCGATGAGGTCTGTATCCAACACCCACGAAGAGCGCACCCAGGATCTCCACTCTGGCCCATAGCCCTCCCAATCCACCAGGTATTGCAGCCCGTGACCCCAACGCCGGGAGTCCAGAATGGCAGTAACACCCCACGCCGGGTCACTGTCGATCATTCTAGGCGCGGGAGGAGACCTAGGAGGAGAGCAGAGTGATTTGGACACAACAGGCTTAAGCTTGGAGACATGGAAAGTGGGACACACACGGAGGGAGGGGGGGAGGGCCAAACGCACAGCCACCGGGTTGATGATTTTGAAGATAACAAAGGGGCCGAGGAATCTCGGGGCCAATTTCTTCTTTTCTCCTTTCAGGTTGATGTCTTGAGACGACAGCCACACCCGCTGACCCACCTGGTATGCAGGAGCTGGTCTCCTGTGACGATTGGCGGTGGAGCTGTTGCGCGCCGCTGTGCGTAAAAGCGCTTCCTTAGTTTTGGCCCAAATCCTCCGGCAGCGCCTGATGTGCCCCTGGACAGAGGGAACGGCTAGCTCACCCTCCTGCTCAGGGAAAACAGGGGGGTTATACCCCAAGGACGCTTCAAAGGGTGACACTCCAGTTGCCGTGGACTGGGCCCAATTATGGGTGTATTCTACCCAGATCAAGTAGGAGCTCCAGGACGAAGGATTGGAGGATGTTACGCAGCGCAGAGTGGCTTCCAACTCCTGGTTCGTGCGCGCGCACTGCCCGTTGGATTGGGGATGGTGACCTGAGGAGAGACTCACCGTGGCCCCTAAGGCGCTGCAAAAACTCCTCCAGACCTGGGAGACAAACTGCGGACCCCTGTCCGAGACCACGTCCAGCGGGATACCATGCAGTCTGACGACATGGTGGACCAGTAGATCGGCCGTCTCGCGTGCTGAAGGGAGACCCTGAAGAGGCACAACATGGGCGGCCTTGGAGAATCTGTCCACAATTGTCAGGACCGTGTCATAGGTGTTAGAGACTGGTAAACCAGTGACGAAGTCAAGGGCGATGTGCGACCAGGGCCTGCCCGGGATCGGCAGGGGCTGGAGTAGACCCGCAGGTGGAGAGTTCTGGGTCTTGCTGGTTGCGCACTGGGGACAGGCCCGGACATAGTTGGTAATGTCTTTATGGAGACCTGGCCACCAAAATGAGCGCTGCAGCCAACTCACCAGGCGGGTAATGCCGGGGTGACAAGCAAGTCTGGAGGTGTGGGCCCAATGGATCACCTCACCCCAAACTGCAGATGGAACAAAGATCCTCCCCTCCGGCCCCCCGCCAGGATCCGGTTCCATCTTCTGAGCGTCCAGGATCTTGTCCTTAATGGGCCAGGCGATCACTCCTAAGACGCACGACTTGGGCAGGATGGTATGACCAGATTCTTCTGGGCCCTCGGGGGCAAACTGTCTGGAGAGGGTGTCGGGCAGCCCATTCTTCGAGCCTGGATGGTACGTGATGGTGAAGTTGAAACGAGCAAAAATTAGAGACCAGCGCGCCTGGAGGGCATTCAGACGCCTCGCTGACCTCAGGTACTTGAGATTTTTGTGGTCCGTCCAGACCACAAAGGGTTGGGCTGCCCCCTCCAACCAGTGACGCCATTTCTCTAGCGCAAGCTTGACAGCGAGAAGCTCCCTGTCGCCGACGTCATAGTTACGTTCCGCCGCCATCAGCCGTCGAGAGAAGAAGGCGCAGGGACGCTTGACTCCATCCACCGGCGAGTGCTGAGAAAGCACCTCCCCCACCCCCGTGTCAGACGCGTCAACCTCCACTAAGTACTGAAGCGCAGGATCGACCTGGGTCAGGACCCGGGAGGACGATAATTCCGCCTGGAGGGTCTTGAAGGCGGTGGCTGCTCCCTTGGACCAATGGAAAGGCACCTTCGATGATGTGAGGCGGGTCAGGGGGGAGATGATGGCGCCGAAATTAGGGATAAAGCGCCGGTAGAAATTTGCGAAGCCAATAAACTGCTGCACCTGCTTCCTGGACGTGGGCGTGGGCCACTGGACCACCGCTTTAACCTTCGCGGAATCGGGGAGAATCTGGTTATGCGAAATGATGAACCCCAGGAAGGAGGTGGTACGGGCATAAAACTCGCATTTCTCGGCTTTAATAAACAGCCGGTTCTCCAGCAGCCGTTGCAGGACCCGCCTCACATGGGCCTGGTGTTCATCTCGTGCCTTGGAGAAGATGAGTATATCATCCAGATATACAAAGACGAACACTCCCAGAAAGTCCCGGAGGACGTTGTTGATTAGACGTTGGAAGACGGCAGGTGCGTTGGTGAGCCCAAACGGCATCACGAGATACTCGAAGTGGCCGCTGGGCGTCCTAAAGGCTGTCTTCCACTCGTCTCCCTCCCGGATCCTAACGAGATGGTAAGCGCTGCGGAGGTCAAGCTTGGTGAACCAGGTCGCCCCCTGGAGGGAGTGGAAGGCAGTGTCCATAAGGGGCAGTGTGTAACGGTCCTTAATGGTGATGTCGTTCAGGGCTCTGAAGTCGATACAGGGGCGTAGGGACCCATCCTTCTTCGCCACGAAGAAGAATCCCGCGCCAAGTGGGGACGAAGAGGGGCGGATGATCCCAGCGCTGAGCGACTCCTTAATGTACGTGTCCATTGCTTCTCGCTCCGGTGCAGAGAGGCTGTACAGATGGCCTGACGGCAAGGGGGCCCCCAGGCGGATGTTGATCGTGCAGTCGTAGGGTCGATGCGGGGGAAGAGACAAGGCTCTGGACTTACTGAACGCCGCCCCTAAGTCGTGGAATTCCTGCGGCACCAGGGTCAGGTCCAGAGGTTCGGAGACGGGCGCTGA
This sequence comes from Pholidichthys leucotaenia, assembly GCA_020510985.1. Classification (NCBI taxonomy): domain Eukaryota; kingdom Metazoa; phylum Chordata; class Actinopteri; order Cichliformes; family Pholidichthyidae; genus Pholidichthys; species Pholidichthys leucotaenia. The sequence continues at coordinate 410,752,893 of CM035840.1, read as the reverse complement.
TGGAGGGGAGGACGGTGCGCAGGGCGCCGACTGGAGACAGGTGCCCAAGCAGAAGGTGCTCCAGGACAGGACGCGGCCGGTCCTCCAATCCAGCACAGGGTTATGCAGCCGCAGCCAGGGGTATCCCAGGATGACACGGTCCGACAAGGAGGGCAGGACGTAGAAGGACAAATCCTCCTGGTGGTTGCCGGAGACTATGATGGGGACTGGCTTCGTGTGATGTGTAACAGTTCCCAGGGGAGAACGGGAGAGAGTGACCAAGTTTAGGGGGTTAGGCAGTGGTTGACATGATATGCCCAAACGGGTTGCCAGGCTTTTAGAAATAAAGCTCTGCTCTGCCCCGGAATCCACCAGTGCGTGAATGGAGTGCCCAGTGGAGTTGTGGAAGAACCGTAAGGGCAGTGTACAAGAGGATAGGGAGTTAGACCGGTTAGAGTCTGCGAGGCCCCCTATTGTGACTCGCAGACCTCCCCGTTTGGCTTAACCGGGCACAGCTCCACGGGATGCTGGTCATCTCCGCAATACATGCAGAGACCCCGTTCCCGCCGGCGTTGTCTCTCCGCTAGAGGGAGCCTAGTGCACCCGATAGCCATGGCCTCTGGTTCATTGGCGGACTGCGGAGCCGGTAACGCCAGGGGGCGAGACTGAGCTGGGCGGAGGGAAGCTCCGCACGAGCGGCTGGCAGACTTCCGCTCCGCAGCCCGCTCATGTAGCCTGTTGTCCAGGCTTATCGTGAGCGAGATTAGCTCAGAGAGATGGCCTGGGAGGTCCCGGCCAGCTAGCTCATCCCTCAGACCAGAGTTGAGGCTACGGAGGAAAACGCTGCAGAGAGATGCCTCTCCCCAGCCCACCTCCTCCGCTGCCACCCGGAAGTCGACCACGTATTCCGCTGCTGACCGGCCTCTCTGTTGGAGACCGAGAAGCCGGTCAGTGAGGACGCTGTCGAGACGGGAATGGTCAAAAACCTCTAGAAAGTCCCGCACGAACCGGTCATACGAGAGGTTAGCGTAACTGGGCTTCGTCATTACGGCATAAGCCCAGGCTAACGCTCGCCCCTCGAGAAGATTGGCCATGTAACCGATTCGGCTGTGGTCTGAGGGGAAATCCCCGGGACGCGCAGAAACACCGACTCACACTGCAGGATAAACCCCTTGGCTCCACCGAGTTTCCCGCTGAAGCGAGCGGGGGTTGGGATGGGTGTGAGACGGGTTGGAGCCCCCGAGCCAGGCTGGCCGGCCGAGGAGACAGCCGGAGCCGCGGCACCAGGAGGACCCGGAGGGAAGGACCGTGGAGGATCCAGGCGGTCTAACCGGTCAGTAATTAATGTCAATTGATTTAATATCACCTGCTGTTGGTGAGCTATCATATCCACCCGAGCCTTGAGGGTGGAAAAAAGGCGTGCGAGCCCGCTGTCCGCTGGGCCGCTTTGCAGGAGCCGTACTGACATATTGTTGGCCCAGGAAACACGCACGCAGGCTCAGGTAGATTTGACAGCTTTATTAACAACAAGGTGAGTGTATGGATGCGTGTGTGAGAGATTAGTGTGTGATGCGGGTGGAGGATGCAAGCCAGGACAGAGCAGCACGTCGTGCGGCCAGACAACCCTATGGGAGAGAGGAGAAAAGGGGTTAGCTAGGCAACCACACGGGAACGTGATCTAGAGCTGTGCTTACTTGCAGAGATGCGGTGGCTGGCATTGGCAGGTCCCAAGCCTGGGAGACAACGTCCTACTGTGCGTCCGGGCGAAGCGGTGAGGCAGAGGAGCGGCGGGATGATGGAGGGTAAGTCTGCCTCCGGGTAATCCACCTGTGCACAGGGGAGGCTGACAGAAGAAGATGAGCAGACAATAATGACAGCTTACGTGTCCTTTAGCATAGATCAGCAGGCCTGATGAGGAGGAAGCTGCTGGGAGATTTCGAGGTTGGGAGACAGACGGCTCCAGGCTGCAGCTCAGGGCAGGATGGAATAAATAGCAGCACACTAACGAGGAGCAGGTGTGCGCGCAGCTGAGGTGGAAGCCCGTGAGCTGCGGGTGATGACAGAACACAAGGTAGGGGAGCTTGAATTTTGAAAAAAACTTTGGACTGAATTAATAAGGTTTTTTTTTTTGGTTTTTTTTTTTTTTTTTTTTTTCAATTACCCACCTTGTAAAAAAGCTCAAGTTATATGGGATGGTAAAAGAACACACAGAGTCACAGACAGCCAAAAACTCTCTGCAAATTTTGGTTTAAAGTTGTCATGAGTATTTGAAAAAAAAGTCTGCCTTAAAGTTATAAAACTTTTTTTTGAGATCACAGCAGATGATAAAAGGTTTGATTAAATAAAAATAATTTAACTGTTGGTAAATATCATGTACAAGTTGTGGGATATTTAACAGAATTATTTCACACAGACAATCCTCACAACATTGTTGAATGGTCATTTAAAAATATAAAATGCTTTATATAGGAGAAATGTTAAATTTCCTAGTATCAGCACAAAATAAACTCTAATCGTCACAAGCAAACAAATAAAAGCTGTTTTTTGTTTTTTTTTTGTCGTTATTGGGTTGTTTGATTAAGGAAAAAGGGAGGGGCGTGGGTGTGAAAATGCATGCTTTAAGGCTTTCTTTTTTCACAATTTAATCTATCCCAGTTTGCCCAAAGACCTCTGGATAGGCAATGTACTGTTTTTCCTACACTGGGTTGACCCCTGACTGGGGTTTGGGATTACCCCGCCTCTAGAACACCATTGGCTAGGCCATGGGGTCTGTCTCCATTTTGGTTTGGGCAAAAATGGGTGGTTGGGTGGACTTCTTTTAATATCATTAGGCGGGGTTAGTTGTGGGAGGTGCATTTGCCCACAGGGGTCTGGGTGCAGCTCAGATGATCCTCTTTTTTCCCAGATAGGTCAAGGGCAGATCTAGTCAAAGGGGGCAGGGAAAGGGGCAGGGCCTGGATAGGGTTTGGATGGGGCTAAGCGGTCATAAACCTGTCACAGTCCACACTGCTACACTTACTGACAACCTGTTTGTTAATATTATTAATAAGAAAATAGAAAGTGGATTATTGATAAATGACATTAGTGACCATCTGCCAGTCATTGCACTTATCAATGGCCACACGGGGGCCAATACAGAAAAAAACTTTAAAATCTTTCAGATACAAATTATAAAATGCAATCAGTTCTTTTAAAAATGACCTGCTGAAGCCAGACTGGACAAAAGTCTATGTATCAGATGTAAATGAAGCCTACGATTTATGAAAAAAATTGTCCATTAGTAAAGAAAAAGCTTAAACAGAAATTTGTCGACAAGCCATGGTTAACCAAGTGATTACAAAAAGTGTGTAAAAAGAAAAAAATCACTATATAAAGTTTTTCTAAAGAAAAGGACAAAAGAAGCCGAGCAGCAGTATAAAACATACAAAAAATAAGTTAATATACTGTATATAATGAGATGTAGTAAAAGAGACTATTACAGTAAAAAACTGGAGAAAAACAGAGATAACACTAAAAATACATGGACAATACAACAATATTCTTGGAAATAAAAACAGAAATACAAGCTACCCAACCAATCTTTCAAAAAAAAAAAAAAAGACTCAGAGTGTGAAAGCAGTCTCACCAGTAGATGAATTTAATAATTTTTTTGTTAACATTGGTCCTAATTTGGCATGAGAAATACCCATTATGGCACCTATAGGTGATACAATAAGCAAAAACATTGCTATAACAGACTCCATCTTCATAAAGAACACAGATGAGAAAGAGGTCATTGAAATTGTTAAATACAAAAGTAAAACATCTATGGATTGTGTTGGTATTGACATGCTTTTAGTCAAAACTTTGACTGAATGCTAAATGAAGCCACTGACGTATATATGTAACCTGTCTCTCCAAACAGGTATATTTCCCAATGCAATGAGAATAGCAAAAGTAATTCCGATATACAAGACAGGTGACAGAGGGGAATTTTCAAACTATAGGACTATTTCACTATTGCCGCAATTTTCTAAGATACTCAAAAAAATATTCTGTGAGAGAATTGACAACTTTATAATGAAGAATAATTTATTGTGTGAGCAAGAATATGGGTTCAGACACAAGAGGACAACAACATTTGCTCTAATGGAATTTCTAGAAAAAATATCAACTGCTGGAGAAAATAAAGAGTATTCAGTTGGGGGTATTCCTGGAACTTAAAAAAAAAGCATTTGATACAGTGGATCATAAATTATTGTTAAAGAAACTACAAAATGATGGTATTAGGGGGGTAGCACTGTCCTGGTTATCCATCCATCCATCCATCTTCTACCGCTTTTCCGGAGGTCCGGGTCGCGGAGGCAGCAGTTCAAGCAGAGAAGCCCAGACTTCTCTCTCCCCCACCACCTGCTCCAGCTTTTCAGAGAGGATACCAAGGCGTTCACAGGCCAGCTAGGAGACATAGTCTCTCCACCAAGTCCTGGGTCTGCCCGGGGGTCTCCTCCCAGTGGGAGGTGCCCGAAACACCTCAAGTGGGAGGCGTCCAGGAGGCATCCTAATCAGATGCCCATACCACCTCAACTGACTCCTTTCAATGTGGAGGAGCAGCGGTTCTACTCTGAGCCTCTCCCAGATGACTGAGCTCCTCACCCTATCTCTGAGGGTGAGTCCAGCAATCCTACGGAGAAAGCTCATTTCAGACGCTTGTATCCGCAATCTTGTTCTTTCGGTCATTACCCAAATCTCATGACCATAGGTGAGAGTAGGAATGTAGACTGACTGGTAAATCGACAGCTTTGCTTTAGAACTCAGCTCCCTCTTCACCACAACAGGCCGGTACAACGTCCGCATCACTGCAGATGATGCTCCGATCCATCTGTCAATCTCACGCTTCATTTTCCCCTCACTCGTGAATAAGACCCCAAGATACTTAAACTCCTCCACTTGGGGCAGGAGACTGTCCCCAACCCAAAGAGGACAATCCAATTCAATTCAACTTTATTTATATAGCACCATTTCACAACAACAGTCATCTCATAGCACTATCAACTGTAGGGGGGAACCCCCACAGTTGCAGAAAGACCCCAGCAATCAGGTGATCCCCTGTGAGCAAGCACTTGGCGACGGTGGAGAGGAAAAACTCCCTTTTAACAGGAAGAAACCTCCAGCAGAACCAGGCTCAGGGAGGGGCAGTCATCTGCTGCGACTGGCTGGGGGGTGAGGGGACAGAGAAGATGAAAAGAACAGACATGTAGAGAGCAAACAGCACGATGGGGACTCAATCTATGGGAGAGAACAAACAAATGTTAATGACCAGCAAAAAAAATATTTCATAGAGAGTGAGGAAAGGAGTGAGGCCCAGTGCATTACTGGAGGTCCCCCGGCTGACTAAACCTATTAGCAGCATAACTAAGGGAGGGTTCAGAAACACATGATCCCTCCCTAATTGTAGGCTATATCAAAAAGGTAGGTTTTAACCCTAATCTTAAAAACAGAGATCGAGTCTGACTCCCGAATCCAGATTGGCAGCTGATTCCACAGGAGAGGAGCTTGATAACTGAAGGCTCTGCCTCCCATTGTACTTTTGGAGATTCTAGGTATTACAAGTAGTCCTGCATTTTGGGAGCGTAGTGCTCTGTTAGGGTAATACGGTAGTATCAGATCTTTTAAATAAAAAGGAGCCTGATTGTTTAGAGCTTTGTAAGTAAGAAGAAGGATTTTAAACTTAATTCTAAACTCTATGGGAAGCCAATGAAGGGAGGCCAGAACCGGAGAGATATGATCTCTCTTTCTAGTACCTGTTAAAACTCTTGCTGCAGCATTTTGGATCAGCTGAAGACTTTTTAAAGATGTTTTAGGACAACCTGATAATAAAGAATTACAATAATCTAATCTCGAGCTAACAAAAGCGTGGATCAGTTTCTCAGCATCACTCTGAGACAAGATGCTCCTAATCTTGGCAATATTACGCAAATGATAGAAGGCAGTCTTAGAAACAAATTTAATATGTGAATTGAAGGACAAATCCTGATCAAAAATAACTCCAAGGTTCCTCACAGAGCTATTAAGAGAAAGAGTAACTGCATCCAAACTGAAAGTTTGATTTGGAAAGGAATTTCTAAGGTTTTTTGGACCAAAAAGAATGACTTCAGTCTTATCTGAATTTAATAGCAGGAAATTACAAGTCATCCAAGCTTTGATTTCCTTAAGACAGGCTTTTAACTTGGCTAATTGATTACTATCATCTGGCTTCATTGACAGGTATAATTGTGTGTCATCTGCATAACAATGAAAATGTATACAGTGCTTTCTAATAATGTTGCCTAACGGAAGCATATATAAACTAAAAAGAGTAGGGCCTAGCACAGATCCCTGTGGAACTCCATGACTAAGCTTTGAGTTGAAAGAAAACTCATTATTTACATGAACAAACTGGAACCTATCAGATAAATAAGATCTAAACCACTGCAACGAAGTTCCATTAAGTCCAACATAGTGTTCTAATCTATCAAGTAGAATATTATGATCGATAATATTCTACAATCCACCTTTTTCCGGCTGAGGACCATGGACTTGGACTTGGAGGTGCTGATTCTCATCCCAGCCGCTTCACACTCAGTGGCAAACCATCCCAGCAAGAGCTGTAGGTCATTGCTGGATGAAGCCAACAGGACAACATCATCTGCAAACAACAGAGATGAGATCCTGTGGTCACCAAGCATGATGCCATCCATTCCCTGGCTGTGCCTAGAAATCCTGTCCATAAAAATTATGAACAGGATTGGTGACAAAGGGCAGCCCTGGCGGAGTCCATCTCTCACTGGGAATGAGTCCGACCAAGTGTTGGCAATACAAACCAAACTCTCACAACGGTCGTACAGAGACCGAATAGCTCATAACGACAAGCCCATAACAACTCATAACAAACTCATAACAACTCCCGAAGCACCCCCCACAAAAAACCATGAGGGACACAGTCAAATGCCTTCTCCAAGTCCACAAAACACATGTAAACTGGTTGGGCAAACTCCCATGAACCCTCGAGAATTCTCGAGGGTAAAGAGCTGGTCCGATGTGTCACGGCCAGGACAAAAACCACATCCTCCTGAATCCGAGGTTTAACCAATGACTGGACTCTCCTCTCCAGTACCTTGGCATAGACCTTCCCAGGGAGGCTGAGGAGTGTGATCCCTCTAAAGTTGGAGCACACCCTCCGGTCCCCTTTTTTGAAGAGAGGAACCACCACCCCAGTTTGCCATGCCAAAGGCACTGCCCCCGACCTCCACACAGTGTTGCAGAGGTGTGTCAACCATGACAGCCCTACAACATCCAGGGCCTTGAGGTACTAAGGGTGAATCTCGTCCACCCCTGGGGCCCGGCCACCAAGGAGATTTTTAACCACCTTGGCGACCTCAGCCCCTGTAATAGGCGAGTTATCCTCCTCATCCACAAACCCTGCTTCCTCTGTGGAAGGCGTATCAGTGGGATTGAGGAGATCCTCGAAGTATTCCTTCCACCGCCTGACGATATCCCCAGTCGAAGTAAACAGTCTGGTCCTGGTTATGTAGTTACTTAAAGGACAGAGATCAGTATGCATGTGTTGGTAGCAAAAACTCACAGTTACTGAAGGTTACTTGCGGAGTCCCACAGGGTTCAGTTTTGGGGCCATTGTTATTCAATATGTATAAAAATGATATATGTAAAGTTTTGGAAAAAATGGATTTAATACTGTTTGCAGATGACATTAATTTATTATGCAGTGGAAGCAATTTGGAACAACTTTTGGATATACTCGGAAAGGAATTAGGAAAGCTCAAACTGTGGTTTGATTCAAACAAATTAACGCTCAGTTTAAGTAAGGCAAAATGTATAATTTTTAAAAACCATCACAACAACTCAGTATCTAAACTCAGTGTAAATGGTGTAGAGATTGAACGGGTATCCGGAATTAAATTCCTTGGAGTTATAATTGATAATAAACTGTGCTTTAAGTCACATATTATGGTGCACAGTGGTTAGCGCCGTGGCAGCACAGTTTACCCTCGGCCGGGGGATCGCGGGGATCATGAGATCGTGGGTTCGATCCCTGCTCCCGGCCAACAGTGATCTGTGTGGAGTTTGCATGTTCTCCCCGTGTTTGCGTGGGTTTACTCCGGGATTTCTCCGGTTTCCTCCCACATGCCAAAAACATGCAGGTTAGGGAGTTAAGGGGCGCTTGCGAACGCAGCGACCTGCAGCTGGTGGCTTGTCACCGGACTGCAGAACAAATCTACCTACGGGTACAAAATAAGTCCAAAAAAAAAATATTAATTATATTAAAGGTAAAATATCCAAATCAATTGCAATACTACACAGAGTGAAATATTAGCTGAAATATTTGCTTTGCAAATATTTGCTGAAATATTTGCTGAAAGTGAAATGTTTGCTTTTGAAATGTGGTTCAACAAAATTATTTTAAAAAAACAAACTCATGAAACAGGCTTGGACAAAAATGATGGTACCCTTAACTTAATATTTTCTTGCACAACCTTTTCAGGCAATCACTGCAATCAAACGATTTCTGTAACTGTCAGTGAGACTTCTGCACCTCTCAGCAGGTATTTTGGCCCACTCCTCATGAGCAAACTGCTCCAGTTGTCTCAGGTTTGAAGGGTGCCTTCTCCAGATGGCATGTTTCAGCTCCTTCCACAGATCTTCAATAGGATTTAGATCAGGGCTCAAAGAAGGCCACTTTAGAATAGTCCAATGTTTCACTCTTAGGCATTCTTGGGTGTTTTTAGCTGTGTGTTTTGGGTCATTATCCTGTTGCAAGACCCATGAGCTACGACTGAGACCAAGCTGTCTGACACTGGGCAGCACATTTCTCTCTAGAATACCTTGAAAGTCTTGAGATTTCATTGTACTCTGCACAGATTCAAGACACCCTGTGCCAGATGCAGCAAAGCAGCCCCAGAACATAACAGAACCTCCTCCATGTTTCACAGTAGGGACAGTGTTCTTTTCTTGGTATGCTTCATTTTTGCGTCTGTGAATATAGAGCTGATGTGCCTTGCCAAAAAGTTCCAGTTTTGTCTCGTCTGTCCATAGGACATTCTCCCAGAAGCTTTGTGGCTTGTCAACATGCAGTTTGGCAAATTCCAGTCTGGCTTTTTTATGATTTGTTTTCAACAGTGGTGTCCTCCTTTGTTGTCTCCCATGAAGTCCACTTTGGCTCAAACAATGACGGATGGTGCGATCTGACACTGATGTACCTTGATCTTGGAGTTCACCGTGAATGTGTTTAGAGGTTGTTCTGGGCTCTTTTGTTACCATTCGCATTATCCGTCTCCTCCTGCGGCCATGTCCAGGGAAGTTGGCTACAGTCCCGTGGATCTTAAATTTCTGAATAATATATGCAGCTGTAGTCACAGGAACATGAAGCTGCTTGGAGATGGTCTTATAGCCTTTACCTTTAACATGCTGGTCTATAATTTTCATTCTAATCTCCTGAGACAACTCTCTCCTTTGCTTCCTCTGGTCCATGTTTAGTGTGGTACACACCATGTCACCAAACAGCACAGTGACTACTTGTCACCCTTTAAATAGGCCAACTGACTGATTACAAGTTTGTAGACACCTGTGATGTTAATTAGAGGACACATCTTGGTTGAACATGTCCCTATGGTCACATTATTTTCAATCTTTTCTAGGGGTACCATCATTTTTGTCCAGGCCTGTTTCATGAGTTTGTTTTTTAAAGTAATTCTGTTGAACCACAATTCAAAAGCACTGTCTGATTTTCATTGGTTAATTTTCATAGAATTTTTATTTATTACCACTTTTGTCAGATTCAAGTTATTTCTGTGACCATTGTGGGTTTTTCTTTCATTAACAGAGGGGTGTCAACAATTTTGTCCACGGCTGTATAAAACAAACATTTATTCAGTCTTTATGCTTCAGAAAAGAGCTATTAGAATAATAAACCAAGCTGCTTACAGGGAATCAACAAACCCCCTTTTCCTTAAATTAAAAGCTCTCAAGTTGAAAGATCTGGTTGATTTTAAAACTGCAGTAATAATGTTTAAAGCGAAGAATCTATGCCCACAAATATCCTAAAGTTGTTCCAAATAAGGGAGAAACAATATCATTTCAGAGGAACATGTATATTTCAAAAACCTTCAGTGAGAACTACCACCAAGCAACACTGTGTCTCAGTGCAAGGAATCAGACTGTGGAACGCCTGTGGACCTGAATTAAAATCATGTGCAACACTTGGACAATTTAAACAAAAACTAAGGAAGAAATATTCCAAACATATATACAAAACAATATGTAAAATCACATAAGGATTATCATATCCAGTCTGTGTTGTGCTGTTGCTTAGTTTTTTGTCAGGTTTTGTCTTGGCTTTGTTCTGATTTGTAATCACTTTTATTTTATTTTCCTTTTGAATTCTTAGATGGAACATGGGTGGGCAATATAAGCTGTGGCTTCAGCCATCACCCATTTCAGATAACTGATGTTGAATTGTATAATCTGAGGAGTTATTGTTTAATTTGACCTTGTTGGATTTTTTTCCCTCATTGTTATATTATTCTGTGCCTTTCTTTTAATCTTTTAATCTAATCTATCCAAAATAAAGATTCATTCATTCATTCATTCATTCATCTTCAGCCATTTACACTACCTTTCTGTTCTTCTGGACAAATGAAAATGAAGTATCTGACTCCACACAGCTTCCCATAAGTCATAGAGCTAATTAACTACTGTCTGCTAGATGGGTTTCCATCCCTCTCCCCACACCATGCAGTGTATTTAGTTAAGGAAGATCTTTTCCCTTGCCATAGTTTATGTCCTAAACATCCCTCATAAAGGCATAAATTAAAGGTAATTTAAATTTCACTATGAAATGCACAAAGAAGTCATGTTAAGAGTTGTTTAATGTCACACAGTAAAAAATGTAGTTCGTTAAACTTATAACATTTTCGGGTGCATTATAAAGTGATGACAAAATTAGCATTTGGATTGGATTTTTGGAAATTTTGCTTTTCCACGGTAGTTTAATGTTTTCCGGAAAAATATGATGTCTTCAGATATACACTAATTTCTTCACAAAAATGGCATATGAATTATCGTATTTACACTGACAAAACAGCAAGACCATACCTGTTGTGCTTTGAGTAAAGGCCTTTACATACTCCACAAGAACATAGATTTTTTTTTTCTTTTTCTTGAGGTGGCAAGAACAAGAACAAAGTTCTTTCTGCCCAGGACATTTCATACTTCAAAAGAAGCTCAAGTGCAGAACTCCTGGGAAATTTACATTTCTTACCAGTCACAAAATAGTTCTTGGACACCACACAAGAAAAAAATTCTGCCATGATGATGTGTCAAAAAAACACTGCAAGACCTCCCCAAATCAGGGCAGCAAGAACAAAATGATGTTATTTTGTTCTTGCAGTCGTGAGAGAGAGAACAAATTTCTCTGTTCTTGTGGAGTATGTATAGACCTTAACACGGTGGAAATGGTTTCATCAGTAGTTCTATCTGTGGGGAAAAAAAAAAAAAAACATGACAAAGAAGACTTTATTTGTGCCTTAATTTAGCTTGTGTGGTCCTTTGAGGCAAGAGTTTTGTATGTGTTAAACATTATTTACCTTTTGTTCTTATTAAAGACAAAAATAGAAAGGAGATGTTTTTGCCTTCTATACATGTTCTGACTGTGCACTGCAGCCTTCGTCATTGTTGCTAGACAACAAGGAAAGCAAGTGTGTACATTTCAGTACTTAAAACGGTAGGTATGCTACATAAGAAATAAAAGTAAATTATGCTCATTTGTGCCCAGTGTTTTTAACCTGCTTGTGTTAAAGGGAATGTAACTACAGGAAATAAAACAAAATAAAAGAGATATGGTTGCAATCAAAATTATTCAACCCCCATTACATTTTAGGTTTATTGGTAAAATTTAAAGATTTTCAGGTGTTTGCAATAAACAAATTACACAAGAACAGTTTAAATAGTTAAATAAAACTAATATTACAAAGATTTTATCAAAATTCAACATTAAATCCTACTTCCAGTGACTACTGCAGTCTCAAAATTATTCAAACCTGAATAGAATTCCTCATAACAGCACACATTTGCAAATCAGGTGTGGTCTCAGGCACATCTGATGCAACCGATCAAAAGCTTCATTAATTGAAGTTAATTAAGTACATTAATTAAATTAATTAAGTGTTTGAGATAGAATACCTCAAATACCTGGACTGTTGATGGTAAAGTTTGATTGCATGTTATAAATATGGATAAGTCAAGAGAATTGTCCAAAAGGTTCAGAGAAGAGATCACTGCTGTAGATAAGCAAGGAAAAGGATAAAAAAAAAATATTGGAAAGGTACTGAATGTTCCTAAAAATACAGTTGTAAGCATAGTTTGCAAGTTTTAAAGTTAAAGGAACAGTGGCTACACCTGGATGTGGCAGAAAGAAAAAGGTCTCAACAGCTGCTGCCAGAGTCCTAAGGACGCAAGTGGTTAAAAAAACCTCAACTGACTGCAAAAAACCTGCAGCAAGACTTGGTGACAGCGGCCACTGAGGGTTCAGCTTCCACAGTAGTAGTAGTTCAGCTCCATGACCAAACACCTGAATTTCACCACTACTGACCGAAAAGCACAAGAAAAGTTGGCTCCAGTTTGTTCAAAATTATATAAATAATTCAAAGAGGTTTTGGGATTCTGTTCTTTAGAGCGATGAAACAAAATTGGAACTTTTCAGGCATATGTATTAGTATGTACATTGGTGTGAAAAACTGTTTCCCCCCTTCCTGATTTCTCATTTTTTTGTATGTATATTTAAATATTAGACAAAAATAACACAAGGAAATACAAAATGCAATTTTTAAATGAAGATGTTTATTATTAAAGGTAAAAAAAAAAATTCAAACCTATATGGCCCTGTGTGAAAAAGTGATCCTCCACCCCCACCCCACTCCAGTAAAACATAAATTAACTGTGGTTTATCATATCTTTGGAAACCTGATTTCAATTTCTCTAGCCACACCCAGGCCTGATTACTGCCACACCTGTTCTCAATCAAGGAATTATTTAAATAGGACCTGCCTGAAAAAGTAAAGTAGACCAAAAGATCCTCAAAAGCTAGACATCATGCTACGATCCAAAGAAATTCAGGATCAAATGAGAAACAAAGTAACTGAGATCTGTCAGTCTGGAAAAGGTTATAAAGCCATATCTACAGCTTTGGGACTCCAGCAAACCACAGTGAGAGCCATTATCTGCAAATGGTGTAAACATGGGACAGTGGTGAACCTTCCCAGAAGTGGCCGGTTGACCAAAATTACCCCAAGAGTGCAGAGACGACTTATCAAAGAGGGTACAAAAGACCCCACAACAACATCCAATGAAGTGCAGGCCTCACTTGCCTCAGTTAAGGTCAGTGTTCATGACTCCACCATAAGAAAGAGACTGGGCAAAAATGTCCTACATGGCAGAGTTCCAAGACAAAAACCACTGCTGAGCAAAAAGAACATAAAGGTTCGTCTCAGTTTTACCAGAAAACACCTTGATGATCCCCAAGACTTTTGGGAAAATACTCTATGGACCGACGAGACAAAAGCTGAGCTTTTTGGAAGGTGTGAGTCCCATTACATTTGGCATTAAAGTAACACAGCATTTCAGAAAAGGAACATCATAAAAACAGTAAAATATGGTGCTGGTAGTGTGACGGTTTCGGGCTGTTTTGCTTCATCAGGACCTGGAAGACTTGCTGTGGTTATTGAAACCATGAATTCTGCTGTCTACCAAACAATCCTGAAGGAGAATGTCCGGCCATCTGTTTGTGACCTCAAGCTGAAGCACACTTGGGTTCTTCAGCAGGACAATGATCCAAAACACACCAGCAAGTCCACCTCTGAATGGCTTAAGAAAAACAAAATGAAGATTTGCCAGTGGCCTAGTCAAAGTCCTGACCTGAATCCAACTGAGATGCTGTGGCATGACCTTAATAAGGCAGTTCATGTTCAAAAACCCTCCAATGTGGCTGAATTACAATTCTGCAAAGATGAGTGGGCCAAAATTCCTCCACAGTGCTTTAGAAAACTCATTGCCAGAAAACTCATTGCCAGTTATCCCAAACACTTGCTGCTAAGGGTGGCCCAACAAGTTATTAGGCTTAGGGGGCAATCACTTTTTCACACAGGGCCATGTAGGTTTGGATATTTTCCCCTTAATAATAAAGAACTTCATTTAAAAACTGCATTTTGTGTTTACTTGTGCTATCTTTGTCTAATATTTAAATTTATTTGATTATCTGAAACATTTAAGTGTGACAAACATACAAAAAAAAATGAGAAATCGGGAAGGGGACAAACACTTTTTCACACCACTGTATATATGTATAGTATGTATTCCTGCTGGAGGGAGAAAAATGAAACATGGTAAAAAGAGCGTCCTGCCTACAGTGAAGAATGGAGGTGGCTCAGTGATGCTCTGGGGCTTCTTCACTTCCTCTGACACTGGAAACCTGCAGCATTTGGAGGGCAAGATGGATTTAATCATATTTCAGGAAATCCTGGGAGATAATGTCATGCTGTCTGTGAGGAATTTGAAGCTTGGGCATCACTGGACCTTCCTACAGGACAATGATCTCAAGCATACCTCAAAGTCCACCAAGGCTTGGTTTGAGAAGTAGTCTTCAAAGATACTAGAGTGGCCATCAGTGTTGCCTGACTTGAACTCCACTGAAAATCTCTGGTGGGATTGGAAAAAGGCGGTTGCAGCACACAAACCAAAGAATATTTGTAAACTGGCAGTCTTACCCCATGAAGAATGGATGAAGATTCCTCAGAATGCTGCCAGAAGCTGGCATCTGACTATGTATCACATTTACAGCAGGTCATAACCGCAAAAGGGTGCTCTACCCAGTATTAAAGGTGCTTGTCATGAAGGGGTTGAATAATTTTGAGACTACATTAGTCATTAAAAGTGGCATTTTTTGTAGAATTCAGAGAAATTGCTTGTAATAGTTGTTGTGTTGAGCTATTTAGATTGTTCTTGCTTGATTTGTTTATTGCAAACAGCTGCTAGTTTGCACATTTTGCCAATAAACCTAATTTGCAGTGGGGTTGAATGATTTTGACTGCAACTGTATACAGTCATGTGAAATAATTAGGACACCCCATTAAATATTACGTACGTTCTTTGTTAAGAAATGTTCACATATCTATGTCTAACCTTGTTTTTGTTTTTATTTGTGTTTTTAACATTTATTTCAGCCATTTTAAGTGAGAATGAATGTGGGGGTGTTCTAGAAAAGATTGGGGTTGTCCTAATTTATTCCTCACTATTTGTTTAGAATTATATTTTACAGAAAATTTGACAAAAATCTTTAATTCATTTTTAATTGTTTAGTTGTATTTCATGAATCTTTCAGTATTTTTAAGATTGATATTAAATATCCATTTGTCCGAACATGTTAAAAAACACACAGACTTATACAAGGTGTCCTAATTTTTTCACGACTGTATATTACATTGGGCAATTATGGCTGATTATTGTGGCTGGCGACTTTAATCAGTGCAATCTGAGCCACGATCTCCCCCGCTACAAACAGTTTATTAAATGCCCCACCAGAGGATTAAACACACTGGATCACTGTTACACCACAGTGAAAGACGCATATCGCGCTGTCCCTCGAGCTGCGCTGGGATTATCTGATCACGTGATGGTTCACCTCATTCCCACATACAGACAGAGATTGAAGCTCACTAAACCTGTTGTGAGCACTACGAAGATACGGACCAGTGATGCTGAGGAGAAGCTGGAAACGTGCATGGAAATATCTGACTGGGGCATGCTTAAAGGAGCCACGCATGATCTGGATGAGTACACGGACACTGTGAACTCATATATCCACTTTTGTGAAGAGAACATTCTTCCATCACGCACCAGGGTGAGTTACTCTAATGACAAACCCTGGTTCACAGCTAAGCTCAGACAGATCAGGAAGGAGAAGGAAGCAGCGCTGAAAAGTGGAGACAGGGACTGCTACAGGGAGGTTAAATACCGGTTTAACAGAGAGCTGAAGAGGGCTAAATCTCTATACTCAGAGAGACTCCAGCAGCAGTTCACTGCTAATGATTCGGCTTCCGTGTGGAGAGGACTGAGGCAGATCACCAACTATCGGCCTCAGGCTCCTAAAGGTCAGGATGACAAAGCCCTTTGTCAGAGACTGTCCCAACACTATGCCCGTTTTGACACCTCGTCATCTGTGTCCAACTCCCCCCCTCCCTCCAGCTCCACAGCCTCCACATTCCCTACTTCATTTAAGGCACCCCCCCCCACCTCCCCCCCTCCCCTTATCATCAGTGAGCAGGATGTGCTCAAACAGTTCTCCAGACTGAACCCGCGCAAGGCCCCCGGCCCAGACGGCGTGTCTCCCTCCACCCTGAGACTCTGTGCGAAACAGCTGGCTCCTGTATTCACAGACATTTTTAACACCTCCCTTAAGTTATGCCACGTGCCGTCCTGCCTCAAATCCTCCACCATCATCCCTGTCCCCAAGAAGCCACGGATCACTGGACTTAATGACTACAGACCTGTAGCGCTCACCTCTGTAGTCATGAAGTCCTTTGAGCGCCTGGTCCTGTCCCACCTCAAGTCCATCACCACCCCTCTCCTGGACCCGCTGCAGTTTGCCTACCGAGCCAACAGGTCTGTAGACGATGCAGTCAACCTGGCCCTCCACTCCATCCTGCAGCACCTGGACTCCCCGGGAACCTACGCCAGGATCCTGTTTGTGGACTTCAGCTCCGCATTCAACACCATCCGCCCCGCTCTGCTCCGGGACAAGCTGTCCCTGCTCAACGTGCCTGACTCCCTCTGCAGGTGGATCATCGACTTCCTGACGGACCGGAGGCAGCATGTGCGGCTGGGAAAGACTGTCTCAGACTATACTAGCATCAGCACCGGATCACCCCAGGGCTGTGTACTTTCCCCCCTACTCTTCTCCCTTTACACCAACTCCTGCACCTCCAGCCACCAGTCTGTCAAGTTGATCAAGTTTGCGGACGACACCACCCTCATCGGGCTCATCTCCAACGGCGACGAGTCCGCCTACAGGAGAGAGGTGGCCCAGCTGGCGTCCTGGTGCAGCAATAACAACCTGCAGCTGAACGCTCTGAAGACAGTGGAGATGATTGTAGACTTCAGGAAAGTCACTACTCCTCTGCCCCCCCTCACCCTCTCAGGCTCTCCCATCACCACTGCTGATTCCTTCCGCTTCCTAGGCACTACCATCACCAGGGACCTCAAATGGGAGCTGACCATCAGCTCACTCATCAAAAAAGCCCAGCAGAGGATGTTCTTCCTGCGGCAGCTGAGGAAGCTCAAGCTACCCACCAAGATGTTAGTGCAGTTCTACACAGCCATCATCGAGTCCATCCTCACCACCTCCATAACCGTGTGGTACGCAGGAGCCACTGCCAGGGACAGACTAAGGCTGCAGCGCGTCGTGCGCACTGCTGAGAAGGTGATCGGCTGCAAGCTCCCATCTCTCCAGGATCTGTACATCTCCAGGACCCGGAGGCGTGCTGGCCGGATCATAGCCGATCCCTCACACCCTGGTCATGTACTGTTTGCCCCCCTCCCCTCTGGTAGAAGACTTCGGTCCATCCAGACTAAAACCTCCCGTCACATGAACAGCTTCTTCCCCTCTGCCATTAGACTGCTGAACACTAAGTGACTCTCGTGCACCATGTACAGCAGCTCAACCAGACTCATGTCAATCATCACTGTTTTCTTCCTGCATTACCGACTGCACTATATAGTTCTCCACAGTATCTGCTGCTGGCTAATATATATTTTAACTGTTGACCAGTATCACTTAATCTTATCCTACACTTTATTACATGTATAGTTTATTTCTCTTATCTTATCATGTTTAATGTTGCAGCATTGTACCGAGACAAATTCCTAGTTTGTGTACTACATGAACAATGGCAATAAACCTGATTCTGATTCTGATTCTGATTCTGATTCAATGTTTTGCTATTTAACTAGTGATAATGAAAAGTTTATTTTTTTTTTAGTTTGTTTCTGATTTTTTTTATATCAAGATAAATGACAAACCTAAAAACAGATTCAGAACCAATTAGAATTTGTGGCTAATCATTTAGTCATATTTATCCACCTTATTCCTGGGTGTGCCACTGTAGGAACGATTATGGGCGGAGCTTCCCGTTTTGGCTGAAGTAGTGTTAAATCAGTCAGCAAGAGTGGAGTAGCAGGGGCATTTAAAATAGCATTTTTAAAAGTTTCTCAAATTCATTTTAATGTATAGTTCACATACATGTTTTGCACTCAAGTGGCAGCTAATTTCAGCACTTGTAGTTTTTGTATTTTTTGAATGTTTTGACATAGTTCTGGTACTTGTTGCTGGTGCTCATGGTTGCGCCATAGACTGTATAAATGGAGGCTTCTCACCGGCAATGCGTAGATGATGCACTGAAAATGGAAAAGGACTGTCGATGTGATTGGTGGTATAGACACAGGACAGACACAAGAGCACAGCAAGTATGTTTTCACTTGTATGGATGTCACAGATCTGACGTTTATGTGTGTATATTTCACCAGTAAGAAGGCTGCATGAAGTAAAATAATAAATAAAAATTTGTAACAGTTTGCTTCCTAAGGCTTAACGGTTTAAGAAAGATATTGAATAGTTTTTTGAGTTTTTGCATGCGTCAGCATGAATTAATTTTTAAATTATCACAAAATATAGGTCGGTGAAATTCTGAACAATTGTCAGAAAATGTCTGTAGATGTTAAGTTAAATATCAAGCATTTACGGCATGACAGCAGCATGAGCATTTTAATTTTGGGGTGAAACGAACAGCTTCAGCCATCTGTATATACCATGACAGCCAAGCACGGTGTTTTGGCGTATGTCTGCTCTAAGCTAAATTTGATTATGTCCAACATCCATCCATCCATCCATCCATCCATCTTCTTCCGCTTAATCCTTTTCAGGTCGTGGGGGGCTGGAGCCTATCCCACCATCTTTGGGCGAGAGGCAGGGTACACCCTGGACAGATCGCCAGTCCATCACAGGGCCAACACAGAGAGACAGACAACCATTCACTCTTACATCGGTGGCGGAGTGGTTAGCACTGCAGCAGCACAGCAACTCACCCTTGGCCGGGGAATCCTGGGCTCAATCCCAGCCCCTGACCAACAGTGATCTGTGTGGAGTTTGCATGTTCTCCCCGTGTCTGCGTGGGTTTACCCCGGGATTTCTCCAGTTTCCTCCCACATACCAAAAACATGCAAGTTAGGTTAATTGGCCTCAAACTGGGGATTCTAAATTGTTCTTAGGTATGAATGTGAGAGTATGTCCAATATATTTTAACAAAATTTATCCGACTTTCCTGTGGTGGAGACATTGATATATCTCAGAGCTTTGTTTACAGCATTAGTATCTTTGCAGCGGCGCTAACAAATGGAGCTACTGTCTGCCAGGCAACTTTTTAAGGTCATCTTCCTATCCCTTGATAGTCATGGGAAGTGGTATGATTTTATTACTGTTTCTGAGGTGCAAAAGGCTGTGTTCCCGCATTTCTGATGATGAAGTGATTGTTTTTTTTAACAAGGAAAAGTGTCCCGTTTCAGTGACAACCATACGTTCTATACTAGTACCGAACTAGTACTGGACCATAATTCATACAAGGCATCATGAGGCCTAGGAATAGGGTGGATAGACTTTTAAAATAGACTTTCTTTAGAGGGAGAGTTCTCAAATATTTTTTTATTGTTTTTTAATATTTTTTTAAATTTATTGCTATATTGAAAAGGAGCCTTTTGTTTGTTAGCTGTAGAAATCCACAAGCAAAATAGATAAAGATAATTGGTCCAGTGTTGTTGTTTAAATCGTGTGACAAAAGATTCATGGGTGTACTCCATGATTTGGATACACACCCAGATACTCAACTCACATATAAGCTAGATTTTTTCCAAGATCCATGAATAATTCTTGAAGAAATTAATGAGAATATTAAAAACAAACAAATAAAAACCCCACTACATGTATCACCCATTTATTGAAAAATGTGACTCAAACACACTCCAAATTCTAATGGGTTCTTTAATGACCCAAGCCCCCCACCCCACCCCACAAATTCTTTGAATTGTGGTTGATAATTTTTGCATAATTGTATTAACAGTCAAACAAACAAGCAGCTAGGCAGGAGGCACTGAAAGCATAACCTCCTTGGCAGTAGTAATTATGTGCATGTCTTAATACTATACCAAATCTCGAAGCTTTTGCTACAAAAGCAATTTGTATTGTTTACTACCTTATGTCCTATACCTCCCATTGTAACATACATAATATAATTTTTAACACAAGGATGCATATTTCATCAGAAGAACAATAACCTGAAGGTGCCGTTGAGGACATAAAATTTGCCCTTTAAATTCACATCAGAACTGACCTTTATAAGAATTCATTTCCAATTAGTAGGGACTGTAATAATGATTGAAACACCCAGCACAATTACTCAAGTTACTAAGAAAGAAAGAAAGAAAGAAAGTTAAAGAAAGAAAGAAAGTCAAGATCATTTAATTTTAATAAGATAGATTTCTTAGTAGTTATTTTGTCATTAATTGCAATTCTAGTAATGAAAAGAATTGGGACAATACCAGTGGCAAAACATTTATTGCAAAAAAAAATTAATAAACCAGTAAACAAATCTTTCCGTTATGTAGTGAATAGTGTAGGTTGGAAACACTGATTAATTATTTTACGATAAACAGTAACTGTTACTTGGGGTGATAACAAAAGAAGACCCTTAACAAATGGTTCTGACTCCAAGAGAACACTTCTGACCATTTGAGACGTAAGCCTTACCACTTTAAGTAAAGGATTGTACTGTCTTTCTTTCCCATTCAGGCACACATGCACACATATACACACTTCAACATGCCAGTTTCTCTATGCCTACCTCCTAATTAAGGCCAGTTTCAGCTCCAGAGAGAACTGGATTCCCCATCTTCTTCAAGGCAGTCCAGTGCCTTAGTTGTATTTTCAAGGCACGCTGTTAGCTGTGGTGCCATATTTTTAGAGGTGAACACCTGCATGTTTGACATCTTGTACCGTTTGATACCACTTCTCTTAAATGGCTCAAGAAGTCTTGGAGCTTTAACAAGATGTAACATGGCACCAAATCAAACTCAGTACAGAATGCTTTTGAAACATAGTTTGTAATCGCATATGCCTCCGGTGTTCACACTTAATATTTTAAATCTGTAGCCTAGTTTCATCCTCAACTATATATCACATTACATTTCTGTGATGACAAAATAAAACACATATGCTTACATTCAACCACACAGATGTCTACATCTTTTTTTTTTTCTGTATGTTGGCATTGCTGATTAGCCTCATTTCCACATTAATTGTTTACCTGTGCTCTTACTCCAGTTTCCAAGGTGTTGCCTAAGAGGTGAAGCACATTTCCTTGCATACATGCACAGCTTAATATATCTGAGTGGTGTGAGTTTGTGACAGAGGGTGTGTTGGGGGGCACACACTGTTATGCATGACATTGTTGTTCCAGTCTGTGCTCACCAGTACATGTGCGTGTGCACAAGGATGTATAATCAGAGCCACTTTGGAATTTACAAGAAGTCATTAACAGTCAAGACTATTGTGCAGACACCGTGATTTCAAAGGTGCTCCACAACAGCTTGTGCGGCAAGGGCTGATTGAACCAGAGCACTTGAAAGGGGGAGAGAGACGTCAGGTTCGCAGCATCCTGTCGCGGCCCATCTGCCTCTCGCTCTGCTCCTGCCGTCAGTCTCCTTTGTGAGGAGGAAGGGGTTTGAACATCAAAGAGCAGCCATGCTAGCTTGGAGACAGAAACAATTAGTAAGGGATCTTGTGAAAGGTGGCACTGAGGAACACCCTATTTCATGATCGTCAACAAATATACTTGGGCATTGCCAGCAGCCTTGTAAGTTACAAAGACTATTTCACAGAGACTGTAAACTATGTGAATATCATTGTATGATGACAGATTTTGGAAACAAAATACAGTATATATTATAACCACAGCTGGGATTTGCAAAAATGCACTGAACAGGTCCCTCACATTATTATAGTTTGATGTCATGTTCATATTTTTTTCATATTACACAGCAAAAGAATATTAGCGGCTTAGACACTGTGGATAGAAAACATCTTTAGCTGTAAACAGTGTCTTCTCATTAGCACTTGTATCCCACAATATCTCTACAGCAGTCTGGTATGAGTCCAGAGAAATCTCAGGGGGGCAATGCCTCATATAGAGTACCCTTGAATTGTGTTTTTTTTTTTTTTTCAGCAATCTAAAATCTCCTGGATGTCTTTGTTGTCTTGCTAGCAACTATTTTCCTCTCAGACTGTATTTCATTATGAATGTGAAGTTTGGCTTGGGATAACTGCTGTTTAATAATGGATTTGTCATATGTGGCCTGAGCAGTGAAAAAGGCTTGGCCAAATGAACAAAAAATTAGGTCATTATCACCTGGTCCTCCAAATCCAGGTTGATGACAAACTTGTGAGTATAAGACTGAAGAAGAGTACACAGTGCAGTTTCCCTTTCACCTCAACCATACAACATACATCAGAACTTAATCACAGATATGACACAAAAGTATTTATATTTAACAGCTGTATATTCTAGGTGTTTAAAACAAACCTTAAAGGTCTGATGACACGATGTTGACTGCATCTAATTTTGCAACACATAATTTCAATATGACGAAATAGGTGGGTCTGTGCAGTTCTAAGTCAAACAGGCTTGTTTTCACAAGAATATCCGATGTTTCCAAGAGCGCCACGTCACCAATTGTGTCAGTGGCTGGAAAACCCCCCAGCCATGTTGTGACATCATCGGGAGAACACAGCGCTTGGCTGCCCATTGTACACCACGCAGGATGGAAGCGGCTGAAAACATCGACGATGGTTCCAGCACATGTAGTCTGGAATTGGTTTGTGTTGTCCAATCTTCAGACGATTATAGTTCAGAAGAATGGGATGTCAATGAAGAATCTGGGGACATCAGACCTTATAGGTTTGAGCTGTACCAAGCGAACATCATGCCTAGCGAGTCAGACATAGAGAGTGACGGTGGTGAGGCACACATGGCCGGCACAGCAGCTGTGGCAAACACATGGCAGGGGAACACAGAGTGGTATGCCTTTGTTACATATATTGCAACAAGTTATTTGTTCAATTCAATTCAATTCAATTCAACTTTATTTATATAGCGCCATTTCACAACAACAGTCATCTCATAGCACTATCAACTGTAGGGGGGACCCCCACAGTTGCAGAAAGACCCCAGCAATCAGGCGATCCACTGTGAGCAAGCACTTGGCGACGGTGGAGAGGAAAAACTCCCTTTTAACAGGAAGAAACCTCCAGCAGAACCAGGCTCAGGGAGGGGCAGTCATCTGCTGCGACTGGCTGGGGGGTGAGGGTACAAAGAAGAAGAAAAGAACAGACATGTAGAGAGCAAACAGCACGATGGGGACTCAATCTATGGGAGAGAACAAACAAATGTTAATGACCAGCAAAAAAAAAAATATTTCATAGAGAGTGAGGAAAGGAGTGAGGCCCAGTGCATTACTGGAGGTCCCCCGGCTGACTAAACCTATTAGCAGCATAACTAAGGGAGGGTTCAGAAACACATGATCCCTCCCTAATTGTAGGCTATATCAAAAAGCTAGGTTTTAGCCCTATTCTTAAAAACAGAGATCGAGTCTGACTCCCGAATCCAGATTGGCAGCTGATTCCACAGGAGAGGAGCTTGATAACTGAAGGCTCTGCCTCCCATTGTACTTTTGGAGATTCTAGGTATTACAAGTAAACCTGCATTTTGGGAGCGTAGTGCTCTTTTAGGATGATACGGTAGTATCAGATCTTTTAAATAAAAAGGGAGCCTGATTGTTTAGAGCTTTGTAAGTAAGAAGAAGGATTTTAAACTTAATTCTAAACTCTATGGGAAGCCAATGAAGGGAGGCCAGAACCGGAGAGATATGATCTCTCTTTCTAGTACCTGTTAAAACTCTTGCTGCAGCATTTTGGATCAGCTGAAGACTTTTTAAAGATGTTTTAGGACAGCCTGATAATAAAGAATTACAATAATCTAATCTCGAGCTAACAAAAGCGTGGATCAGCTTCTCAGCATCATTCTGAGACAAGATGCTCCTAATCTTGGCAATATTACGCAAATGATAGAAGGCAGTCTTAGAAACAAATTTAATATGTGAATTGAAGGACAAATCCTTATCAAAAATAACTCCAAGGTTCCTCACAGAGCTATTAAGAGAAAGAGTAACTGCATCCAAACTGAAAGTTTGATTTGGAAAGGAATTTCTAAGGTTTTTTGGACCAACAAGAATGACTACAGTCTTATCTGAATTTAATAGCAGGAAATTACAAGTCATCCAAGCTTTGATTTCCTTAAGACAGGCTTCTAACTTGGCTAATTGATTAGTATCATCTGGCTTCATTGACAAGTATAATTGTGTGTCATCTGCATAACAGTGAAAATGTATACAGTGCTTTCTAATAATGTTGCCTAACGGAAGCATATATAAACTAAAAAGAGTTGGGCCAAGCACAGATCCCTGTGGAACTCCATGACTAAGCTTTGAGCTGAGAGAAAACTCATCATTTACATGAACAAACTGGAACCTATCAGATAAATAAGATCTAAACCACTGCAACAAAGTTCCATTAAGTCCAACATAGTGTTCTAATCTATCAAGTAGAATATTATGATCAATAGTATCAAAAGCTGCACTAAGATCTAAAAGGACAAGTACAGAAACTAGTCCATTATCAGATGCAATGAGGAGGTCGTTAGTGACCTTCGCTAAGGCTGTTTCAGTACTATGATGGATTCTAAACCCAGATTGAAACTCCTCAAGTAAACCATTTCCCTGCAGGTGGTCAAATAATTGCGTAGCAACAACTCTTTCTAAGATTTTTGAAATGAAAGGGAGATTAGAGATTGGTCTATAGTTAGCTAAAGCTCCTGGATGTAGCGTTGGCTTTTTGAGTAAGGGTTTAATTACAGCCGTTTTAAAAGCCTGCGGTACATGGCCTAAAGTTAATGAAGAATTGATTATATGAAGAATAAAGCTACCAATAAGTGGGAAGACTTCTTTAAATAACCTGGTAGGAATAGGGTCTAAAAGACAAGTTGAAGGTTTGGATGAGGAAACTATTTTGTCTAACTCACAAAGGTCGATTGGAGTAAACTCATCAAGACAGACATCAATAGAAGGAGTTGTAGTAGTTACAGTATTTAAGTTAACTGTGGGAAGAATCTGATTGATTTTATCTCTGATGGATGAAATTTTATTATTGAAAAAGTTCATAAAGTCCTGACTAGTAAGCTCTAAGGGGATGCTAGGATTGATAGAGTCCTGACTCTTTGTCAACCTGGCTACAGTACTGAAAAGAAACCTGGGATTATTCTTGTTCTCTTCTATTAATGCAGAGTAATAACTCGTTCTAGCTTTTCTAAGAGATTTTTTATAAATTAAAAGATGATTTCTCCAAGCTAAATAGATTTCATCTAAATTAGTAGAGCACCATTTTCTTTCTAATTGACGAGTCTTCTGTTTTAAGCTACGAGTTTCTGTGTTGAACCAAGGAGTTAAAAATCTCTGATTAGACTTTTTCTTTTTTAAGGGGGCCACCAAGTCTAGAGCCTGATGCAGAGAAGCTGAAACACTATCCACCATGTTATCAATTACAGAAGGAGCAAGCTGTCTATAGCTTATTTCCGTTGTGTTGACACATGGCATAGAGGAAACAATCTGCATAAATTTGGAAACAGCATCATCTGAGAGGCATCTACTGTGATAATATTTTTCTTTAGGAGCCAAATAGTCAGAAATAGTAAAATCAAAGGTTAACAGACAATGGTCTGACAGTACAGGGTTATGAGGAGACACTACAAGATTTTCTATTTCTATGCCATATGTCAGAACAAGGTCCAATGTATGGTGGAGGTAATGAGTAGAATTTCCTACTTTCTGAGAAAACCCAATCGAGTCTAATATTGAATTAAAAGCCACATTAAGGCAGTCACTATCTACATCCACATGTATATTAAAGTCCCCTACTATAATTATTCTATCAGATTTCAGCTCTAAATCAGCTAAGAAATCAGCAAATTCGGATAAAAATTCTGAATAGGTTGATGGGGGACGATAAACTATGGCAAATAAAATTGGGTTAAACCTGGAATTGCTAAAGTGCCCAACACTGAGGACCAGGCCCTCAAAGGAATTATAACATGTTTTTTGCTTTACATTAACTAGTAATTTGGAATGGTAAATTGATGCTACTCCTCCTCCACGACCAGAACTTCTGGGATTTTGACAGTTTAAATAACCAGAGGGAGTTGATTCATTTAAACCAACATAATCCTCTTGCCCTAACCAAGTCTCTGTAAGGGAAATTAAATCAATCTGATGATCAATTAACAGATCATGGACTAACAGAGACTTGGGAGTTAGAGACCTAATATTTAATAAACCACATTTAATTTTTAAATTATGAGGAGGAACAGAGGCCAAATCATTCAATTTAGAGGCTTTATGTTTAATTTGAGTTTTACCAATATTTTGCTTTATCACTTTGGGATGCTTATACATTATATTTTTATTTACTTTGGAGGGAGCAGACAACGATTCTCTGATGGGGAAGACAAGGGCTAAGCTGAGGGGTGGCGGATGAAGAGGAGCTGCAGAGAGGCGTGTAAGACTGCGACTCTGCTTCCTGGTTCCAACTCTGAGTAGTCATGATTTTGGAAATTTGGATAAAAAAGATGCCAGATTGTTAGATAAATGAGAAGCACCATCCAAAGTGGGATGGATGCTGTCTCGTCTCATAAGACCAGGTTCATAAATATAATTTCATAAATATAATTTATTTAAACCCGATTTTTCAATAAAATCATAGCAGTGTATTTATAATAAAATTGAAACATCTACCTGATACTGTCAACGCCACCCCCAAAAAAACAAATCAAAAGATACTTTTTTTTTTTATTTTTGCAGGTGCCACTGTGGTCTGTGTGTGAGCATGACAACAGAGAAGGAGAGTATTTGCTGTCAGGAGCAGGACAAGGTGAAGCAGAAAATTTTGGACAGTGCTATAAAGTGTATCACTGGTCATCATAACTTCCCCGCGGTGTGTGTGAATGAAGATATGTTGGAAGTGGCCTACTTCACCTATAAACATTATGTGAATGTGGATTATGGGAACAATTGGAAGCGATATACAGCTTACAGACAGTTCATCCAATGGTGCTACCACTACCTTGGTGAGAAAGTCCGAGTGCCAATACCTGCCTGTGTTGTTCACAAGATCAGAGAGACCTATCCAATACAAAAGGGACAATATGTTGGTTTTACTTATGCTGACTAACTACCTTTATGTTTTCATGGTATTGTTTTTCATTCAATAAATGTTTATCTGACCACAACTGTTGTCAGTATTTTTTAGTGTGATACTTGAAAATCTCATAACTGTTGTCATCATTTGGATGTTGCATGCAATCCTGTATCAATCCTAGGTATCCGAACAACAGATAGAATTTTTTTTTTTTATTTTGCAAATATAAGTATTTATTTTTTGGAAATTAGAGCATACTCGTGGCCATAACTTATCATTTTAAAGTTCAATTATCTGTAAAACCCCTTTAGAAATTAAAATTATTCTCTGTGTTACTGATGGCAATATCCTTAAAAATAATATATTCCCTATTATTTATGTCTCATTAAAAATGCAATTTTGTTTGTTATCATTGTTTATTAACTGCTTTTGTCTTGTATCAACTGGCATGTGATTTTCAACAATAATAATTTAACCTCTTGCACTCTGGTGTACTGCGGGTGGGCACGTCTCTGCATCCTAGAGCGCACGAGTGCGCACGAGTGCGCTGCGTCCTAGAGCGCACTGAAAAAAAAAGCTGCATTTCTGTTCTTCCACTACAGACACAGCCGCGAACAGATTAGATATGATTGACCTCTCATTCAACTAATAAGAGCCTTGAATTGGGTTTCTGAAATCTTGAAGAACCAATGACTGAAAACCTAGCAAGAAGGACCCGCCTACCAACGCCTGCGAATGCAGCGAGCCAATTGAAGCACAGAAGTTCGAAAGCTGTTTTGTGTAAGGCTGGGTGAAGAGAGACTGACTGCTGCAGCAGATGAAAAAAGGACCCGCAGGAAGAACCGCCACAGACCCAGCAGCACGGAGACCACCCACAAGTGCGACCTGTGTGACAGGGACTGCCATTCGCGCATCGGCCTGTTCAGCCACAGGCGGTGCTGTCCCAGCAGAATAGACGTTTAGGATTCTCTTCCATGGTCATCATAGACCGTCCACATGCTGTTGTGAACAGGTAAGTGTTATAAGCTAAATTATTCTTTATCCCTGAAAATTGTAATCAAAAATTACTTTTGACCGATCGGTAAATTACAACTGCGCGGCGCACGAAGTCCGAAGTCCGTGCGCCGCGGTACACAGTTCGTGCGTGGCGTCCGGACCGTGAATGCCCCCCCCCGCGCTACTCTTCTGTAGCGGGGGGGGGGACCGCGGGGACTGTGCGCCGCGGTCGCCACATCGCCACATGACGGAACAGTCATGTAGCGATGACCAATGTCCGTCCTCTGTAATATATTCAATTTTTGTGGTATTGTTACAAAATTTTGACCTCAGCTGGATAACACTTGGTTCTACATTTCTGTTGCATTTTCCAGCCCGGATCTGAAGCTGTGTGTTATTTGCAAGCATTTGTATCCAAAAAAACACCCAGGCGAAATTTATTTTCTTCAAGTTCAGTATGTTTAGATGACTGTTACTCAGTGGCCGGAGCACTTAGAGAGATTATGACTGTTTTGCCAAAAAATTCAAAGTGTTTTCTTTTAAATGAGACCAACCCCATGAAGATGCTGCAAAGGGTTGAAGAACAGCTTTTGATTTACTTTGGGCATGTTATTTTTTGGCGCTTTTAGGGAAATTGACCAGAGTGCAAGGGGTTAAGCAATAAAAGCAACTGATAGTCCTCATTTTTTCTAGAGTTTGGTCACAAGAAAAACAATACTCATAACTGGTATAGCACACTTGTACCAAAAACTGTACTACCAAAAACACTAAACAGGAAAAAGTCCAAATTAGTGGCAATGAATACAATATAGTCAGTTGGTGTCACGAACCGAGCCCTTGTTATCCTGTAGGCTTGGTTCTGACTGTTCTCTGTGGCTCAGGCATCGGGTTTATTATGCATTATCTTTTGAGTTCTTGTTGTTTTTATGTCTGTGTTCCTTTTTCTTTCCCATGCCTGTAGCCGCCGCTCTGGCCGGCGGTTGTTGGGCAGCCATTTTGACCCTCTTTCAGGTGGGCGCTGTCCAAGATTCGCCAGTCCGCTCACACCCCCTCTCTCTTTGACAGTCAGCTGTTCATGTTTTGTGTGCGTTATCTGCTGTGTTGTCAGCCAGCCAATATTGCCAACCCTATCACGACGTGTTAGCCACTCCACACAGCCGTGGTTCTGTTGCGCCCCTTGAAGTGATGTCTGCCCTGGGGCGCAACTGTGGTTAACAAGCCTCCTCTCCATGCGTTCACTGGGAGATGTTGGCCCCAAGCACCAACTGTAAGTGTTTCTGTTTATTTTTGTAAGTCATCACCTTTTTGGGAACTGTTGTCATCAGTCTTATGTTCAATACGGGGCTATATGGGGCTGCACGGTGGCGCAGTGGTTTAGCACTGTGGCAGCACAGTTTTACCCTCGGCCGGGGGACCGCGGGGATCATGAGATCGTGGGTTCGATCCCAGCCCCCGACCAACAGTGAGCTGTGTGGAGTTTGCATGTTCTCCCCGTGTTGCGCGGGTTTACTCCGGGATTTCTCCGGTTTCCTCCCGCATACCAAAACATGTAGGTTTAGGGCGCTCGCGCACGCAGCGACCAGCAGCCGGTGGCTTGTCACCAGACTGCAAACCAAGTCTACCTACGGGTACAAATAAGTAACAAAAAAAAAAAAATAAAAAAAAAAATACATGTGCTGTGGTAAATCCTGCTCGTAAATCCATTCATCATTCCCCTCCTCCGTGTGCTGTGTAAAAGTGCACGAGGAGCGCACGAGGAGGCTTATGACAGTTGGAGCTGAAGCGTGTGATGTGGTCTTTCATGGCCTGCTGTTTATCTAAGCCTGCGACACAATGCAAAGGCATAGCCGTAAAACTAAAACAAGAAACAAGAGAAACTGTGTGCTACAAAGCTGCTGGCGTTCCAGTCAACAACACCGGCGTCTGTTCTCTCGCTGACATCATTTCAGCCTCCTTCTTCATTTGGTGGGCGATGCCACAGTCCAGTCAGTGGCTGTGGTTTTTTGATGATAACTATGTTATGAAGGTGCGCTTGTAACGATTATATTGATCATCGACAATGACTTTTGGGTTTACACAACATGCTAAAAAATGTCAAAATCATGTCATCAGACCTTTAAACATTAAATAAAATTCCTCACTTTTGATCAATTAGAGTACAAAAATTATGGAATCATCTTACAGTCTGCACTGCATTTCTTAAAACAAATCCCAAAATGTTTAAATATGCAAATTAGTCTGCAATTTAAAAAGTGTTCTTGCATTTGTTTGGCTTATTGGTAGAAAACATGACCCCAACATGAGAGCTGTTAGTTGAAACAAAGGAAAAGATTTAAAAGCCCTTTCAAGAAGATATTTTAATACAGTGTGTTGCAAAAGATGTCTGCTGTTCCCAGTCAGCTGTGTTTGAAATTTGGAGAAACACACACATTTGGAAGCTTGTAAAGGGGAAACATATAGGTAGACCAATGACGATGTCAAAGCATCAAGGCAGAAAACTTTCAGTATGCCTTGCAAATAGACAATGCACTGCAAGTTAGAGTCATGAATGACAAATCTGTGCTGGGCAAGGAGATAATGCTTAAACTTTTATTTGGTATAACTGCAAGGAAAAAATATAAAAATGACTGTGACAAAAACAAGCAAATTTTCAGTCATTGATGGTAAGCCCAAACCCTTAAGGTGGACTCACACTACAATGTTTGGACCAACCTTTACTGAATGTTTTGGCAAATGTCTGGCTCTGCTGGCAAAAGTGTATTCTTTGATCATTTTCAGCCTGCTAAAAATTTACCGACATCTGGAAATAAAAGTGGTCAAAGCTGTGCTCAGTTTGTAAAAGTTCTTTAGTGCTTAGCTAAGTTATGTAAAGTTTACCTAAGTCAGAGTAAGTTAAAGCTGGGTTCACACTATAGTGTTTGGACTGACTTGGTACAGACGTTTTGAAAAATCAGAAATACTCAACACAGGTCAGCTGACATCAGCGTCATGTGACGCTCACATAAAGAGCAGCATTTGTGGAGGCTTCCTGTCATTCTGCTTTTGGAATGAACACATCTCCTTTGGGCATATGTTTCAGTATTTTTTTTTTTTTTTTTTTTTTTTTTTTCTCTCGGCGCCACACCAGTCGGCTGCCTTTTGCAACAGCGGCTCGATTCCGAGTCTTTTTCCCTTCCTCTCTCTTTTGATCCGTCTTTTTTTTTTTCACCCCACTTATATCACGGACACACAGATCGTCCTAAATGTCTCCTGAGCCGGTGGACGGAGCCACTGTTTATAGCAGGATACGATACAGCAGAGAACAGCTGCTAGCATTCAACCGCCACCCGGTCCCATTGGAAAAACTCGACATACCGAGAGAACTGAGGCGAAAACGCCGCGGCTGCCGGGCTGGAGTAAGGCGGAGGACAAAAAATATAAGGTACAGACCCTCCCTTCCATCTGTTGTCATGGGAAATGTACGGTCGATACTGGGAAAGTTAGATGAGCTAGCGGCTATCTCCCGTTATGATAGCACATACCGGGAGTGCTCTCTCCTTTTGTTTACTGAGACGTGGCTAACTGAACTAGCAGCAGATGCTAACATTGAGCTGGAGGGTTTTCACATGATACGAGCTGACCGAACACCAGACAGTGGCAAGGCTAGGGGCGGTGGAGTGATAATGTATGTTAACAACAACTGGTGCAGACCGGGACATATCACTGTTAAACAACGACACTGCAGCAAAGACATTGAGTTGCTAGCTGTTAGCATGAGGCCTACATATCTCCCGAGAGAACACTCACACGTGATCTGCATTGTTGTTTATGCAAATCCGACAGCGAACGCTGGGACAGCACGTGACGTCATCCATTCAGTAACCAGCAGGCTGCAGACAGAACACCCAGATGCTCTTCTCCTCATCTCAGGCGATTTCAACCATGTTTCACTGTCTCCCATTCTACCCACGTTCACCCAGTATGTCACATGCCACACTAGAGACAATAAAACACTGGATTTATTCTACGCAAACACTAAGGAGGCGTACACCTCATCACAACTCCCCCCACTCGGGAGATCGGATCACAACTTGGTTCATCTCCGGCCGGTGTACAAACCCCTAGTGCACAGACAACCTCCGGCCATGCACACTGTGGAGTTATGGTCTGAGGAGACAATGGACACCCTAAAGGGCTGTTTTGAAGCCACCGCCTGGAAGCAGCTCTGCGATCCACATGGTGAGGACATCGATGGCCTCATTCACACCTTCACGGGCTACCTCAGCTTCTGTGTGGACAAATCCGTTCCCACCAAGACCATACGGCGTCACTCAAACAACAAACCCTGGATCAACCCTGAGATAAAAACACTTCTGAGAGAGAAGAAGAGGATCTTCAGGTCAGGGAACAGGGAGATGCTGAAGTCCGTACAGAGGGAGCTGAGGAGAAAGATCAGAGAAGGCAAGGACAGCTTCAGGAAGAAGATGGAGGACAAGCTGCAACAGAGCGACATCAGCGGGGTCTGGAGAAACCTCAAAACCATCTCGGGGCTCCAGAATACCTCCCCCCAGGCCACAGGGGGCAGGGAGTGGGCGAACAACCTGAATCTGTTTTTCAATAGATTTGACCAACCGCCCTCCCCCCTGACTGCACAACAACGACTGCTGCCTCTAAAGAAATCAAGTCCTGCTGCCCACTCCCCACTCCACCAACACCCCCCCCACTCCCAACACACAGCCCCCCATCCTGACCCTGACCAGGACCCAGGTGAGGACGGAGCTGAGGAAGATCAAGGCGAGGAAGGCGCCGGGACCGGACGGCATCAGCGCAAAGCTCCTCAAGTCCTGTGCAGACCAGCTGTGTGGGATTGTGACGTATATCTTCAACATGAGCCTGAAACTGGGGAGGGTACCACAGCTGTGGAAAACATCTTGTGTGGTACCTGTACCAAAAACTTCCCACCCCAAAGACCTGAACAGCTACAGACCGGTGGCCTTGACGTCCCACTTGATGAAGACTCTGGAGAGACTGCTCCTTGCTCACCTCCGCCCCCTGGTGGAACCAGCGATGGATCCACTCCAGTTCGCCTACCAGCATGGCATTGGAGTGGAGGATGCGGTGATCTTCCTCCTTCACCGTTCTCTGTCCCACCTGGAGAAGCCCGGGAATATGGTGAGGATCATGTTCTTTGACTTCTCCAGTGCTTTCAACACCATCCAACCGATGATCCTGAAGGACAAGCTGCTGCGCGCAGGGGTGGACCAGCACCTGTCATCATGGATCCTGGACTACCTCACGAACCGGCCTCAGTTTGTGAGAACCCGGGACTGTGTGTCCGACACGATCATCAGTAGCACGGGGGCCCCCCCAGGGAACGGTGCTGGCTCCCTTCCTGTTCACTCTTTATACTGCGGACTTCTCACACAACACAACACACTGCCATCTACAGAAGTTCTCTGATGACTCTGCGATCGTTGGCCTCATCTCCAATGGAGATGAAGCTGAGTACAGAGGGCTTATCCAGGACTTCGTGGACTGGTGCCATCGGAACTGCCTCCAGATCAACGCGAGGAAAACTAAGGAGCTGGTGGTGGACTGCCGCAGGCATGGGCAGCCCCTCACAGTACCAGTAAATATACAGGGAACAGACATCGAGATGGTGACATCCTATAAGTACCTGGGTATTCATCTGAACAATAAACTAGACTGGTCACACAATACTGATGCACTCTACAAGAAGGGACAGCGCAGGCTGTTCCTGCTGAGGAGACTCAGGTCTTTTGGTGTACAAGGGGCGCTGCTGAAGTCATTCTATGACACGGTGGTGGCATCAGCCATCACTTTTGGAGTGGTCTGCTGGGGCAGTGGCATTACTGCAGCCGATAGGAAGAGACTGAACAAACTGATTAAGAAAGCTAGCTCTGTCCTGGGGCAGCGCCTTGATCCGATGGAGGAGATAGGAGAGAGAAGGACGGTGGCTAAACTGTCATCTCTGCTGGAGTCCGAGTTCCACCCTATGCAGGACATACTGAATGCACTGAGGAGCTCATTTAGCAGCAGACTACATCATCCCAGGTGCACAACCGAGAGGTTTCGTAGGTCCTTCCTACCAACGGCTGTCAGACTGTACAACCTAAGCAGGGCTGCTCGCAGAGATAGCAAAAAGACGTAACAAACTAATAGTTTTTTGAATGCAAAAGATGCAATAGACTTACACAATGGTCCCCTCCGGCATACAACTAGGAACTTACCGGTCGCTATGGAGGGTGAGAATATGTATGGGCACATAATCATACCATGTAGGACAACTAAGTAGACGGTTATGCTGTTTCATTCCATCTAGCAACAATGCTCTGCACTGTGTGTGTTTATATATTTACATATTTATTCCATCTAGCTACAATGCTCAGCACTGGGTGTGTTTATATATTTATATATCTACATATTATTCCATCTAGCTACATTGCTCCGCACTGTGTGTGTTTATATACTTGCATATTTATTCCACCTAGCTGCAATGCTCCGTACTGTGGGTGTTTATATATTTACATATTTATTCCATCTAGCTACAATGCTCTGCACTGTGTGTTCATATATTCATATATTTATTCCATCCAGCTACAATGCTCTGCACTGTGTGTCTGTGTGTGTGTGTATATATATATATTTTATAGTAATACGTACATATGTATATTAGCTGCTCTTGCTTGCTTGTTTTTTTTTTTTTTTTTTTTTTTTTTTTTTTCTTGCCTTCTGATTGTTGCTCTGAGTGTTGCTATCCCTGTGCTGTTGCAATCCTGGAATTTCCCCGTTGTGGGACTAATAAAAGCTTATCTTATCTTATCTTATCTTATTTATTTTCTTTTTATGTTCCTATGTAGTTGCTTCTGCATACCCTATTCCCCTGTTTGTTCATTCATTCATTCATTCATTCATCTAAAAAATAATAAAATAATGATATAGACTCAACACTAAGTCCGCAATTAAAATGTGAATGTGGATGGAATAAAAACAGTTTAGTGAATCATCATATAAATAAAATGATGGTTGACTGTTATTACTCTAACATAAAATAACATAAAATAAAAATAACATAATAATAACAATAACATAACAATAACATAATAAAATAACATAAAATCCTGTTAAAAGTCATTTACTTTTTGAAACCACATCAATGCTGTTTGATTCCCCACAATGGAAGCCGAACCAGTGAATCCTGGAGAATGACTATGCACAGACCAGAAAAATAAGAGCACTAAATTTCTCAATGAGGAGATTTATTTTTTTTTTCTTTTGGCTGTCACATTTTTAGGAGGTATGTAGCAGGCAGAGAGCAGACAGACTCTGATTGAAAATTTCACAAAAAAAGAAGAAAGAAAAAAAAAAGAAAATGTTTTTTTCAGACAGCAAAAAAACAAAACAAAAAAAATGGTCTCAGTGGCTGTTGTTTCCAAGGCAACCAGTAATGCGTACTGGCAAAAGACACGTTTGCACAACAGCAAAGCCTAGTGGTAGAAAAATAACACTGCGAACACACAAAACCCCAAACCACTCACCAGACCACACCCATCACACCATCAAATGCCCATTATATATATATATATATAGTGGAGAAATGAATAATCAGGCCAAGCGTTCAGAGCAGTTGAAGCTTTATTCACTTCCTCTCACATACACCAAAATCCAAAACAGTAGAAACACAGGTTGTAGGCACTCTCTTTTATATTAACCCTCCTCCGCTACCTGAGGTGCTGTATTTACATATCAAACCCCCATGACAATTCCCCTTGTCCCCCAGCACCTTTGATCTGCCATCTCTTCAGTCTGAGAGAAAACTACTGAGGGCCTCTTTTCACCAAACCGGTTCCAGTGCTTAACTGGAGCCAGAGCCTGATTAGCACCAGTTCTTTGGTTTTCCACCGCCTGAAGCACCATTCCCAGGCTCTCAAAAGTGGGGCTATCGTGGCCCCAACTCCTAGCTGGGCCAGCGGCAGCACCAGTTTACGCTGGTTACGTCCACAGCCATGGGCGTGGTTAACTGACCAGCTTCAAAACATTACTGACCGCCATGTTGCTTTCCAAACAGCGTAGCGCGCAATGGATTCCAAAACCAAACAGCTTTAGAGCGAAGAGGAGACACATTTCTTGGCTCTATGGACATAAGCAGAAGTACAAGATAAGCTGGAGGGGGCCACTCATCTGATGAACTGTTTTGGAGGACAGGCCAGCTGGACCATCGTCACTGCTGTGGATTAGTCCGTACAACAAACTGAAAACACGCTGGTAAGTGTATTGTCTTTAAAATGCCAAACATTAACGAATATATGTATACGTATATATCCACTTGTATTGATAAGTAACGGCCAAAGTGCGGATATTTTTTTAGTCACTCTTGTGACTATAGTATTTTCGGTTAGCTATGCTAACAAGCTAACTACTTTTCCTACGACCAAACCTTTCTCCCCGCCATAAAGAAATGAACAGTCCGTCTCTGCTGACAAATGTATATCGCTTGTATTGATATGTAACGGCCAAAGTGCGGATATTTTTTTACTCACTCTTGTGGCTCTACTATTTTCGGTTAGCTATGCTAACAAGCTAACAGTGTTTCTACCACAAACGTTTCTCCTCGCCATAAAGAAAAGCGTGTCTGAGAAACTAGAACAGAAATCTTAGCGTCTTATAGAATACTTTTTTATAAAGACATCCACTGCAAAACACATTTTTTGTGGTATCATACTGTGTATGAATGGGTGCCTTGCGTTGTGTTATGGCAGATTTTTCTACCAGACACTAGTAACGTCTTTTTTTACTATTTTGGTAATATTTCCATAATCTTAGGCCATTTTTTTAAAATTTCACTCGTGTTTAATTGTGTGTTGTGTAGCCGTATTTTATCTAATCCTTCTCTTACTTTATTGCGCAGTAGCCTGGTGGAACACCTAAAATGTCATTGTACTACAGTACAATGAGGCCTATTCTATTCCTATTCTTCTATTCCATAATCAGACATGTAAGCTTTGCTAACATTGATATTGAATAAAATTGCCTTCTATGTCTGCACATTTAATGGAGGGCTTAAGTTGGACACTGCACAAACTAAAACACTTTTTTTTGTATTTACAGATTTATCACAGCTGGATGATGAGGAAGAACCAGCCAGACCTGTGGTGTCCAGCTCACCTTCACCAGCACTAAGCTTGTCCTCCTCCTGCTCCTCCTCTTCTCATCAGACCTGATTAGGTCATATATGTTCAGATCATGACCCATTCACACAAAGCAGGGAGTGCATTAAAAGAATTATACACTTGAAGTGAATGTTGTGATGCCACTAACAGTAAATGGATGTTGAATAGACACATTCAATCTTGGATTGACAATTCCTTCGTTTTTCAGTGTGTGGTTATTTTATATTGCTTATTTTTGTACTTTAAAACAGGGAAACAGAAGTGGGACACAAACATGGACCTCCTTCTTTACTACCTGGAGAGGTCAGAGGAGAGACAGCAGGAGCAGAGCAGGAGGGAGAATCCGCTGACCTCCGCTTTGCTGCAAAGCATCCAGAAGATGAAGGACAGGACCAGTACCCTTGTTGGACTGATGGGACACGTTGTCTGTGCTTGAGGGACTGCAAACAAAATAACTATCACAGCATTGATAGTTTTGGCTGTGTGTACATAATATTTCATATGTAGCAGTCTAAAGTTTTTGCACGTTTTGTAAATAAAAGCTTTCTTTCCTTAAGTGTTTTTTCTGCTTCTACATTGTTATCCTCATACCAAACATATGCATGAAATGTAAAGCTATTTAGGACAATGCAAATCACTTTAACATTGTAGTGGTGGGAAGTGAAAGTACAAGTACTGAATTGCTGCACTTAAGTTCATTTTTTCAGGTATTGGCCAATATATCAGGTATTTGTGGACTTACTCATATTTTTGACAACTTTTTCACATTTTCTAAAGAACAAGCAGCAACAAACTTTAAATCTATGCACCTTTTCTGTGGAAAATGTTCCAAGTTGCCAGCTTCAAAAACGATAATGTGTTTATATTCTTTTGACAACGTACCACACGACCTTCTGTCAGCTCTGGACAAGATCATTTCTGGGGAAAGTACTTTTAACTTTTACACTTTACAGTCTGTCTCTGGTTACCCCTACATGAATAAAAACTTGAATCAGTACTTTAACCAGAATAGATGACACACAAGTACAGAAGGGTATACCTTTCACAACTCTGTAAATGTGCCTATAAAATATATAAATACTTTAAAACAGAGTACACTGAGGATTGATTGTCAGCTGAATGTTTTATTCATTAATTATTTTGAACTACTTCACATGTTACATCTTGTAAATGACGTGGCAGGCATTAAACAGGTTATTGCTCCCCACTGTTAAAATACTCCATTAAAGCTGCCCTAATATCATTCTACGCTGGCATGGTCAGGTAGTGGTTGAACTGGAGGCTGACTGTGATCAGGTGTGTCTGGGAGTCCAAACTTGTCACCATGTTCCTCACAAATATTATCAAGTATGCAGCAGGTGAGCATCATTTTCTTGCTCAGCTCCAGTTTGCAGTCATTCCTTGTCAGGAGGGACCTCCATCATCCTTTCAAGCAGCCGAAAGCCATTTCCACAACTGAACGTGCACGGCTCATCTGGTAGTCGTAGTTACGTTGTTCAGGAGTAAGTCTACCTGTGTCCAAAAAGGGTTTCATCAGCCACTTCTGCGTTGGGTCGGTTGGGTGGTGAAATCCGGTGTCGTGCACCATGTACAGGAGCCAGGAGCGCCCTCTTGTTAAAGGTGGACTGCCTGGTCTCAGTCCACCTACACTGTGCCTCAATGTTTTGAGGTTTTATCACATCTGAAAAATTATAGTGTTGGCCAAAGTGTTGCAGTTTGGAAAACAACATATAGAATTTATCTGATTGCAACATTTATATGGGAAAAACGTTGTTGTTTGGA
Source organism: Pholidichthys leucotaenia (assembly GCA_020510985.1). Lineage (NCBI taxonomy): Eukaryota > Metazoa > Chordata > Actinopteri > Cichliformes > Pholidichthyidae > Pholidichthys > Pholidichthys leucotaenia. The sequence continues at coordinate 410,713,536 of CM035840.1, read as the reverse complement.
GGTACATAGTATATGTATTTATACAGTATCTTCATGTACATATGCAGTAAATTATGCATTTTTCCATGTAACCTTGTGACCACATTATTTTAACTGCTTTTAATCCTAGATCAAGTTTGTTTAGGGTTCAGAATGCTTCATAAGTGTTAAATATATCTTGTTATACCTAACTACTGTTTATCTGTTGAAATATACGTATATATTTAACGGCTAATATACCCATAACAATATGGCCCCTGGTGATCATTTTTTGGACAGCTGATCACTTTTTGGCATGACATAACAGGCGACCTCCATCTCGTAATGTGCCATAACACCACCTATTACAGAACTGACATAAATATTACGTTTAAAAGTGTTGTCAGTGCTCGCGCTACAGGCTTGATCTAACAACGGCTGATAACTGAAATATTGACAATTACCGCTCTCCTTAAGCATAGCCGCCGTTCTCTGCCATTAAGAATAAAACTGTTTTTGGATGGTAATACAGGTTTGGAATAATAAAAGCAGTGCTCCCAAAGACACAACAAACTCCTACATTTTGACAAGCTAGTGTTGCTACTTCTTCTTCTCTCGGTTACTGGCGGATAGCAAACAACTGAAAGGTGCATACCGCCGCCTACTGGACAAGAGTGTGTACTGTGGTGTTCTGCGGGGTTGCATAAAGGTGCTTCATACTACGTAATGACGTAGCCCTGATGTAATCCCCAACTAGCTCCATATCGGTGGAAAACCAACTGGTTCTTATGAGCCACTACAGAAGAACTGGTTAAGCACTGGCACCAGCCCCAGAATCAAACTAGCACTGGCTCCTGTTTTGGTGGAAAGAGGCCCTGAATGGGTCCCCCCTCCCCCGCCCCCAGAAACTCAGACTGAGCCTTAACCTTCACGTCCTTTGGGCTTCAGCCTCCGTCCATAGCTGCTGTAATGGGGGATCTTTGGCTCTGAGGCACTGCTGTGCCAGTGCGGGGTTCCTGGGGGTGCGTCCGTCTCTGGGGGGACAATGGGGGGGGGACCTGCAGCGTGCTTGTGTGATTGATCTGACGAGTCATTTACCTGGGGAGTTCTCAGTGGGGGTCTTCCGCGCCGAGGAGCTCGGGTTAACACCACCTGTTCGTCTGCTAAAACAAAGGCAGGCTTAAGCCTGTCTACACAGATTGTCTCCCGGCGACTCCCCAAGTCTAACACAAAATGTTTATCCCCGGGTTCCAGCACTCTGAACGGGCCATTTTTTGGCACAAAAGCGCGGGGAAAACAATGGTGGGCTGGGCCGGGTAGCATCCCTGCCCCTGTGCTATGACATGAATGCTGGGACAGATCGGTGTCCGGCACGGGGTTATCTGGCAAAAATTCCCCGGGGAGCCACAGCGGCTGGGAAAAAACCAGCTCTGCTGGGGAGGCCGCCAAATCCTCCTTCGGTGCTGAACGCAACCCTAATAGAACCCACGGCAACCGGTCCACCCAATTTGCATCCATAAGCGAAGCCCTAAGCGCTGTTTTATGTGATCTATGGAAACGCTTGCATAACCCATTGGCCTGTGGGTTGTACGCGGTTGTGCGATGAATTATCACGCCCAGGCTCCGGGCCATCATGGACCAGAGGTCGGAAACAAACTGCGGGCCACGATTGGACGTGATGTTCGAAGGGGCGCCGAAACGTGCCACCCATGTCGTCAGAAAAGCGCGTGCAACTTCTGCGGACGCAGTGGAAGCTAGCGGGACTGCTTCGGGCCAGCACGTGGTGCAGTCCACCACTGTCAGGTGGTGCGTGAACCCCTGCGATGGTGGGAGGGTGCCCACGAGGTCCATGTGAAAGTGGTCAAACCACTTAGCCGGGATATGGAACGGCTCCAAGGAGGCCTTTGTGTGCCTGTGCACTTTGGATCGTTGGCACGCTACGTAGGCTGCAGCCCACTGTTTCACCTGTTTACGCAGGCTCGGCCAGACGAACTTCGCTCTCACCATTTTGACTGATGCGCGCACTCCTGGGTGCACCAGGGAGTGAACCGACTCAAAAACGTGGTGGCGCCAAGCGCGTGGGACCACCGGGCACAGGCGGCCCGTGGAGATGTCACAGATTGGGAGGGCCCCCCGTCTTGCAGTATTCTGCTCTCCAGCCTTAACCCTGTTGGTCCAGACTGGAGTGCGCAAACGTCCGCATCGCCGATCTGCTCAGTGGCCATGGCCGTGTAATCTATCCCCACGTAGACTGGGGCCACTAATGCACGCAAGAGGCAGTCTGCCACCACGTTGAGTTTACTGGCCACATGCTGAATGTCGGTCGTAAATTCCAAGATCGCGGCCAGCTGTCTCTGCTGCCGGCCTGACCATGGTTCCGAAACCTTGGCCATCGCGTACGTTAGCAGCTTGTGGTCCACAAATGCTGTGAAGGTGCACCCTTCCAGCCTGAACTGGAAGTGGCGTATGGCCAGGTGGAGACCCAGTAACTCTCTGTCGAACGCGCTGTATTTATGCTCACTGTCACACAAAGACCTGCTAAAAAAGGCAAGCGGCTGCCAAGAGCCTGCGACGTGCTGCTCCACGACAGCCCCTATGGCCACGTCCGAGGCGTCGGTAGTGAGCGCTATCCGAGCCGCTGGGTCTGGGTGCGCCAGCAGTGTGACGTTTGCCAGGGCTGTTTTAACCTCTAAAAACGCCTGCTCTCGTTCAGGAGTCCAGTCACCTCTGTCTGCCAGTTTCCATTTCTTAAGTGCGGCGTACAATGGCTGCATAAGCTGGGCTGCGCGGGGGAGGAAACGGTTGTAAAAGTTAACATCCCCAAAAACTCCTACAGCGCCCTGACCATCTGAGGCAGGGGGAAATTCACCACTGCGCACACCTTGTCCAGCAAAGGTATCGCTCCCTCCGATGAGATGCGGTGGCCCAAAAAATTGATTCCCATCACCCCGAACTGGCACTTCGCAGGGTTGATTATTAACCCGTGCTCCTCCAACCTCTGGAAAACTGTCCTGAGGTGGGCTACCTGTTCGTCCTCGGACGTGCTGGCCACCAGGATGTCGTCCAGGTAGACGAACACAAACGGCAGATTGCGCAACACCATATCCATCATGCTTTGGAATGTCTGCGCCGCGCCCTTTAACCCAAAAGGCATGCGTAAAAACTCAAACAGACCAAATGGGGTTATTACTACCATTTTAGGTACGTCCTCAGCGTGCACTGGGACTTGGTGGTAACGGCGGACCAGAATCAGAATCAGAATCAGAATCAGAATCAGGTTTATTGCCATTGTTCATGTAGTACACAAACTAGGAATTTGTCTCGGTACAATGCTGCAACATTAAACATGATAAGATAAGAGAAATAAACTATACATGTAATAAAGTGTAGGATAAGATTAAGTGATACTGGTCAACAGTTAAAATATACTGTATATTAGCCAGCAGCAGATACTGTGGAGAACTATATAGTGCAGTCGGTAATGCAGGAAGAAAACAGTGATGATTGACATGAGTCTGGTTGAGCTGCTGTACATGGTGCACGAGAGTCACTTAGTGTTCAGCAGTCTAATGGCAGAGGGGAAGAAGCTGTTCATGTGACGGGAGGTTTTAGTCTGGATGGACCGAAGTCTTCTACCAGAGGGGAGGGGGGCAAACAGTACATGACCAGGGTGTGAGGGATCGGCTATGATCCGGCCAGCACGCCTCCGGGTCCTGGAGATGTACAGATCCTGGAGAGATGGGAGCTTGCAGCCGATCACCTTCTCAGCAGTGCGCACCAGGCCTATCTTGGAAAAAATGCGCGCCCCGGTGAGGTGAATGGAAAAATCCTGACTATGTGGGATGGGGTAGGGGTCATGCGCTGTAGCGTTATTTAATCTGCGGAAATCACCGCACGGTCACCACAATCCCTCAGCCATAGGAACCATTTGTAGCAGGGATGCCCATGGGCTGTTTGAGCATCTGATGATGCCCAACTTTTTCAAGTTGGCAAACTCATCGCGTGCTATGGCCAGTTTAGCTGCATCCAGGCTCTGAGGTCAAGCGAAAACGGGCGGCCCTGTGGTGGTAATGAAGTGCTCCACCCCATGTTTAGTGACGGTCACTGAAAACGTTGAGACCGTGAGTGCTGGGAACTGGGTGAGTAGAGTGTGGAACTTACCCCTGGAGCTGTGATGTTGGCTAGTGTTGTGGGCCCGGCTCCTCTAGCTGTACAGGGGAGAGAATCAAAAGACATTGTGTTAATCAGACGTCTGTTAGCAACATCGACTAGTAGTCCGTGTGCACACAAAAAATCAGTGCCTAAAATGGGGTAGCTGCATGCTGATATGACGAATGTCCATTGGTATGTACGGCCGTGCAAGGATATAGTCAGTGTCCTCTCACCAAAAGTCTTAATGTCTGAGCTGTTTGCGGCCATCAGTTCGGGGCCTCTAGTTCCTGCCAGCCGGTCGGCGTAGGACGGCAGGATGAGGCTCTTTTGGGAGCCGGAGTCCACGAGGAACCGTCTCCTCGAGCGTGAGTCTGTCACATAGAGCAGCTTGCTTGCTTCACCGGCGGTCGCAGCTGCTACTGACTGCCAGCCCTGGCATTTCCCGAGCACTTGAATTGGCACGGTGGCACGCATCGGCGTGCATCCTCTCCAAAACGGTGGTGGTAGGAACAGAGCGTGTCTCTCCGGTGCTTCTTGACCTCTGCTGCAGCCACCGTCACTGGCTCCTCACTTCTGCTGGCCGTCTTGCTGGGTTCCGACACCGCTGGGTTCACTGTGAGGGCTCTGGTGGTGAGGATGATCCGATCTGCTTCTTGGGCTAGAGCCCGGTAGTTGCTTGCGGCCAGCAGCAGCGAATTGGCAAGGACCACCCTGGCCGCCGGGAGGTTCCAGAGGAAGAGGTGGGCAAAGAGGAAATGCCCGTCATCTGTGCCCATCAACGCCAACATCTTCTCCATTAATTCCACCGCCGACCCGTCTCCCAAGTCGGAGCGCGTCAGGAGCCTCTCCGCTCTCTCACAGTCCGAGAGTGTAAAGCACCGGGTCACTGCGGTTTTGAGAGCACTGTATTTGTCGCGGGCTGGGGACTGTTGGAGCAGGCTCACCACCTGCTAGGTTGTGCTTGCGTCCAGTGCTGCAACGACGTAGTAGTATCTGGTGTCATCTGCAGTTATTCCCCGGAGCGCGAACTGGGCCTCGGAGTGAAGGAACCAAGACTTCGCGTCGTGTAGCCAAAAGTCTTGGAGTTTGACCAAAACGGCGCACGCGTTGCTGGCACTTCCTGTCCGGGACGTCTCCGGGGTGTTCGCCTCACGTTCCATTGTGCATCAAGGGTCACCAGTGTGGAGAGATGAATAATCAGGCCGAGCGTTCAGAGCAGATGAAGCTTTATTCACTTCCTCTTCACATCCACCAGAATCCAAAACAGTAGAAACAAAGGTTGCAGGCACTCTCTTTTATATTAACCCTCCTCCGCTACCTGAGGTGCTGTATTTACATATCAACCCCCCATGACAATTCCCCTTGTCCCCCTGCACCTTTAATCTGCCACCTCTTCAGTTTGAGGGAAAACTACTGAGTGGGTTTCCCACAAAAAAAAAATAAAAAAAAAAAAATCCATGCATACATGATGAGACACCTTCGAGCCATAATGAACATCTCATGGAAAGACAAGATAACCAACATAGAAGTGTTGAAACGAGCTGGTCTACCATCAATGGAGGACATGCTAATACAGATGAACCTGAGATGGCTCGGACATGTTGAGAGGAAGGACCACGAGCATCTCCCTCGGCAGTTACTCTACTCACAGTTATGTGAGGGCAAACGTAATCAGGGTAGACCAAGGCTCAGATTTAAAGACACTGTAAAAAGAAACTTGTAGAAGTTGGATATAGACATGAGTTCCTGGCAGCGGAAGGCTAAGGACAGAGCTGTGTGGAGGAATCTCATCAGACCTAAATGAAACAGTCATTGTCGCCCACCGCAGATATTGTTTTTAGTTCTGCCAGGATGCCCTGTTTCACCCTCCACACCCTCGGAAGGGCGGGGATGCCGGTTGAGTCACCGACGGCCCGACCCATGAGACAGGTAGTACCGGTTTTCATGGTTATCCGGTAGCAAGCAAGCCAATGCCTGACCTGTTTTTGTTTTTTTTTGGAGAGCGTCATGCCCAGATCTTGCCGAGGACATACACCTCCTAACATCCCAGGCCGAGATCTGAACCCAGGACACTGTGATCAGAAACCTCTTACTACACCAATGAGCCAAAGAGGAATTCCTCCACATATTATCCCGTACATTAAAAAAAAAAAAAAACATGTCATAGACACCCTGTCATTACCAAACAAATACTGTACATTGTCATCTTACATATATATATTTTTTCTTTTTTTTAATTCCCCCTTCTCTGTATTTCTCTTTCCTTCGTGCATGTCTTCTGTTTTTACCAGCATTTCAGTCAGCGTTTGCCAAAGGTGCTTAAGACAGATGCAGTTTCAGTCATAATCCTGGGCCACTATGCATACAACTGGGCATGTCCTTCAACCGGTAAGTCTTTGTATCATAGGACTTATTTTTATAATGTAGTGCTAGCTGCTATTAGCCTTGTAGTATGTGGTTGGGCCTAGTAATCACTGATTCTGGCGTTGGTGGGGGGTGGTGGTGAGAAGATTTTGACATGAAACTGTAAGACAATGAAAGTTTTTTGTTGGGAAAAAATGCATAAGTTACCATTTTAGACAATGTAGATTTGTTTATACACATCATATTTTACAAGCATCCCTGTCATTACTGCGTTCTGCTGGTTTTAACACTGAGCATATGAGGCATGTTTAGATACACCTTTGCCATATTTAGCAATAACAATACATGTAATTAATGTCATGCTTCCAAGGCACTTGAGACAAGGTTATGTGAAAGTTGGTGTGGGGCCACCTCACCTATTTCTCATTAGCTAACCCTCAGCTGAGCTTCTTCTACAGCCAGGAGGCAACGAGGTGATGGAGAGGAAGAAGTGTGTAAAGGCCTAAAATGTATGTCCCTGGTTTACTGCCCTGCTCATGTTTCCCACTCAGGGACACATCCAATGATGGAAAAAAAAAGTGATAATTGCTGACTATGGTCAAAAAAGTGAATTTAGGAACTCCCATAGCCAAGTCAATTGTATTCCAGGGGCCAGAGCAGCTGACATGCAATCCTATTTAAAACTGCTGGCTAAAAGTAACGATAGAATGACTTTAAATGTTAGTCATGCCAGCAGTAGCACAATCTGACTGCACCAAATGGAAGTCACAACCCTTAACGTGGAACTGGCATATAGTTTTACCAAAACAATGTCAGCTTCTGTAGTTCTCTCTGGACCACTCCCCAATGACATCTGGAGCTGTGTGCCATCCTTCAAAAGCTGGCTGCCTCTGTGGTGTCCAGTGAACGATGTGGGCTACACACATAACTGTAATTCCTTCTGGGGAAAACCTGGCCTTATTAGAAGAGTAGGCATCCATCCCACTAAGGATGGTGTGACTCATTTATCTTAAAATTGGCATCACTTATTAAATCTCAGAAAACCTGACAATTCAGAGTTGAGCCCAGGAAGCAGAACTGCAGTCTTACACACCTATCAACCGCTTTTTCTCCTCATTCATCACCACTAAATTACCCCTCTACTATCTGCTCCTTCTAAATTAAATAAAATGGCATTTCAAAATTAGATGAACAAAAAGTAGACAAATTTGACAGATACAGTTAGGTCCATATATATTTGGACACCTACACAAGTTTTGTTACTTTAGCTGTTTACCAAAACATAATCAAGATACAATTATGTAATCATTAAGGGCTTAAAGTGCAGACTCTCAGATTTAATTTTAGGGTATTCACATCCAAACTGGAGTCACAGTTTAGGAATTGCAAGCATTTTTTTTTTTTATACAAAGTCTCCTCATTTCAGCGGCTCAAAAGTAATTGGACAATTGACTTAACAGCTATTTTGTGGGTTCCATGAGCTATTCCCTCGTTAATCCATCAGCAACCAAGCAGATGAAAGATCTGGAGTTTATTCTAGGTGTAGCATTTGCATTTGGAAGCTGCTGGCTGTGAACCCATAACGTGGTCAAAAGAGCTCTCAGTGGAAGTGAAACAGACCATTGTTAGGCTGAAAAAAGAAGAAATCCATCAGAGAGATAGCAAAAATGTTGGGAGCAGCCAAATCAACAGTTTGATACATTCTGAGTAAAAAAGAGTGCGGTAGTGAACTCGGGAACTCAAAAAGGCCTGGACGTCCCTGGAAGACGACAGTGCTGGATGATCACGGGATCCTTTCCATGGTGAAGAGAACCCTTTCCCAACATCCACTCAAGTGAATGAATGACACTCTCCAAAACATACTGCAAAATCAATCCAGGAGTTTTGTAAGGCAAAGAAGTGGAATATTCTGCAATGACTAAGTCAATCAGCAGATCTCAACCCAATCGAGCAGCATTTGACTTGCTTAAGACAAAACTTCAGGGAGAAAGACCCAGAAAAAAGCAACAACTGAAGACAGCTGCAATAAAGGCCTGGTAAAGCATCACAAAGGAGGAAACCCAGTGTTTGGTGATGTCCAGGGGTTCCAGACTTCAGGCAGTCATTATCTGCAAAGGATTCTCAACAAAGTATTAAAAATGAACATTTTGATTATGGTAATGTTAATGTGTCCATTTATTTTTGAGCCCCTGAAATGAGGAGGTTGTTTTTTATCAAAATGGTTGCATTTCCTAAACCGTAACTCCAGTTAGAATGGGAATACCTCAAATTAAAGCTGAAACTCTGCACTTTAAGCCCATGTTGATTATATAACTGTATCTTGAATATATTTTGGTAAACAGCTAAAATAACAAAGCTTGTGTCAGTGTTCAAATATACATGGACCTAACCGTATGTCAGAATATAATTTTAATTCATCTGCATATTTTAATATTTAAAAGTTATTAAATATTTGATCTTTAACCTCCAAGTTGATTCCACTGTCCCACCATGATGAGGGCAGGAGGACTGGTTGTAATGAATCAGCTAACCCAGTCATGTAAATTGTTACAATTCTCGAAGCACTGATCATGGCTGCTTCTTTCTGACCCTGATTCTACTGGAGATTGCTTCATGTTAAAAATGTTTTTTTCTCCCAACCTTCTCCAAGTGCTTGCTTGTAAGGACTTATCTGATTGTTGAGGTTTTATAATTGCAGGGTCTTTTCCCTTATATTTTCAAGTGCATTGAGATGACGGTTGTGAAATTATGCTTCAAATAAATATGTAACTGTGTGAAATGCCAAAGCAACCAGGTGTAATGAGCATCCCTCCGGGGCAAAAAAACAAACTCAAGTGCTTAACTGCAGTGAGACAATTTATTGACAAATAAACATGACAGTTAAAAATAACGGTGCAACAAATCCAAAAAGCTGACAAGAACAAACTTACACTGAGTTGAATCTCAGGAGGAGAGGAGGGGGAGATGAGAGCTCAGGTGCAGTGAGCGGCTGCACCTGGCTCTCCTCACCAAGATTCAGGCAAGATCGCGCTAAAACAGAGAGGAGAAAAACAAAAGAGAGCACTTCCCTGAGCTCGAGCTCCACCGCCATCCAGGACTCCGATGATCTAAGCAACGATGGCCCTGCAGGTTCCACCCTCAGGAGGTTCAGCTCAGGTGTCAACTCTGCTGCAGCAGCCCCCACAGCAGGCGTGGTGGTTGTGGCAGTCCCATCGACCCCAGGCATAGTGGTCCATGCAGGAGGCTTATCCAGCGTGGTGGCTGGGGTCTGAATCACCGCAGGGGATGGACTTGGTGTGTCGGGCTCGGGTTCAGAGCCTTTCCTCTGCCCATAGGGGATCTGTGGGGCTAGGATGGTGTTTTCCAGCACCACGGGCTCCTCCATCATCGAGCGGTTGAGTTCCAGGGCTGATGGACACTCAGAGGTGAGAGGAGGAGATATTGAGAGGGTAGGTGAAACCTTATCATCTGCAGCAGGCAAAGAGCACTCAGGGGACTGTACTATCTGAGACTCTTTATCAGGAGTCAGACAAGACAATTCATCAACAATTTGAATAGAATGAGACTGAACTTGTCTGTTCTCCTGGTGTGCGGTGTTGCCTGCTGCATCTGAAACATTCTGCAGGACCGGCGGCGATGAAGGGGAAAAGGAGATGTCAGCTCATCAGGGAGGAGAGGCTTCACAGTCAGGGCACGCTCCGTCACCGGCTCCAGCTCTGGCTTACACGGGATAAGCTCCTTCACCTCATGGATCAAGTCTGGGAGGAGCCATGGCTTCACCTACAGAAGAAGGTCTGTCTCCGCCAGCAACACCTGTCTTTGCTCCTTCAGCTCCTCGGCTGATGGAGGGGGCTAGGGCTCAGGAGGAGGAGGAGGAGCTGCCGTGGGAGAGGGTGAAGGCTTCTTGCGACGGGAGCGCTTCCTCTTCGCTGGAGATGGTTCAGGCGTCGTAACTTCCTCCATCGGCTCATCACACGGCAGAGAGTATTTGAAGAGGGGAATTTCAGTGGCCTCCGGGTGGTCACAAAGGCTGGGACACGTCTCCATGATTTGCAGAGCCCAGTCCCAAGCCTAACGAACTATCTTGGGAGAACAGGGTTCCAGCGTCCATGAAAAAATGTCCTCCAGGACGCATAGCGCACGCAGCTCCTTATCATCCAAGTAGGACATAGTGCTCTGGACTCAGGTGGGTGAAAAACACAAAAGGTGAAAAAATGCACAAAACTCACAGCAGCTGAGTTGAAAACTGGTCGCTGTCTACTGTCAAGAGCGTCCTTCCGGGGCAAAAAACAAACTCAAGTGCCCAGTCAGTTATCAAGCTCCTCTCCTGTGGAACCAGCTGCCAATCTGGATTCGGGAGTCAGACTCAATCTCTGTTTTTAAGAATAGGGTTAAAACCTTCCTTTTTGATATAGCCTACAATTAGGGAGGAATCACGTGTCTCTGAACCCTCCCTTAGTTATGCTGCTAATAGGTTTAGACAGCCGGGGGACCTCCAATAATGCACTGGGCTTCACTCCTTTCTTCACTCTCAATGAAATATTTTTTTTTTTTTGCTGGCCATTAACATCTGTTTGTTCTCTCCCATAGATTGAGTCCCCATCGTGCTGTTTGCTCTTTACATGTCTGTTCTTTTCATCTTCTCTATCCCCTCACCCCCCAGCCAGTCGCAGCAGATGACTGCCCCTCCCTGAGCCTGGTTCTGCTGGAGGTTTCTTCCTGTTAAAAGGGAGTTTTTCCTCTCCACCGTCGCCAAGTGCTTGCTCACAGGGGGATCGCCTGATTGCCGGGGTTTTTCTGCAACTGTGGGGGTTTCCCCTACAGTTGAAAGTGCTATGAGATGACTGTTGTTGTGAAATGGCGCTATATAAATAAAGTTGAATTTGAATTGAATTGAATTAACCGCAGTGATACAATTTATTGACAAATAAACATGACAGTTAAAAATAGTGGTGCAACAAATCCAAAAAGCCGACAAGAACAAACTTACACTGAGTTGAATCTCAGGAGGAGAGGAGGGGGAGACTGACCATAGAAATAAAGTCTAGTCTGAACATAGCTGATGGTAATAATGAGAGAGAGCGGCTGATGGTAATGACAGGTGAGGGAGGGGCAACTGGCAGTTTGACAGGCAGCAGGGCATGCCCCCACGAGGCTGCAGGACCCTGACAACTGTCAATGGTGTAAAAGAACACAGAAAAAACTAATTAAAATGACATCCTAAAGAATACATAACAGAAACTGCAGAAATCAAGCACATCAGGAAAATGGCAAACAGAACCTAAATACAGGGAACAAATACCGATCAATACAAAGATAATGGAGGGCAGTAAGGAGCACACAAGACATAACAATATGGTAGACCAATATGAATACACAGGGAAGTCATGAAACTGAGTTTGGGGGAAAATCCCAAACTCAGTACATGACACCAGTATGCCTTCATTTCTATCTACACCATTTTGCACACACCCATACAACCCCACCTCCTATATATGCCTGAACTTTTCATCAAATACCATTCATACAGTAATTCTCAAAAAAACTGAGGATGTCAAAAGTGCTTAGTGATCTATTGGTGTGTCCATTTGCCTTGGAGAAACATTCCGGGCCATAAGTATTTATTTATTTTTATTTTTTTTCTGACCTTGGGACCTCTCGTCATAGTTGGCATTCCTAAAGTAAGAATGCAACATACTTATAAAGCAATCAAAATGTTATATAGACAAATAAATATGCATACCTTTGGAACATTATTTTTTCCACTGCATTTTTATGGATATGTTCATCAGATTTGCTCAGTATTCATTTGTAGTCTACAAGAGAGCAAAAGCACAGCTTCTATTGGGGCATTTATCTTGGTTTCGAGGCTACTTTTTGGGATGATTGTTAACTTCTAACTAAAGACATCAAACTGGCCCGCCGCATCCGCGGAGAGAGAGCTTAGACTTTCTGCTGCACATCCGCCAACCACAATGCTCCGCACTGTGTGTCTATATATATATATATATATATATATATATATATATATACTGTATATATATATACTGTATATATACGTGTGTGTGTGTATATATATATATATATATATATTTATAGTAATATGTACATATGTATACTAGCTGCTCTTGTTTTTTCTTGCCTTCTGATTGTTGCTCTGAGTGTTGCTATCCCTGTGCTGTTGCAATCCTGGAATTTCCCCATTGTGGGACTAATAAAGGCTTATCTTATCTTAACTTGGACTGACATCTGTTATCAGCATTGCTCCAAGATGATGGATTGAACTATATGTCCCAATGTTTAGCGAACAATACATCATTTTTCTACTTTAAATTAAAAACACATAAATAAATTAGTGTTTAGAAATAACAGATATAACATCATTCCAAAGATACAAGTTTATGCATTACATTCATTAAATACAACTTCTGAGCTGAAGAGGTTTCTGCTGTAAGGCTGCAGCAGAAAAATATTCTGTACCTGGTTGAGGATATAAAGGCGCTGTGGATCCAGAATGCCTAGAAGGACAAGAGGCTGGCGTATCTGGAGAGCAGAGTGGCGGACCTAGAACAATACACCCAGGTGAACGACGTGATCATCACAGGGCTCCACATTAAACCTCGAACATATGCTCGGGCAGTGGCCGCGGACAGCGAAGAGGGACTCAGTGAGCTGGAAGGCGAAACCACTGAGCAATAGGTGGCAGCATTTCTGCAGTCCAAAGGAATACAGCTGGACTGTAACACCACTGAGGCCTGCCACCCTCTGCCCAGGAAAAGCAACAGCAACAAACCAGTTGTCATCATGAGGTTTGTCAACAGAAAACACAAGACTGCAATGCTAAAAAAAAGGTAGGAAACTGAAAGGAACAAACATTTACATAAACAAGCACCTTACAAAAGAAAACGCATATATAGCCAGAAAAGCAAGATACCTGAGAAAGCAAAAAAAAAAAAAAAGATTCAAAACACCTGTACAACAAACTGTAAAATTTACATCAAATTAAATGGATCACCTGAAGAAGCCAAAGTCATTAACATCAGAAATATTATGGAAGATGGGACAGCGGAGGTGGAGACGCTAAAGGACTGTTATGTTGATGCGCCGTGCAGGCTGTGGCTTCCCCACTGTACTGTTTTGTTAATGTGCCGACAGGCTTTGTTATTATGTGTATTGTGGTGTGAGCCCCCAGGCTGCTAGGCAAGGCATGTAAGATATAAAAGGGAGATGCCCTGCTACCTGGGGAATTATTCTTGTTGACTTGATGTTAGAGAGAATAAAGTCTGCGCTGATCCAGCTTGCCGTCTTGCCTGTTCATTTCTCTCTACACTGGTGAGCTTTGACGTAAAATGGAACTCGAGGCAACCACCCCGGAGACAGCCCAGGCTGAAAGCGCCAGCACCGCATGCGCCTTTTCGATCAAGCTCCCAGACTTTTGGCTACACGGCCTGACGGCTTGGTTCCTCCACACAGAGGCCCAGTTCTAGCTCCGTGGAGCGTCGGCGGACAACACCAAGTATTACTACGTGATTGCAGCGTTGGACGCACACACAACACAGCAGGGTGGCAAGCCTGCTCCAACGGCCCCCAGCCCACGGCAAATATGATGCTCTTAGGACCGCGCTGACCTAGCGCTACACGCTCTTGGACTGCAAGAGAGCGGAAAGGCTCCTGACGCGCTCCAAGTTGGGAGACGGGTCGGCGGTCAAGTTAATGGAGAAAATGTTGTCGCTGATGGGCACAGATGGCGAGCCGCTCCTGTTTGCCCATCTTTTTCTCCGGAACCTCCCGACAGCGGCCAGAGCAGTCCTCGCCAACTTGCCACTGCTGGCCACGCAGAACTACCAGGCACTGGCGCAAGAGGTGGACCGGATTATCCTGGCGACCAGAACCTTCGCTGTGAATGCAGCAGCGCCGGACCCCAGTGAGACAGCCAGGGAGGGCGAGGAGCCATCAAGGGTCGCCGCCGCAGAGGCCAAGAAGCACCGGAGAGGCACGCTCTGCTTCTACCACCACCGCTTCAGAGATGACGCACGGCGATGTGTGCCATCGTGCCAGTTGGTTTTAGAGCGGACAGATCTACATCTTTGGCACTGATTGAACTTACAGAAGAAATCACAAGTTGTATAGAAAAAAAAGTTTACTGTAGGAGTATTTATAGATTTAAAGAAAGTTTTTGACACTATTGACCACAGAATTATACTGATTAAATTGGAAAGGTATGAGATAAGAGGGGTTGGACTGAGTTGGGTGGAAAGCTATTTAAGTAATAGATAACAATTTGTACAAATAGGTGAGCACAAATCACCCTTCATGGACATCACTTGTGGTGTGCCCCAGCGATCAGTTTTAGGACCCAAACTTTTTTTTATTATATATATAAATGACATATGCCAAGTATCAAAAATTCTGAAATTTATTTTTTTTTTGCTGTTGACACAAATATCCGTTGCACTGGTGAGAATTTACAGCAGGTTTTAGAGGTGGTAACAACAGAAGTAAGAGGTTAAAGCAGGTTAAAGCAATAAATTATCTCTAAATTTGAAAAAAAAAAACCCACAAAGTTTATGTTGTTTGGAAATCATAAAATAAATTATGAAATAATGGTAACAATAGATGATACAAGAATTGAAATAATACAGGAAAATAAGTTTCTGGGGTGACGCTAGACAATAAAATCTGCTGGAAACCTCACATCAGTCACAACCGGGTAAAGTTAGCAAAATGTTTCGGGATACTGGGGAAGACAAGACACATTCTTGACTGTAAATCATTATACTGACTGTACAATTCACTGTTTTTACCATATCTTTATTACTGTGTAGCAGTCTGGGGAAATACCAACAAAGCCAACCTACAGCCAATATGCACGATAAAAAAAGCTATAAGGATAACAAATAAAGTGGGATATAGAGACTACACCAATTCCATCCATCCATCCATCCATTCATCTTCTACCGCTTTTCTGGAGGTCCAGGTCGTGGAGGCAGCAGTTCAAGCAGAGAAGCCCAGACTTCCCTCTCCCCACCCACCTGCTCCAGCTCTTCAGAGAGGATACCAAGCCGTTCCCAGACCAGCTGGGAGACAAAGTCTCTCCAGTGAGTCCTGGGTCTGCCCCGGGGTCTCCTCCCACTGGGACGTGCCCGAAACACCTCAAGTGGGAGGCTTCCAGGAGGCATCCTAATCAGATGCACATGCTACCTCAACTGGCTCCTTTCAGTGTGGAGGAGCAACGGTTCTACTCTTAGCCTCTCCTGGATGACTGAGCTCCTCACCCTATCTCTGAGGGGGAGTCCAGCGATCCTATGGAGAAAACTCATTTCAGACGTTTGTATCCATAATCTCGTTCTTTCGGTCATTACCCAAAGCTCGTGACCATAGGTGAGAGTAGGAATGTAAATTGACTGGTAAATCGACAGCTTTGCCTTAGAACCCAGCTCCCTCTTTACCAAAACAGACTGGTATTCTCCCCTCACTCGTGAATAAGACCCCAAGATACTTAAACTCCTCCATTTGGGGCAGGAGCCTGTCCCCAACCCGGAGAGGACAATCCACCTTTTTCAGGCTGAGGACCATGGACTCTGACATGCAGGTACTGATTCTCATTCCTGATGCTTCACAATCAGCGGCAAACCGTCCCAGCAAGAACTGTAGGTCATTGCTGGATGAAGCCACCAGGACAACATCATCTGCAAACAACAGAGATGAGATCCTGTGGTCACCAAGCATGACACCCTCCGTTCCCTGGCTGCGCCTACAAATCCTGTCTATAAAAATTATGAACAGGGTCAGTGACAAAGGGCAGCCCTGGCTGAGTCCAACTCTCACTGGGAATGAGTCCGATCGAGTGTTGGCAATATGAGCCAAACTCTCACAACGGTCGTACAGAGACCGAATAGCTTGTAACAACAAGACCAATACCCCATACTCCCGAAGCACCCCCCACAAAAAACCACGAGGGACGCGGTCGAATGCCTTCTCCAAGTCCACAAAACACATGTAAACTGATTGAGCAAACTCCTACAAACCCTTGAGGATTCTCGAGAGGGTAAAGAGCTAGTCCGATGTGCCACGGCCAGGACGAAAACCTTGGCGACCTCAGCCCCTGTGATAGGCGAGTCGTCCCTCTCATCCACAAGCCCTGCTTCCTCTGTGGAAGGCGTATCAGTGGGATTGAGGAGATCCTCGAAGTATTCCTTCCACTGCCCAATGATATCCCCAGTCGAAGTCAACAGCGCCCCATCCGCACCATACACAGTGTGGACAGGGAGCTGCTTCACCCTCTTGAGCTGCCGGACAGTTTGCCAGAATCTCTTCGAGGCCGACCTAAAGTCTTGTTCCATGGCCTCACCGAACTCCTCCCTTACCCGAGTTTTTGCTTCAGCAACCACCAGAGCTGCACTCCGCTTGGCCTGCCGGTACACCTCAGCTGCTTTGGGAGTGCCATAAGCCAACCAAGCTTGATAGAACTCCTTCTTCAGCTTCATGGCCCCCCTCACCACTGGTGAGCTGTGGGCCGCTGCTTCAACTATGGAGGTGGAGAACATGGCCCATTCAGACTCCCTCGGAATGTGGTTGGAGTTCTTCTGGAGGTGGGAGTTGAAGACCTCCCGGACAGGGGCCTCAGCCAGACATTCTCAGCACACCCTCTCTATACATTTGGGTCTACCAGGTCTGAATGGCATCCTCCCCTGCCATTGGATCCAACTCGCCACCAGGTGGTGATCAGTTGACAGCTCTGCACCTCTCTTTACCCGAGTGTCCAAGACATACGGTCGCAGGTCTGATGACACGATAACAAAATCGATCATCGACCTGCGACCTAGGGTGTCCTGGTGCCAGGTGCACATATGGACACCCTTATGCTTGAACATGGTGTTTGTTATGGACAAACTGTGGTTAGCACAGAAGTCCAATAACTGAACATCACTTGGGTTCAGATTGGGCAGGCCGTTCATCCCAATCACCCCCTTCCAGGTTTCACTGTCGTTGCCCACGTGCGCATTGAAGTCACCCAGTTGGACAATGGAGTCTCCAAGAGGAGCACCCTCCAGCACCCCAGTCACAGACTCCAAAAAGGGTGGGTACTCTGAAACATCATTTGGTACATAGGCACAAATGATGGTCAGGACCCATTTCCCAACCCGAAGGCGCAGGAAAACAACCCTTTTGTCCACCGGGGAAAACTCCAATATAGAGGCAGCAAGGTGGGGGGATACAAGAATACCCACCCCTGCTCGTCGCCTCTCGCCCGGGGAAACTCCAGAGTAGGCCAAGCTCCAGCCCCTCTCCAGGAGACTGGTTCCGAAACAGGAGCTGTGTGTTGAGGTGAGGTTGACTATATCTAGCCGGTATCTCTCAAGCTCATGCACCAGCTCAGGCTCCTTCCCCATCAGAGAGGTGACATTCCACATCACACCAGTTCACTGTTTTTAAAGTCATATGCCATAAATTTTATGGGTTTAGTCAAATTTAAGAGAGGACAAATAATGTACAGGGCAATTAATAATCAACTTCCAACCAATATACAAAAAATATTCAAAGAAAGACACAATGATTACAATTTGAGAGGAGACTTAAACTTTACAAAACCTAAGGTTCGAACAACAAAGAAAAGTATGTGCATATCTGTCTGTGAGGTGGATTTGTGGAACAGTCTGGAGCTGGAACTGAAACTATGCACAAAAAGAAACCAATTCAAAAAGAGGTATAAACAATACTTGCTAAAAGGATATACGTTAGAGGTGTAGTATTAATATGTAAGATGCATTCAAATCACTCTGGGACACTGGCTAAATACTTGGTAGGTGGGACGGTACTGTGTATATCTATGTTGTTTTGGACTGGGTATATAAGTATGCATAGTCATGAAAAAATTAGGATACCCTGTATAAGCCTCTGTGTGTGTTTTTTTTTTTTTTTACATATTTTGACATATGGATATTTAATATCAATGTTAAAAATACTGGGAGATTCATTTCATACAACTAAACTGAATTATAGACTTTTTTTCAAATTTTCTTTAAAATGTAATTCTAAACAAATAGTGAGGAAAAAATTAGGACACCCCCCCATCTTTTTAGGACACCCCCACATTCATTCCCACTTAAAATGGCTAAAATAAATGTTAAAAAATGCAAATATAAACAAAGATTAGACAAAGATATGTGAACATTTCTTAATAAAGAACTGAATATTTAATGGTGTGTCCTAATTTTTTCACATGACTGTATGTATGGACTGTATGTATGCAAGGATGGATGGATGTAAATGTTGATATGTGTAAATATATAGTTAATAATATCTACTTGGGGTTCTTAATAGAGGTAATATGTATATATTTCACATGGGTTGTGTTTATGGAAAAGAGGAGTTGGAGTAAATAAGCATTAAATTCTTTCTTGTCCTTTTCGACCACTGTACACTGTCACTTTTTTATTACACTTAAAATATTTTTTTTTTGTTTGAAATGAAGTATTTTATCATCATCATCATCATCACATACAGTAGATCTATAATGAATTTTTCCTCTGGGTCAGCCATTTCTTCCTGCTGTACCGCTGTTTTGCCAGTAGTGTGAGTCTTGAGTCAGAACTTTTGTCAAATGCGTGTGTCTTAGCGCCGTGCATATGGAGATTGGACATGAAGACTAAATGCAGGAGTAAGTTGAGTGTGTTTTATTAACAAAAATGTATACAACATACAAACAATGAAAGTCACTAGCTTACAACGGCGACTGCCAGGACACTCAACAGCTCGCGGGAAAATGGAAGAAAAGAGCCCAGGACGCCTCCAGACGGAACTGGATGGCGTGGGCCAAATAGAAAAAACTTACTGAGCTGGAGCTGTCTGAGGCAGTCCCAGGTAGCCGTCCCAGTAGAACAAAAGACAGCAGTAAGCAGGCTGGTGGAAAGACAATCCTTGACAGCAGGCGTAGCGGTCTAGTTCAACGCTGAGGGAACGAACACTGTCTGGAAACAATGATCCGGCAATGCACGTCAGTGAACACAGATCTTAGGTACTTCCATTAATTAATCAACTACTAAGTGCATGCCGGTGTGTGTAATGAGTGCGTGGATGTGTGAGCATGTAAGTGAGAGTGAATGGTGTCTGCGTGTGCAGAGAACAGCATGTGTGTGAGTGAGTGTGCTGAGTGAAATGCAAATGACAAACAGCTGTGGTCCTGACAGGAGGAGGGGGCGTGGCTGTCGGCTGTCAGGAAGCAGGTGAACCACAAGGCTCTCAGCAGCCTGACATATGGACCTGACAGACGACAGACACAAAAGAAATAATAAAAAGGAAACGAGCCATGTCCTGAAACAGGGTATCGCAAAACTTAAAACCCCTGCTCATGACAACTGTCACATTGACAGATTTACTTTTTTGGCACAAGTCTGCCACCTGACATTGACTGTTGGAATCAGAGTTACACATAGGATTGATGCCTTTTTTTTTTTTGACTCCTTTACCATTCAGTGGTAAAGGAGTGCTCATGGAGCCTTTAATGATCTCATTGTTTCGTGATTTCTGGAATTTCCCCATAGTGGGACTAAAAAAGGCTTACCTTATCTTATTGATCTTCCAATGATCTCTCAGTGATCTTTCAATGGTCACCCAGTGATCTCAGTGCTGTGTAAATGTGATGATCCGGCGAGCGAGCTCCCCCTCCCCTCCTGTTTCTGTCGTCTCGGCTCCAGACGATCAGACACACCTGCTTGATTCAACACCTGATGCGTCCTGATTACCCAGTGTATTTAAGAGCCAGTGTGTGGAGTACCCCTCGCTGAATCGTTAGGTTTGCCACCGCAAAACGTTCAAGTATTTAAAACGTTATTCTCTGTGGTTGGTCTATGTTTGACTCCCGTGTCCTTCTGTCTCCCAGGTTTGCTGCCGCCTTCAGGTGTGTACTCCAGAGCTGACCACGCTCGCCTCACCAAGAAGATGCCGGACGTCCACCTAGGCCACCATCCTTCCCCCTGTTCCCCTGGTCCACCAGGAGTTGGGCTCCTCTGCTCTCCAAGTAAGAATGCTTTCC
Organism: Pholidichthys leucotaenia; assembly: GCA_020510985.1. Taxonomy (NCBI): domain Eukaryota; kingdom Metazoa; phylum Chordata; class Actinopteri; order Cichliformes; family Pholidichthyidae; genus Pholidichthys; species Pholidichthys leucotaenia. The sequence goes on along the minus strand of CM035840.1, from coordinate 410,693,027 downwards.
CATTATTATTCTCCCCTTCTGGAGATTCTGTCCCTAATCACTCCTGCCTGCTCTTTTCCCCATAGGCTACGTGCACTCCAGTGGGCATCAGTTTTGTGTTAATTTAAGTGTGAGTTTTTGTGTTGTGCTTTATTTCAGTTGAGCTCCTTTATTTAGAGTTATGTGTTGCTTTATGTTTACAGTAAACTGGTGAACTTTTTACAACCGAGTCTGAGTGATTGTTCTGGCAGCTCTGCGTTTGAGCCTCACCCGCACTGAATCATGACAGTAAAGGGGTCTTTAAAGTCTTGGTTGTGTCTTGGTGTCAGCACACTCTGGTGTCGGTCATGTCTTGGTCTTGGTTAGTGTGGTGTTGACTACAACACTACCTTTAAGGAATGGGGTTGAGTCCTGGGGCCTCATGTACAAAGACTTATGTGGATTTCCTTCTGAAAGATGATGTACGTTTAAATCAAGAAAACGCCGTAAGCAAAAAAAAAAAAAAAAAAATTTAGATGCATGAAACAGTGCATATGCAGATATCCAAGCACATTTCTTTTGTGCATCCCTATCTACTTGAAATTGAACGCACGTGAGGAAATACTGGACTCCTCCCTTGACACACCTACATTTAAATATGCAATTACATGCAAATAGATATATACAGTCCCTGCACGCTTGATTCTCCTGTATCCACAATCAAAAATAATGGATTTATTTGAATTTCATGGACTGTGAGTTGGAGGTGCTCCTGAATGAGGTAGAGGCATATAAAAACATTTTGTTTGACATGCTGTCCTCCAGCATCAGCACCGGATACAGGCAATTCAGTAGCCTGCTCACAGCCCAATAAGATTAGTTTACTGTTTCCTTTATTCAGACGGGGACGAGAAGGAGATGTTTATTTAACCCTGACATGTTTCGACTGACATGTGCAGTTGTCCTCAGAAGTGTCAGCTGATCGCTGTGATTTGTGACCAGCCAGGTGGATCAGCTAGTTGAACAAAGGAAAAAAGTAATGAAAAAGAAGACAGTATGAACCTATTTAGTGGGTAGCCATGGTCACCTGTGAGTTGAAAGCAGATCATACTAGACTCGATAAGTACAGATTTGATGTTCAAAATGCAAATCTCATCTTTTATAGTTATATACAACTTGCTTGGATTATACACACTAATTTGTAAATGAAGTGCACCGGGGAAAGGGTGACACTGTTGCATTTCAAACTTTACGCATGTGATTGTTGACATAACTACTGTACACACAGAAGCAATTGGGGGCTTAGTAGGATGCTCTGAAACTGTAGTTTAATCAGCAATAAAAAAGGAAGTCACTTACTCAAACCACTGAGTTGTAATAAAGCCTTGAAGACAGGGAGATATTTGGGGACACACAGGCGAGGTTATTTAGGGCAGGTGGGTTATTTAGGACAATTACATGAATTTACTCACCAAGATGCCACCCATCCGCGTTGTGCCAGCTTGTAGTTTGTTCCCAACAATGCTGTTCATTAGAATGAATGAATTGTGCGTTGAACCAGGCCACCTTGCAACAATGTTGGTTAGTAGCATTTGCGTATCACACATAATTTGTATATTGATAGAATGGAAATGTTTCCTGTTAACATACACATATTCATCTTGTGAAGGTGATTTTATAGCAATTTGTGTGCAGTCCATAGCTCTGATTACATTAGGAAAACTTGCTCTCGCTGCAAACTGTGCTTTGATGTTGGCCTGTTCAACTGCATTGTATGGGAATATGATGTACCTGGGTGACAGCCGGATAATGCCTTCCCACACAACTGGCATAGCTCTGCTCAGGGTCGACTGGGAAATTTCCAATCGGTCTGCCAGTTCCCTCTGGAATGCCCCTGTTACCAGGAACCCGTGTTGTCAGCACCTGCACTGGGATGGGTGTTATGTCCACAAACCCGGAATGAGGCACAGAGAGTGGTGTCTTCTTTGAACATGAACTTTATTACACGTGGTTCAATAATATACAGTACACATACTGAGCCAGCTGGGAAGAGGCCCTAAGATGATGGTTCTCCCTTATATGTGGTTCGGTGTGATGACATCACCAGCTGGCTGTGTCGTCACGCCGATGCCGATTAACCCCTTGTGGTATCCCAATACGAGTCCACCCCCACCCCGAAAAAAACAAAAAACAGAGAACTCTTTACTAATCATCACCCTCCCCAATTTGGCATAAAAAAAACAATATAACAGTAACGTTAACTAGCGTTAGCAGGTGGACTGCTGCTCAACCCGACGTGGCTGAGTGGGTTATTCTTCCACTCGTTCGCCAGCCACGCTCCTATCTAAACAGTCACTTTGTTTTCTTAGTCTTCTATGGGGAAGGCAGTTCTGCTAGAACGTTTTTGTAGGGGGCCCGTGGCAGCCTCACCTCTGGAGCTTCCGTACCCCCAGGACCTGGGTCCCACACTATGGTAGCCGACTCCCGCGAACCCTTGCCATCCGGAGCAGCCACCTGGACACACCGTAGTTGGTTCGCGTGCTGAACCAAATCGTCTGTCAGCCGAAAACACATTGTCCTCAGCAGCGCCCGTAGTTTCGCTGGCTGTGGCCTGGTCCATCCCCCTCTCGGTTTCCCGCCGGCATGAACCCAAACCCAGTCCATTGCTTGGGGTGGTGTCTTACTTGTTTTCATACATTGTCGTTGTGCTCCCGGTGGCTCTGCGTGCTTGCTCAGCTCGGGATTTCCCTTGTGCTTTGGTGGCTCTGCCATCCCCATGTTTGTTGTGGACCCTTCACCCATTGTCTCCGTCATTGGTTGTGGCTCATCTCCGGTACAGAAGGTGTCCAGTGCCTCTTCAGTGTCGCTCGTTGAAACGGACCCTCCACCTGCCAACTCGGTCACTCCTGCTACAGCCGGCCGAGCGTGGGCACTGAAGCTGCCCGGTCCCTCCACTGAACTGCTCTCCTCCCAAGAGCATGAAGTGAGCACGTCTGTGTCGGTCGGTGAAGCGGACTCTTCACCTGTCCTCTTGTAATCTCTGTTTCGTGTTTGCTCTCCGTGTTGTGTTCACCCACCATGCTGTGGTCACTCTCAGTACCGAGCACAGTTCCACAAGGACAGCCCGTGGAAACCTAAACCGGTTGACAAGCCAGTCACCATCCTGAGCCAGAAAATCTTCTGTCTCTAAATAACCTTTATCTTCTCACTGTGCGATTTACAATATCCTCTAATAATGCTAACACCATTGGTGTTAGAGGCATTTTCTGCACTTCTTTGTGCTTGCTTTTATATCCACTCATCTAATTGCACACACTTGGATGTTTGTTCATCATGTGTCTCTGGTGTGCACAATAATTTTCACGTCGTTATCAGTTTCCCAACATCACCTCTAAGTGTCGCCAACAGACCAATAACAGTAGAAACATATGTATGCCAGCCATGAAGTTGCAGTGGGGATGTACATACTGTATGTCCATGGTCATTTCATTCTTGATACATCTGAAATCTTCCATGGAAAAGGACGTACGCCATGTTTTTGTACACTACCGTTCAAAAGTTTGGGGTCGCTTAGAAATGTCCTTATTTTTGAAAGAAAAGCACTGTTTTTTTCAATGAAGATAGCTTTAAACTAATCAGAAATACACTCTAATATCTAATATACATTGCTAATGTGGTAAATGACTATTCTAGCTGCAAATGTCTGGTTTTTGGTGCAATATCTACATAGGTGTATAGAGGCCCATTTCCAGCAACTATCATTCCAGTGTTCTAATGGTACAATGTGTTTGCTCATTGCGTCAGAAGGCTAATGGATGATTAGAAAACCCTTGTGCAATCATGTTAGCACAGCTGAAAACAGTTTAGCTGGTTAGAGAAGCTATAAAACTGACCTTCCTTTGAGCAGGTTGAGATCTGGAAATTTTTTTTATTTCAAATACAAATCATTATTTCTAACCTTGTCAATGTCTTGACTATATTTTCTATTCATTTTACAACTCATGGTGGTAAATAAGTGTGACTTTTCATGGAAAACACAAAATAATTGTCTGGGTGACCCCAAACTTTTGAACGGTAGTGTACGTAAGTACTCCTTGTACCTGAGGCCCCAGATCTGCCCATAAATCTAATGAATTCTTTCATGCACTGTTACACAAAATTTTACAAGCACACACTGACAAACAGAACTGAAACCATAACCTCTTTGGCAGAAATAACAATAGTGGGTTATACAATGTGTACATTTATTTATTTATTTACACAATTTCAAACATGATGAGAGCAATTAAGAAATAAATAAAAGAAACTATACAAAACAAGAGAATAAAACTGACATAATTGTTGTGCATGAAGAGAGAAGTAACAAGCATTACCCTTCTTCAAAATGATCAACTTTTTTCTATCAAAAGAGTAAGGTGGTGAGCAAATAAAACCAAGTTTTATTACTAGGTAAACACAAATAATAAATACTTTTGATCATTCATTCATCAAGAAATTTATTTTCTTCAACACTGGTTTGTCTGTTTATTTCTTTATTAGGGGGACACTAAAAGAGTAATTTATCGGTTTTGATTGAGGTGCGGTGTGGCCCATGCATCAGTCCATTTGATTATGAAGTTGTTTTAGATTGGAGCCAGGTCCAGGAGTATTTCATTTAATGATTTGTGTGGGGAAATGTGCTGCTTTCGAACATGTTTGCTTTATTTCTGAGTGCTTCATGCTCTTAGTGTTTTTGACTACACTTGACAAGTACTAGACCATTTAGTTTGGGTTTTTCTGCTTAATCAGTGTGGTTTCAGGGTTTTAGTTTTCTCTCTACAATGTTTATTTCTTTAAAGCAGTTTTCTTTGAAATGGTCTTTCCATGTCCTAATGAAAAAAGCATAGAAAGATAATAATCAGAAGAAACTGGATCAATCTGTTGCTGAAAACTGAATGTCTGTATTATCAAATATATTTCCAGTAGAAATAAAGTGCAACTGCTGGGGCTCACCAAGCACTAATTCAGCATTATATTTTTTGATAAATTAATTTCATGGTCACTTGGGTGAACTTGAGAAAGGAATGTCAAACCCTTGCAGCAGTGAAGGAACTCTGACAGACTGTGGCTCCTGGCCACAATGCAGGCTGCCTTCATGTCAGGCAGTTTGACAACAAAGGAGAAAAGTCCACTTCAGTGCATCCCTTCTGGCATTCATTGATGGTTTTTGCCATTTGGTATTATCTGTGACAAAACACACTCCACTCAATTTGACTCCATTATTTGTGCCTAAGAGTTTTGTACTTTTCAGTCTGTATTTTTGGCTGTGTCTTTGGCTCTGCCATTTTTATAGGAATTTCTGAGTGCAATAGGTCCATCAGTTAAGGACTTCAGCTTATATGTAGAGCTACAGTTCTGTAAGAGTATGGCTTTTCTGAAAGATTTCCACGTAATCACAGGATAAATTGCCATACCTTGGATCAATCATGTACGATGTAACAGAAGTTAAGACACTATATAACTCATATCCCCTTTGAGAAAAAAAAATCTCACTACTTACATAACAGTGTAAGTTCAAAGCATATAGTAGATACTTAATTATTGGTCTTATAGGAAACCTGAGAAGTTTCCTCTTTTAAAGGCAACAACTACTTTTCTTTTAATTTCTTTTTTTTTTTTTGTTTTTTTGGTTAGTATTTATCTTTGTAAACTGAACAGACAAGATCTGTTAGTTTAGCCTTCATACCCTTAATTACCAGCGTAATTATATCGATGACATTGTTCACAAGCTACCTGCAACGTTTACCACATGATTGTGTGTGTCAAAATCAGAAACTTATATTAATTGAATAATTCAAAGTTCAGCCTTTTTCCCCTCTTTATAGAAACTTATTGGCTTAGGTAAAAAAAAAAGTTTTCCACCTCATATGAATAGAATAGAATAGGAATAGAACAGGCTTTTTATTGTCATTTTACAGTTGTACAGTACAACAAAATATGGGTGTAAAGCAGCAAACAGTCTCTAATTCATCTATAATTTTAAGCAGGATTTTTGCTTTATTTTCCCCTTTATTCCCATAGTAATTAATTGCAATACAATATCAACCTAATCATAACTCATCCATCTGGCAACAGAAATTCTTTTGAACTGAAACCGTTGTATTCAGTGGCTGGGTCATGAGTTACACAGAAAGACTCATACTGTTAAAAAGGATGATGATGACCAAAAATTGGTGCAGACAAAAAAAAAAAAGCACTACAAACATTATACAATACCATAATATATAATGGTCATTTAATCTTATAATTAATTTATGCAATAGAAATAATGCAACAATGATAGTTTATAGTGACAATAATACAAATATCTCATAATAATTATAATAATAATAAGTAAATACTTCTGGTATGTTTAATATAATTATAGACAATATTATCATCATCATGATCACCATATATACCACCATATACCCCCACATGGCTAACAATACCTAGGTGCAATAAGTAACCATATAATAATAAGATAAGATAAGATAAGCCTTTATTAGTCCCACAACGGGGAAATTCCAGGATTGCAACAGCACAGGGATAGCAACACTCAGAGCAACAATCAGAAGGCAAGAAAAAAAAAAAAAAAAAAGCAAGCAAGAGCAGCTAATATACATATGTACATATTACTATAAAATATATATATACACACACACACACAGACACACAGTGCAGAGCATTGTAGCTGGATGGAATAAATATATGAATATATGAACAGTGCAGAGCATTGTAGCTAGATGGAATAAATATGTAAATATATAAACACCCACAGTACGGAGCATTGCAGCTAGGTGGAATAAATATGCAAGTATATAAACACACACAGTGCGGAGCAATGTAGCTAGATGGAATAATATGTAGATATATAAAAACACAGTGCGGAGCATTGTAGCTAGATGGAATAAATATATAGATATATAAATATAAACACACCCAGTGCTGAGCATTGTAGCTAGATGGAATAAATATGTAAATATATAAACACACACAGTGCAGAGCATTGTTGCTAGATGGGATGAAACAGCATAACTGTCTACTTAGTTATCCTACATGGTATGATTATGTGCCCATACATATTCTCACCCTCCATAGCGACCGATATGTTCCTAGTTGTATGCCGGAGAGGACCATTGTGTAAGTCTATTGCATCTTTTGCATTCAAAAAACTATTAGTTTGTTACATCTTTTTGCTATCTCTGCGAGCAGCCCTGCTTAGGTTGTACAGTCTGACAGCCGTTGGTAGGAAGGACCTACGAAACCTCTCGGTTGTGCACCTGGGATGATGTAGTCTGCTGCTAAATGAGCTCCTCAGTGCATCCAGTATGTCCTGCATAGGGTGGAACTCGGACTCCAGCAGAGATGACAGTTTAGCCACCGTCCTTCTCTCTCCTATCTCCTCCATCAGATCAAGGCGCTGCCCCAGGACAGAGCTAGCTTTCTTAATCAGTTTGTTCAGTCTCTTCCTATCGGCTGCAGTAATGCCACTGCCCCAGCAGACCACTCCAAAAGTGATGGCTGATGCCACCACCGTGTCATAGAATGACTTCAGCAGCGCCCCTTGTACACCAAAAGACCTGAGTCTCCTCAGCAGGAACAGCCTGCGCTGTCCCTTCTTGTAGAGTGCGTCAGTATTGTGTGACCAGTCTAGTTTATTGTTCAGATGAACACCCAGGTACTTATAGGATGTCACCATCTCGATGTCTGTTCCCTGTATATTTACTGGTGCTGTGAGGGGTTGCCCATGCCTGCAGCAGTCCACCACCAGCTCCTTAGTTTTCCTCGCGTTGATCTGGAGGCAGTTCCGATGGCACCAGTCCACGAAGTCCTGGATAAGCCCTCTGTACTCAGCTTCATCTCCGTTGGAGATGAGACCAACGATCGCAGAGTCATCAGAGAACTTCTGTAGATGGCAGTGTGTATAATAATAACCGTAATAATAGGTAGCCATATAGTAGTTATAATAATAATAATAATAATAATAATAATAATAATAATAGAATATTACTGAAAAAGGAGTCCTATCAAGCTTGGTTGGCTTGTGGGACTCCCGAAGCATCTGAGGTGTACTGGCAGGCCAAGCGGAGTGCAGCTCGTATGGTTGCTGAAGCAAAAACCTGGGTATGGGAGGAGTTTGGTGAGGCCATGGAACAAGACTTTCGGTCGGCCTAGAAGAGATTCTGGCAAACTGTCCAGTGGCTCAGGAGGGGAAAGCAGCTCCCTGTCCACACTGTGTATGGTGCGGATGGGGCGCTGTTGACTTCAACTGGGGATATCATCGGGCGTTGGAAGGATCTCCTCAATCCCACTGATACGCCTTCCACAGAGGAAGCAGGGTTTGTGGATGAGGGGGATGACTCCCCTGTCACAGGGGCTGAGGTTGCCAAGGTGGTTAAAAACTCCTTGGTGGCCGGGCCCCAGGGGTGGACGAGATTCGTCCTGAGTACCTCAAGGTCCTGGATGTTGTAGGGCTGTCATGGTTGACACGCCTCTGCAACATTGCGTGGAGGTTGGGGACAGTGTCTTTGGTATGGCAAACCGGGGTGGTGGTTCCTCTTTTCAAAAAAGGGGACCGGAGGGTGTGCTCCAACTTCAGAGGGATCAAACTCCCCAGCCTCCCTGGGAAGGTCTATGCCAAGGTACTGGAGAGGAGAGTCCAGCCGTTGGTCGAACCTCAGATTCAGGAGGAGCAATGTGGTTTTCGTCCTGGCCGTGGCACGTCGGACCAGCTCTTTACCCTCTCGAGAATTCTCCAGGGTTCGTGAGAGTTTGCCCAACCAGTTTACATGTGTTTTGTGGACTTGGAGAAGGCATTTGACCACGTCCCTCGTGGTTTTTTGTGGGGGGTGCTTCGGGAGTATGGGGTATCGGGCTTGTTGTTACGAGCTATTCGGTCTCTGTACGACCGTTGTGAGAGTTCGGTTCGTATTGCCAACACTTGGTCGGACTCATTCCCAGTGAGAGTTGGACTCTCACCCTTTGTCACCAATCCTGTTCATAATTTTTATGGACAGGATTTCTAGGCACAGCCAGGGAGTGGAGGGCGTCATGCTTGGTTACCACAGGATCTCATCTCTGTTGTTTGCAGATGATGTTGTCCTGTTGGCTTCATCAAGCAATGACCTACAGCTCTTGCTGGGATGGTTTGCTGCTGAGTGTGAAGCGACTGGGATGAGAATCAGTACCTCCAAGTCCAAGTCCATGGTCCTCAGCCAGAAAAAGGTGGATTGTCCCCTCTGGGTTGGGGACAGTCTCCTGCCCCAAGTGGAGGAGTTTAAGTATCTTGGGGTCTTATTCATGAGTGAGGGGAAAATGGAGCGAGAGATTGACAGACGGATCAGAGCAGCATCTGCAGTGATGCGGACATTGTACCGGTCTGTTGTGGTGAAGAGGGAGCTGAGTTCTAAGGCAAAGCTGTCGATTTACCAGTCAGTCTACATTCCTACTCTCACCTATGGTCACGAGCTTTGGGTAATGACCGAAAGAACGAGATCGCGGATACAAGGGGCTGAAATGAGCTTTCTCCGTAGGATTGCTGGACTCACCCTCAGAGATAGGGTGAGGAGCTCAGTCATCCAGGAGAGGCTCAGAGTAGAACCGCTGCTCCTCCACATTGAAAAGAGTCAGCTGAGGTGGTATGGGCATCTGATTAGGATGCCTCCTGGACGCCTCCCACTTGAGGTGTTTCGGGCACGTCCCACTGGGAGGAGACCCCGGGGCAGACCCAGGACTCGGTGGAGAGACTATGTCTCTCAGCTGGTCTGGGAACGCCTTGGTATCCTCTCTGAAGAGCTGGAGCAGGTGGGTGGGGAGAGGGAAGTCTAGGCTTCTCTGCTTGAACTGCTGCCTCCGGCGACCCGGACCTCCGGAAAAGTGGTAAAAGATGGATGGATGGATGGATAATAATAATAATAATAGCAATAATAATAATAATAATAATACCACCTGGCCTATATAATATTTTAAATAATTCCATCCTAAACAAAAATCATAATACTATAATACCGTTGTAATATTCTAGTAATAATGATATCAATAATAATAGTACTAAACATATTTATTCAACAATAACTAAGCATACACACACACACACACACACACATATATATATATATATATATATATATATATATATATATATATATATATATATATATATATTCAACAATAACAGCAATAACAACCTTTCTTCACTGAAGACACATTGTAATATTACTGTCCTTTATTTTTATACTGTTCAAAAATCATTTTTTTTATGTTAATTTAAATATATGGATGTATGGACATTGCCTGTGTTTCTCCCCCAACCCATTCCACAATTTTACCCCCCACACAGACACACAAAAACTTTTCCTAATAGATCTTACTAGGTGCATTTTAAATTTTATATTCCCCTGTAAATTGTATTTCCCTTCTCTCTGACTAAAAAGATTTTGTATATTGTGTGGCAAAAAGTTTTTACTGACTTTAAACATTAACTGTGCTGTATAATAATCAACCAAATCCTGTAATTTCAATAACTTTGAATGTAAAAACAATAAATTAGTATGCTCAAGATACCCAACTTTGTGTATAACACAGACTGCCCTTTATTGTAATATTAGCAATGAATTAAGTGTACTTGTATAATTGTTACTCCAGACCTCTATACAATAGGTCAAGTATGGAAGTACTAATGAGCAATACAAGATATGAAGTGATTTGTAATCTAGAACTTGCTTAATTTTATTTATAATTGACATATTTTTTGCCACTTTGTTTTGTACGTATCTGACGTTTGGTTTCCAACTAATTTCATTATCTAGTATTACACCAAAAAATTTGATCTCCTTAACATTTTCAATAATTGCATTATCAATATGAATATATTGTGGTGGTGTGAAAATGACGAGGCAGAGTTCTCTCTCAAAGTCAGTTTTATTCACAACACCATCATCTCAAAGCAGAGAAAAGCGGATGACACAGTAAACTCTCGTCCTTAAATATCAGGAACTTCACACTTCACAGATCACATGTCACACAGACCACCTTGCATTATAAAGACAGTCACAATGCATTTCTCTCCATGATATCACTTCCACTGTCTCCAATGCATCCCTTCCTTAATCCTTTAATTGAACCCCCCACGGTCTCAAGCCTTGCATACCAAGGCTTGAGACTGCAGCTTCCTGCCTTTGTTCTGACCTAAAATGTGAGCCACAAAACAGGTCCCATGTGTGTGTCCACCACACAAAGCCCCCCCAACATTTTAGACAAACAGAACAACAAGAGAATAACCACATGCATGCCATGATAGTATCAATACACATCAGTCCACATGTTGTATAGGCTTCAGCCTCCTGCCGTATCTGCTGTAGCTGGGATTCAACGTCTCTGCGGGGCTGTCCTGGGGGTTTGCCGTCTGGGTGTGGAAACCTTTTGTCAGCACCTGTGGGTGTTCTGGGGAAACATTACTCTGTCAAGCCCCCCGCGGTGGTCTACCTCGCCGCGGAGCCTTCGCCAACAGCACCTGCTCATCTGCCACCACAAAAGTGGGTTTGAGTCTGTTTATGCCAATTCTCTCTTTCCTACCCCCCAAATCTATCAAAAACTGCTTGTCCCCTGTTTCTAGCACTCTGAATGGTCCGTCATAAGGCGGTTGCAGCGGGGTTCGATGCGCATCATGTCTAACAAAAACAAACTCTGCGTTCTTCAAAGTTTTAGGCACAAAAACGCACGGAAAACTGTGGTGCACAGGGCCGGGCAGCGTGCTTGATTCTATGTTACTCCGCAACAGCTGAGACGGGGAGGCGTTTGGCGCAGGGTTATCTGGGAGAAACTCCCCAGGCAGCCTGAGTGGCTGCGCAAACACGAGCTCCGCTGGGGAGGCTTCTAGATCCTCTTTAGGCACAGAACGCAACCCCAATAACACCCACGGTAACTTGTCAACCCAATTTGTATCCGTCAGTGATGCTCTGAGAGCTGCTTTCAATGACCTATGAAAACGTTTGCATACCCCGTTAGCCTGCGGATTGTATGCGGTTGTGCGGTGAATTGTGACACCCAGGCTGCGGGCCATTGCCAACCAAAGCTCGGACACAAATTGAGGGCCTCTGTCGGACGTAATATCCGATGGAACGCCGAAGCGCGCCACCCAAGCTGTTAAAAACGCGCGCGCCACCTCCTCGGCTGTGGTTGATGCCAGCGGGACCACTTCAGGCCAGCGCGTGGTGCGATCCACCATTGTCAGAAGGTGTGTGCACCCCTGTGACGGTGGGAGGGGGCCCATGAGGTCCACATGAACGTGATCGAACCTCTTAGCCGGAATATGAATCGGTTCCAAAGGAGCCCTCGTGTGCCTGTGTACTTTGGCTCGTTGACACACCGTGCAGGCTGCTGCCCACTCTTTGACTTGTTTGCGGAGGCTCGGCCACACAAATTTCTCTCCCACCATTTTGACCGATGCGCGCATTCCAGGGTGCGCCAAAGAATGAACCGAGTCAAAGACGCGGCTGCGCCACGCGGCCGGTGCTACTGGACGCGGTCGTCCAGTGGAGACATCGCAGATTAGGGGGGGGCATACCGTCTTGCAGCACCCTGCTCTCCGGCCTTTAACCCTGTTGGTCCAGACTGGAGTGCGCGCACGTCCGCGTCATTAACCTGCTCCGCGGCCATGGCTGCATAATCTACCCCTACGCTGACTGGGGCCGCCACGGCGCGCGAGAGGCAATCTGCCACTACATTGAGTTTGCCCACCACATGCTGAATATCAGTGGTAAACTCTGATATCACGGCCAGCTGTCTCTGCTGCCAGCCTGACCACGGTTCAGAGACCTTGGCCATCGCGAATGTTAGCGGTTTGTGGTCAACGAACGCGGTGAAAGCGCGTCCTTCCAGCCAGAACTGAAAGTGGCGGATGGCCAAATGGAGAGCGAGCAGCTCCCTGTCGAACGCGCTGTATTTACGTTCGCTATCGCGCAAGGTCCTGCTGAAAAAGGCGAGGGGCTGCCAAACCCCTGCTACATAAGATAAGATAAGATAAGATAAGCCTTTATTAGTCCCACAACGGGGAAATTCCAGGATTGCAACAGCACAGGGATAGCAACACTCAGAGCAACAATCAGAAGGCAAGAAAAAAAACAAGCAAGCAAGAGCAGCTAATATACATATGTACATATTACTATAAAATATATATATACACACACACACAGACACACAGTGCAGAGCATTGTAGCTAGATGGAATAAATATGTAAATATATAAACACCCACAGTACAGAGCATTGCAGTTAGGTGGAATAAATATGTAAATATATAAACACACACAGTGCGGAGCAATGTAGCTAGATGGAATAATATGTAGATATATAAACACACAGTGCGGAGCATTGTAGCTAGATGGAATAAATATATAGATATATAAATATAAACACACCCAGTGCGGAGCATTGTAGCTAGATGGAATAAATATGTAAATATATAAACACACACAGTGCAGAGCATTGCTGCTAGATGGGATGAAACAGCATAACCGTCTACTTAGTTATCCTACATGGTATGATTATGTGCCCATACATATTCTCACCCTCCATAGTGACCGGTATTTTCCTAGTTGTATGCTGGAGGGGACCATTGTGTAAGTCTATTGCATCTTTTGCATTCAAAAAACTATTAGTTTGTTACGTTTGTTACATGTTGCTCCACGACCACCCCTATGGCCACCTCTGATGCGTCAGTGGTGAGCGCTATGCGGGCCGTTGGGTCTGGGTGTGCCAACAACGCAGCCTTTGCCAAGGCTGCTTTCACCTCCGAGAACGCTTGGTCCCACTCCGGGGGCCACTCGATCTTATCCGCGGGTTTCTTTTTTTTGAACGTGGCATACAACGGCTGCATGAGTTGCGCCACGCGGGGGAGAAAACGGTTATAAAAATTCACCATTCCCAAAAACTCCTGCAACGCCCTGACCGTCTGCGGCCGGGGAAAATCTGCCACCGCACGCACTTTGTCAGGCAGCGGAACTGCTCCTTCGGGGGAGACGCGGTGTCCTAAAAAATCGATCTGTGCCACCCCGAACTGACACTTCGCTGGGTTGATTATTAACCCGTGATCTCCCAACCTTCGGAAAACTGTGGCCAGGTGTTTTTCGTGTCCGTCTTCGGACGCGCTGGCTACTAAAATATCGTCCAGGTAGAAGAACACGAAAGGGAGATCGCGAAGCACTGCGTCCATCATGTGTTGGGACGTCTGAGCAGCCCCTTTAAGTCCGAATGGCATGCATAAAAACTCGAATAGGCCAAACAGAGTTATTACCGCTGTTTTGGGTATGTCCTCAGCGCTTACTGGGACTTGGTGGTAACCGCGGACCAAGTCTATTTTAGAAAAAATGCGTGCCCCCGCCAAATGAACGGAAAAATCTTGGATATGTGGGATTGGGTAGCGGTCGTGCGCTGTAGCGTTGTTTAACCTGCGGAAATCCCCGCAAGGGCGCCATGATCCGTCAGCTTTCGGGACCATGTGTAGGGGGGAAGCCCACGGACTGTTTGAACGTCGGATAATGCCCAACCTCTCCAGGTTGGCGAACTCCTCACGCGCTATGGCCAGTTTAACTGCGTCCAAGCGCCGAGCTTTTGCAAAAACGGGCAGTCCGGTAGTGGTAATAAAATGCTCCACCCCGTGCTTAGCGACTGTTGCCAAAAATGTGATGACCGTGAGTGCTGGGAACTGAGTGAGCAGTGTGTGGAACTTACCGCTTGCTGCTGTGACGTTGGCTTGTGCTGTTGGCGGGGCCACTCGCGCTGTACAGGGGATAGAATCAAAAGAAAGTGCATTAACCAGGCGCCTGTTAGCCAGATCAACCAACAAACCATGTGAGCACAAAAAATCAGCCCCCAACATATTGAAATTTACTGCTGCTACAACAAAAGTCCACTCAAATGTACGGCCGTGTAGAGACAGAAGCAGAGTCTTCTCACCAAAGGTCTTAATCTCCGAGCCGTTCGCTGCCGTCACCCGGGGACCTCCGGAACCAGCCAGTCTGTCCGCGTAGGAAGGTGTGATGAAACTCAACTGGGAGCCTGTGTCGACGAGGAACTGCCTCCCTGAATGTGCATCCGACAAGTAGAGCAGCTTGTTCTCTTCCCCGAGGGCCGCGGCTGCTACCGACCCCCAGTCTTGACGTTTCCCGAACGCCCGAACTGGCACGGCGGTACACACTTGCGTGCCCTCTCTGCGAAGTGGCGATGGTAGAAACAAACGACGTCCGGTCCACGTTCCCTGGCCCCTGCCGCCGCCGTCGTCGGTGAGTCTGGCACCGCTGCCTCTGGCCCCATGTCGTCTCCGGTCGTCGCGCCGAGTTCCACTGCAGCGGCCGTGGCTGCGCGCCACTTGGTGGCGTTGACAATCCGCTACGCCTCTCGGCCCAGCGCGCAGTAGTCCCGTAGGGCCAACAGTGGTGAACTGGCCAGAGCCGCTCTTGCTGCTGACGGTAGAGTCCTGAGGAAGAGGTGGGTGAAAATGAAGTGATCGTCGTCAGAGTCTTTCATCCTCAACAACTTCTCCTTCAGGCTCGCGGGCATGTCGTTTTCCCCCTCCGTCAGTGCCAGGAGCCTCTCTGCTCGCTCCTCCGCCGAGGGGGTGAATTGCTGGATGAGTGCAGCCTTCAACGTGCCGTATTTGTCGCTATCCGGCGGCTGGTCGATCAGGCTCTCCACATGCTGGGCCGTGTTGTTGTCCAGCTTTGCGACTACGTGGTAGAATTTCGTGGCATCTACCGATATCCCCCGGAGGTTGAACTGCGCCTCAACCGCGTTGAACCAGGAGCGTGGATTGTTCTGCCAGAAGTCCGGTAGCTGGACTGTAGCGGCATTCGCTTGGCTGGGGGCTCCTGACGCAGCTGGCCCGGGGGAATTTTCTTCTTGCATAATACGTCTCGGGTCACCAGTGTGATGGTGTGAAAATGACGAGGCAGAGTTCTCTCTCAAAGTCAGTTTTATTCACAATACCATCATCTCAAAGCAGAGAAAAGCGGATGACACAGTAAACTCTCGTCCTTAAATATCAGGAATTTCACACTTCACAGATCACATGTCACACAGACCACCTTGCATTATAAAGACAGTCACAATGCATTTCTCTCCATGATATCACTTCCACTGTCTCCAATGCATCCCTTCCTTAATCCTTTAATTGAACCCCCCACAGTCTCAAGCCTTGCATACCAAGACTAAGATTCCTGCAGCTTCCTGCCTTTGTTCTGACCTAAAATGTGAGCCACAAAACAGGTCCCATGTGTGTGTCCACCACAATGTATAGCTTCTTTATTTTTACAATTTCTAAACATCATTACCTTGTTTTTTTTTCCCTTGTTCTGTCGGGCAGCAAGGTAAGCAGAACAGAGATCTGTCACCCTTATTGTGCCAAAACAGATTTACAGTGGTACCTCTACTTACGAAATTAATTCGTTCCGGAAGTATTTTCGTAACGTGAAAATTCCATAAGTAGAGACGCGTTTTCCATGTAAATGCCCTAATCAGTTCCAAGCCCCCCAAAATTTGGACATAAATTTTTTATAAATCATAAAAATGCATCAAAACATGTAACAAATACATGTTACAATTAGATTACTGCACAATAAACATAAAATGAGAGTTGTACATAATGTAAAAAACAAAGAATAAAGTAAAGAATAATAAAAATTATGTTCATTTACCTTTTAACTGCTATCATCGTCGTCGTCACCTTTTGCCTTCTTTGGTTCATGTTCTCTCTCATCAGTGGTTTTTGCCTGACGTTTTGTGAAGAACCGATCCAAGGACGTTTGCTTTTGTCGGCTTTTAACAATCCTTCGAAAATGTTTTAATACTGTGCCGATCGTAGATGTATTACGGCCATATTCTTTGGCGAGATCAACCAAACGCATCCCTTCTTCATACCTTTCTATTATCTCTTGCTTTGTTTGTATGGACAAAAAAAGCTCTCTTCTTCTTCTTTTCTCCTTTTCCACTTATCTCCATCACTTTCTTGGGGCCCATAGTGAATAAAAGTTAATACTGTACACACACGTAAAACTGCCCGAACACTTCGTGGCCAGTGGGATACCAGGAAGATGCTAGGCGATAGCCAATGGCAGAGCAGCTACAAGTATGTTTACGTTCGGTAAACTACGGGAGCTGCGAGGAGCAGCGCGCGCTGTATCTTTTGCCTTTCGTATCCTGAAATTTCTTTTGTAACAAGAGGCAATATTTTCCCGTTGAGGCGTGTCGTAACCTGAAAATTCTGTATGTAAAGACGTTTGTAAGTAGAGGTACCACTGTACTTTGCCAAAAGGAGCTTTATACAGTACCTAACTAGGTACTGTATATTGTTATAAACTTCTCCTGTAATAACTTTTAATACTTTTTAAAATTATTTTACCCACGGAGGACCCGACAGGATGGGGAATAAAGGAAGTGTGTGGAGGGGGAAAAAAAAGGTAGGGGAACAGACAAAAAGACAAACAAACCAACAACTAAAACAAACAGAAGACAAACTGCTTCCTCCATCAAAAATGTTTCAACATGAGTCTGGTTTCCGCACCTGTTAAAGGCAAGACATTTGTGCGTGCGCATCTGTGTGTGTACTGTATATAAGAGAGCACGCACAAAATAAGTGTGTGCATGTGAGTGGTTTGTCAGGAAACATACGAAGAGTGGGGCCGGTCGCAGCAGGTCTCCCCCTTGGAACCCCGAGCAGGCAAGGCAGCGCCACCAACCCCCACAGGGCACAAATGCCGGAGTTCAGCAAGCCCTAGGAAAGTCAGGTATCTGCCCCCGGAGGGACGATTGAGGGAGAACAGACTGCCAGGCGGCCGACGCGGCAGCCCACACCCCCAGGCCCGCCAACCCCCACCCCCCCAGCTGGGCCAACGCCAGCCCCCGGGGCCCTGGGCACCAAAAGGCCAGCGACCCCACCCCCCGGGCAAGAGACCGGCTTGCGCCCCCCAGCACAAGTCCCCCAGGCACCCCCACAGTGGGTCCCCCCCCACCAGCACCACCGCCGCACACCCCGGGGACCCCCATGCCCAAAGAAGTCCCCCAGCCCAGGGGAGCCCACATAGCTGAGAGGCACTACCCCCCTCAATCCAGCACCTCCCGACTCACAGACAGACCCATCCCCACACCTTCACGTACGTACCCACATGCACTCCCTCACTCTCACTCACCCAGACCAACCCATTCTCTCACTCCTGTACCCGTTCAATCTCACCCCTCATTCACCCTTATTTCTAAGGGCAACTGTGATGCAGATGCAGCAAGCCAAACTCTTACCAGTGCCTAGCAGCGGCCAGGGAAACCACCGGCGCAGGCCAGCAGCCACCCCCCCCGCCAACCCACCCCAAGGCGGCCGCAGCAACAGAATCAGACCCACACCCCCAGCGCCCACCCGAGTGACTGATCAGCAGATCACCACAGGCTCCCCGAGATGCCACCCGACATGCAAAGTGCCACACAAAACCGACCCACCATCACCATCTCCATTCATCACTCCCTCACTCTCACTAACTCTCTTTTTCAGTCCTGCTCCCACTCCCTTGATTGTATCTATACATTCTGCAGCACCCAGGGATTCTGACAACATGACGGGTCCCAGGCCCCCAGTAGGAGAAGGATAGCAGGGTGGGAGAAGACCCCCACCCCCTCCCCCTTGCACAGAACATGGTAGGTGTATGTCGGTTGTATAATGTGATTGTGTGTAAATGTGTGGACTGCCATAGTGCAGTTAAAATTGGGGGTGGTTGGAGAAGTTTTATCTATATTTAGTGATAATTTATTACTATCCATCCATTTTTTAAGCTTATTTAATTCATTATTTAGACTATGGATTAGTTCCTTAAAATTATTTCCAGAATAAAATATATTAGTGTCATCAGCAAATAATATTATTTTTAATAATTTAGAAACTTCAAATATGTCATATACTGTATATATGGCCTTGGGCTGCACGGTGGCGCAGTGGTTAGCACTGTGGCAGCACAGTTTTACCCTCGGCCGGGGGATCGCGGGGACCGTGAGATCGTGGGTTTGATCCCTGCCCCCGGCCAATAGTGATCTGTGTGGAGTTTGCATGTTCTCCCCGTGTTTGCGTGGGTTTACTCCGGGATTTCTCCGGTTTCCTCCCACATGCCAAAAACATGCAGGTTAGGGAGTTAAGGGGCGCTTGCGCACGCAGCGACCGGCAGCTGGTGGCTTGTCACCAGACTGCAAAACAAATCTACCTACGGGTACAAATAAGTAACAAAAAAAAAAAAAAAAAAAAAAAAATATATATATATATATATATATATATATATATATATATATATATATATATATATAGTGGGACACATATGTATCGCCTTAGGCCTCACATCTCAGATTAGAACAAAGAACTGAGTCTTCTTGGAGATAACAGGAGGATGTGAAAGTTTAGCCTTTGGTATGCAAGAGATGGCCTTGGGGGATTTCCGGGTGGCCGAAGACTATGAAAAGGAGGTTATAGGATCAAAGAGTAGATGCATTGTTACTTGTGATTGAAATGCAATGTGACTGTGAACTGGGAGAGTCCTGGTATATAAAGGACGAATGCTTCTGTGTTTTTCCTCTTTCTGCTTTGCTGATGTTGGAAGATGTGAATAAACCTGACTCGTGAGATAAACTCTGCCTCGTCATTTTCACATTTCCACACTGGTGACCCTAAGACGTATCATGGACGAAAGAAATTCCCCCGGGCCAGCCGAGTCAGGAGCTCCCAGCCAAGTGTATGCCGCTACAGTCCAGCTACCGGACTTTTGGCAGGACAACCCGCGCTCCTGGTTCCACTTGGTCGAAGCACAGTTCGCCCTCCAGGGGATAACGGTAGATGACACGAAGTTCTACCATGTGATTGCAAAGCTCGACAACCGCACGGCTCAGCATGTGGAGAGCCTATTGGAGCGGCCACCGGCCAATGACAAATACGGCGGGTTGAAGGCTGTGCTTATCCAGCGCTTCACTCTCTCAGTCGAGGAGAGAGCGGAGAGACTCCTGGCTCTGAACGACTTGGGAGATGGCACGGCCATTGACCTGATGGAGAACATGCTGAGGTTGAGGGGCTCAGACGACGACGACTTCATCTTCACCCACATTTTCCTCAGGACCCTACCGTCGGCCACAACAGCGGCCCTGGCCAGTTCGCCGTTGTTGGCCCAGCGGGACTTCCGTGCGCTGGCCCAAGAGGCGCATTGGATTCTCAACGCCAGCAAACAGCGCGCGGCCACCACAGCAGCGACGGAGTTCGGCTATAGGGGCGGTCGTGGAGCAGCATGTAGCCGGGGCTTGGCAGCCGCTCGCCTTTTTCAGCAGGACTTTGCGCGATAGTGAACGTAAATACAGTGCGTTTGACAGGGAGTTATTAGCTCTCCATTTGGCCATTCGCCACTTCCAGTTCTGGCTGGAAGGATGCCGTTTCACCGCATTCGTGGACCACAAGCCGCTGACTTTCGCGATGGCCAAGGTTTCAGAACCGTTGTCAGGCCAGCAGCAGATGGCGGGCGGCCAGAGACGGCGGTAGCAGAATCACCAACGGCTGCGGCGGCGGGGGCCAAGGATCACGGAGGAGACACCCTCTGTTTCTACCATCGCCGCTTTGCAGAGAAGGCACGCAAATGTATACCACCGTGTCAATTCAAGCGCTCGGGAAACGCCAAGACCGGGGGTCGGTAGCAGCTGCGACCCTCGGGGAGGAGAACAAGCTGCTCTACTTGAAGGATGCACGCTCGGGGAGGCATTTCCTCGTGGACACAGGGTCCCAGTTGAGTTTCATCACACCTTCCTCCGCTGACCGTCTGGCAGTTTCCAGAGGTCCCGGGGTGGCAGCAGCGAACGGCTCGGAGATTAAGACCTTTGGTGAGAGGACTCTGCTTCTGTCTTTACACGGCCGTACATTCGAGTGGACTTTTGTCATAGCAGCAGTGAATTTCAATATGTTGGGGGCTGATTTTCTGTGCTCACATGGTTTGTTGGTTGATCTCGCTAACAGGCGCCTGGTTAATGCACTTTCTTTCCATTCTATTCCCTGTACAGCCCGAGTGTCCCCGCCAACAGCACAAGCCAACATCACAGCTGCAAGCGGTAAGTTCCACACACTGCTCACTCAGTTCCCAGCACTCACGGTTCCCACATTTTCAGCAGCCGTCGCTAAACACGGGGTGGAACATTTTATTACTACCACCGGCCCGCTCGTTTTTGCAAAAGCTCGGCGTTTGGATGCAGCTAAACTGGCCATAGCGCGCGAGGAGTTCGGCAACCTGGAAAGGTTGGGCATCATCAGGCGTTCTAACAGCCCATGGGCTTCCCCGCTACACATGGTCCCTAAAGCTGACGGTTCGTGGCGACCTTGCGGTGATTTCCGCAGGTTGAACAACGCCACAGCGCACGACCGCTACCCAATCCCCCATATCCAAGATTTTTCCGTTCATTTGGCGGGGGCGCACGTTTTTTCTAAGATAGACTTGGTCCGCGGTTACCACCAAGTCCCAGTGCGCGCTGAAGACATACCCAAAACAGCGGTAATAACTCCGTTTGGTCTATTCGAGTTTTTGCGCATGCCATTTGGGCTTAAAGGCGCTGTGCAGACGTTCCAATGCATGATGGACGCGGTGCTGCGCGATCTCCCTTTCGTATTCGTCTACCTGGACGACATCTTAGTAGCCAGCGCGTCCGAAGACGAACACGAAAACCACCTCACGGCAGTTTTCCAGAGATTGGGAGAGCACGGTTTAATAATCAACCCAGCGAAGTGTCAGTTCGGGGTGGCGCAGATTGATTTTTTGGGGCATCGCGTCTCTCCAGAAGGAGCGGTTCCGCTACCTGACAAAGTGCGCGCGGTAGCAAATTTTTCCCAGCCACAAACGGTCAGGGCGTTACAGGAGTTTTTGGGAATGTTGAATTTTTATAATCGTTTCCTCCCCCGCGCAGCGCAGCTCATGCAACCACTGTACGCCGCGCTCAAAAAACAAAAACCCGCGAATAAAATCGAATGGTCTCTGGAACGAGAGCAAGCGTTCTCAGAAGTCAAGGCAGCCCTGGCCAATGCTGCGTTGTTGGCGCATCCGGACCCAACGGCCCGCATAGCGCTCACTACTGACGCATCAGATGTGGCTATGGGGCGGTCGTGGAGCAGCATGTAGCCGGGGCTTGGCAGCTGCTCGCCTTTTTCAGCAGGACTTTGCGAGATAGTGAACGTCAATACAGCGCATTTGACAGGGAGTTATTAGCTCTCCATTTGGCCATTTGCCACTTCCAGTTCTGGCTGGAAGGATGCTGTTTCACCGCGTTTGTGGACCACAAGCCGCTGACTTTCGCGATGGCCAAGGTTTCAGAACCGTGGTCAGGCCGGCAGCAGAGTCAGCTGGCCGCGATCTCAGAGTTTACTACCGATATTCAGCATGTGGCGGGTAAACTTAATGTAGTGGCAGACTGCCTCTCGCGCGCCGTGGCGGCCCCAGTCCGCGTAGGGATAGATTATGCAGCCATGGCCGCGGATCAGGCTAGCAACGCGGAAGTGTGAGCGCTCCAGTCTGGACCAACAGGGTTAAGGCTGGAGAACAGGGTGCTGCAAGACGGTATACCCCCCCAATCTGCGACGTCTCCACTGGACGACCGCGTCCTGTGGTACCGGCCATGTGGCGCCGCCGCGTTTTTGACTCGATTCATTCTCTGGCTCACCCAGGAGTGCGCGCGTCAGTCAAAATGGTAGGAGAGAAATTTGTATGGCCGAGCCTGCGCAAACAAGTTAAGGAGTGGGCAGCAGCCTGCGTGGCGTGTCAACGAGCCAAGGTACACAAACACACGAGAGCTCCCTTGGAGCCGTTTCACATCCCGGCTAAGAGGTTCGATCATGTTCACGTGGACCTCGTAGGCCCCCTCCCACCATCACAGGGGTGCGCACACCTTCTGACAATGGTGGACTGCACCACGCGCTGGCCGGAAGTGGTTCCACTGGCGTCAACCACAGCCGAAGAGGTGGCGCGCGCATTTTTAACTGCGTGGGTGGCGCGTTTTGGAGTCCCGTCGGACATTACGTCTGACAGAGGCCCTCAATTTGTTTCCGAACTTTGGTCAACAATGGCCCGCAGCCTGGGTGTCACAATTCACCGTACACCGTGTACAATCCGCAGGCTAATGGGTTATGCGAGCGTTTTCATAGGTCATTGAAAGCGGCCCTCAGGGCGTCACTTACGGATGCAATTTGGGTAGACAAGCTACCGTGGGTTTTATTGGGGTTGCGTTCTGCACCTAAAGATGACTTAGAAGCCTCCCTGGCTGAGCTAGTTTTTGCGCAGCCACTTCGGCTGCCCAGGGAGTTTCTCCCAGATAATCCTGCGCCAAATAGCTCCCCTTCTCAGCTGTTGCAGCGTGGCACGGAATCGGGCACGCTGCCTGGCCCCGTTCACCACAGTTTTCTGCGCGTTTTTGTACCTAAGACTTTGAAAAACGCGGAGTTTGTTTTTGTCAGACACGATGCTCATCGCCCACCGCTGCGGCCACCTTATGATGGACCGTTTAGAGTGCTGGAAACAGGGGACAAGCATTTTTTGCTAGATTTGGGGGGCAGGAAAGAAAAGATTGGCATTAACAAGCTCAAACCCATCTTTGTTGTGGCGGATGAGGATGTGCTATTGGCCAGGGCTCCTCGGCGCGGCAGACCCCCTCGGGGAAATTCCCCAGAACACCCACAGGGACTGACAAACAGTTTTCACCCCCAGACAGCAGCCCCTCAGCATGATGGCGCCGCAGAAGTGGTGAAGCCCACTTACAGCAGATACGGGAGGAGGCTGAGACCCAAGCAGCACGTGGGTTGATGTGTAATGATTTTATCATGACATGCAGACTGTTATTCTGTTGTTCCATCTTAGATGTTTGGGGGGGGTCATGTGGGACACATATGTATCACTTTAGGCCTCACATCTCAGATTAGAACAAAGAACTGAGTCTCCTTGGAGATAACAGGAGGATGTGAAAGTTTAGCCTTTGGTATGCAAGAGACGGCCTTGGGGGATTTCCGGGTGGCCGAAGACTATGAAAAGGAGGTTATAGGATCAAAGAGTAGATGCATTGTTACTTGTGATTGAAATGCAATGTGACTGTGAACTGGGAGAGTCCTGGTATATAAAGGACGAATGCTTCTGTGTTTTTCCTCTTTCTGCTTTGCTGATGTTGGAAGATGTGAATAAACCTGACTCGTGAGATAAACTCTGCCTCGTCATTTTCACATTTCCACAATATATATATATATATATATATATATATATATATATATATATATATATATATATACGTATACAGCTGTGTACAAAATTGTTGGTACCCCTCTGTTAATGAAAGACAAATCCACAATGGTCACAGAAATAACTTGAATCTGACAAAAGTGGTAATAAATATAAATTCTATGGAAATTAACCAATGAAAATCAGACAATGCTTTTGAATTGTGGTTCAACAGAATTACTTTAAAAAATAAACTCATGAAACAGGCCTGGACAAAAATGATGGTACCCCTAGAAAAGATTGAAAATAATGTGACCATAGGGACATGTTCAACCAAGATGTGTCCTCTAATTAATATCACAGGTGTCTACAAACTTGTAATCAGTCAGTCGGCCTATTTAAAGGGTGACAAGTTGTCACTGTGCTGTTTGGTGACATGGTGTGTACCTCACTAAACATGGACCAGAGGAAGCAAAGGAGAGAGTTGTCTCAGGAGATTAGAAAGAAAATTACAGACAAGCATTTTAAAGGTAAAGGCTATAAGACCATCTCCAAGCAGCTTGATGTTCCTGTGACTACAGTTGCACATATTATTCAGAAATTTAAGATCCACGGGACTGTAGCTAACCTCCCTGGATGTGGCCGCAGGAGGAGACGGATAATATGAATGGTACCAAAAGAGCCCAGAACAACCTCTAAACACATTCATGGTGAACTCCAAGGTCAAGGTACATCATTGTCAGATCGCACCATCCGTCGTTTGAGAAAAAGTGGACTTCATGGGAGACGACCAAGGAGGACACCACTGTTAAAAACAAATCATAAAAAAGCCAGACTGGAATTTGCCAAACTGCATGTTGACAAGCCACAAAGCTTCTGGGGGAATGTCCTATGGACAGACGAGACAAAACTGGAACTTTTTGTCAAGACACATCAGCTCTATGTTCACAGATGCAAAAATGAAGCATACCAAGAAAAGAACACTGTCACTACTGTGAAACATGGAGGAGGTTTTGTTATGTTCTGGGGCTGCTTTGCTGCATCTGGCACAGGGTGTCTTGAATGTGTGCAGGGTACAATGAAATCTCAAGACTATCAAGGTATTCTAGAGAGAAATATGCTGCCCAGTGTCAGACAGCTTGGTCTCAGTCGCAGGTCATGGGTCTTGCGACAGGATAATGGCCCAAAACACACAGCTAAAAACACCCAAGAATGGCTAAGAGCCAAACATTGGACTATTCTAAAGTGGCCTTCTATGAGCCCTGATCTAAATCCTATTGAAGATCTGTGGAAGGAGCTGAAACATGCCGTCTGGAGAAGGCACCCTTCAAACCTGAGACAACTGGAGCAGTTTGCTAGTGAGGAGTGGGCCAAAATACCTGCTGAGAGGTGCAGATGTCTCATTGACAGTTACAGAAATTGTTTGATTGCAGTGATTGCCTCAAAAGGTTGTGCAACAAAATATTAAGTTAAGGGTACCATCATTTTTGTCCAGGCCTGTTTCATGAGTTTGTTTTTTAAAATAATTCTGTTGAACCACAATTCAAAAGCATTGTCTGATTTTCATTGGTTAATTTTCATAGAATTTTTATTTATTACAACTTTTGTCAGATTCAAGTTATTTCTGTGACCATTGTGGGTTTTTCTTTCATTAACAGAGGGGTATCAACAACTTTGTCCATGTGTGTATATAAATGTTAAATAATTTGGGGCCCAATACTGACCCCTGAGGGACCCCACAGGCAATTCCCACACATCCAGACAGATATTCTCCCACCTTCACAAACTGTTGTCTCTCAGATAAATAACTTGTAATCCAATTCAATGCCATTCCCCTAATACCATACAATTGCAGTTTATCAAGAAGTATTGAATGATTTATTGTGGCAAATGCTTTTCTAAAATCTATAAATATACCAAATGCATATTTTCCTTGATCTAATTTATTGCATGCATGTCTTTGAAAATTGTGGGAGGAGCCATACTGGTCTGTAGTTTGTGTAGTGGTGTTTATTTCCTTGCTTGAATAATGGTATTACCTTTGCTATTTTAATTTTCTCTGGGAATGAGCCAGTTTGAAATAATAGATTACAAATATATGTAAATGGTTTTAATATGCCATCAACAGTTCTTTTTACTAGTTCCATATCAATACCATCACATTCAGTAGATAATTTATTTTTACACTTTTCAACAACAGATTTTACCTCTAGTTCATCCACCACTGAGAGAAAGATTGACCGAGGGTTATTTCCAATCAGTGTTTCACTCAAGGTGTCTCTTCCTTGGTTTATAATTTTTGCTGCCAACTCTGGTCCAACATTTACAAAAAATTTATTCATTCAATTTGCTACCATGTTCTTATCATAATTATCACTACAATTATCAGTAAAATACTCTGATATATTGTTTTCTTAGTTCCATTTTCCTTAATTTATTTAATAAGTCCAAGCCTCCTTTTATATTATTTTTATTTTCATTTAACATTTTCCTATAGTATAATTTTTTTACTAGTTTGTATTATTTCAGTTAATTTATTTTTATATGTTTTATATCTTTTTTTCAGATTCTTTAGTTCTTAATTTAATAATATTTTTTATAGAGATATTTTTTTTTTCTTTTTACAAGCATTTTGTAGCCCCCTGGTTAACCAGGGGCAATTTTTGTATGTATATTTTTTTTTATTAATTTCTTTAATTAAACAGTTTTTATCATATAATGATTTAAAAATATCAATGAATTTATCATATGCCAAGTCCACTTCTTTCTCTTTATAGACAACATCCCAATTCTGTAACATTAAGTCATCTTTTAAAGCACTGATTGTATCTTCTGTTCGTATCTTTTATAAATAATCTTTTTATATGGTTTATTACAGTGGTCAAAACCAAATTTATTGTCTAAGTTTTTTAAGCTGATTTAGGACAATTTTGATGTGCTGAATCCAAAAATCACATTGGTTTTGCTCAATCAGGTCAACTTTTTGAAGTATGGCCATATATTGTTTTATATATTTTTTGTTTGTTTGTTTGTTTTGTATGTTCGCTTTATATGATGCAAAATTCTTTTTTATTTCTTGTAATTTCTCGAACTCTGAAGAGTTTGCATGCACCAATTTATGACATGATGCCATAAATTGTCATGATGGCTGATTACTGTTGGACATCCCTGCCGCTGAGCATTCTCGAGGTTGGAATAAACGGATGTTGAAGCTTGGAATTTTGAACAATGATGACATAACATTCAATTTACATGTACTTATCTTTATCAGTGTCTACTATACAATTTACAGTAATCAAAGTTTGTAACATTTAATCAATAAATTGTGCTAGAAAACAATTTTTTTCTCTTAAAAACCTGACCTGATTGAGAGAAACAGATGTCATTTTCGGATTAAGTGGTGCAAAATTGTCTTAAATCGGTTGAAAAAAACCTTGACAACTTACAAAAAAATTATTTTTGTAATCCTGTGCTATTATTCTTACTCTCATTAACCCCATAATTAACATCTAAAGAAAAAAAAAATACAGGCAAGTGGTCACTAATGTCATTTATTAGCATACCACTCACCGTATTATATTTAACTAGAAAAGCACTCGGAGAGCGCAGACCTCCGCCAAGCGCCACAGTTCCCCCCATACAGTGTTTGTGTGTACTGTACGTTTTCAGATTCCTTGACCATGAAAACATATGACTAGCAATTAGATTCACAATGATAGGATAAGTGGTTCAGTAGTTATTGACGAAAATGGCATTTTCCGTAATGGCAGTTTTCTTCTGGACGGTGATCTGGATCACCACCAAAATGTAATCATGTGTAGGATACCCCATTTCTGACAATCTGTGAAAATTTCATGAAAATACGTCCATAACTTTTTGAGTTATCTTGCTAACAAACAAACAAACAGACAAACAGACAGACAAACCAACGCCGATGATCACATAACCTCCTTGGCGGAGGTAATAACATTGGTAAAAATGTTGTCTATAAAGGTAGCACAGTGTGTCTTTATGTCATGAGTCTGAGCGTGTTTCCACAGATCTCAGACTCTCAAGTTATTTCTGAGTTTTGTATATGTTATTATCATTTTTGTCAGTTTCTGTATATATTTTGGTTTGTTGACACTTGTGCCTCCTCTCTCCAGACACTCCCACTAGCTGCTCACAGTCTGCTCCCCAGTCATCTCAGCTGTGAGCAGTTGTTTAATTAGGTCACCTGCTCACTCAGCTGCCAGTACCTGCTGCTCATTTGTCTGCCTACTATTTAAGGACTGTCAGTTCATGTTCTCACTGTGGCAGTCTTAACGTGAGTTGAAAGGACTTGATTCCTCCGTGTTTTTTCTCCTCATCTCCTCCAGAGCATTACCAGCTCTGGAGTGGCTCTTCTCTGTAACTTTCCCCTCTTGTATTTTTTGTATTGTCTGCACTGTTTTGGAATTTTTGTTATTAAATGTCACAACTGCAGTTCACTGAGTGGGTCTGTCCGGAGGGGCCATTCATGACACGCTATTCTCGTAGGTTTTGTAATCTTTGGAAATAGGTCTTCTTCCGGCTTTCAGAGAGAGCAGATGCATTTCTTCTCCTCTCCCTTCTCCTCCTCCCCTTACTGATCCCAGCTTGCTGTGTCCTGTCTGTGTCTCGCTCTTCTTCTGCTGCATCTCGACCCAAACGGAAAATTATGGAATTGAGCTGGGCTTTAAATGCAATTGACACCACTTTAAAAGAAGATCGGGCCAGGGGGAGCCCATGTGGGGAGACTCATGGGACAATCAGAAACTCATGTGTCTGTGTGATTCGATTGAAGATGCGGAAGACATCTATCTGTTTGGCTTATGATCACAGGATCTCTACTGTTTGGCTCGGGAGTTTCCTGGTGTATCGGAAATTAAAGAAGTTGGAAGAGCTGGTCAAAATGCGGACCTGGCGAAGATCCTTCAACAATTCGACCAGCATGGGAGTGCACTGATAGCGGCAAATGGTGAACTGATTGGCGAACTGAATCAGAAGGTTGAAAACATCTTGAGTCGCTGGGTGCTCTCCAGGGAATGATTTTAAAGCCTGTGAATGTGTGATGCACAGAATCGCATGAGAGAGGAAATTTTTATGCTCTAAGTGGACTGTGCTCATCAGGCCTTGATTCGGCGTCCTTGGGAGACTCATTCCTCCAGGAGAAGAGATAAAGCAGAAGGGAGTTTTGGCTTCTCTTAACCCAAACAACTGCTGTTGTACAACAATCTGAACTCTCCAAGGACAGCGTTTTCATGTGACTAACATGGAATTTCACCATCTGGCATGAAGAGAGATGAACTCTGTGGACATATTTATCTATGTTTAGAATACATGGACAGCCGTTGCCTAGGAGACGATTTTTGTTGTGCACCAGTAACTGATACATTCACACTGCACTCACACTGATATCATATGACTGATATACACACACTGGTCTCTCTCTGCTTTGTTAATGTGTGGATCTGTTTGTAACTTGTCCGCTAAGTGTGCAATGAGGGTTTTTTTTTTCTCTCTGATCATAATCTTGCTCATCGAGCGCTATTCTGATAACTATGTTTTTTTCTCTCTGCCCAATGTGTCATTCTCTTCCCCTCTCCCTCTTTACCCCCACTGCATTAGGCGCCTGTCGGCTGCCGTGTCATTAGTGTGCGCTTAACATGAGCGCACCTAATGTCGTCAAATTCCTCGTATGTGTTAAACATGCTTGGCAATAAAGTTCATTCTGATTCTGATTCTGAAGGTTAAGCATATACACTGTATCTAAGAAATATTCTGTTGGTTTATGTTGTTTTGTTTTCATTAAATCTATATTAAAGTCACCACAAATAAAGATATCTTTTTATATTATTTTTGCATTCATCTTTTCCATACAATTTCTAAAATTTTCCATATCAGATCACGCTGCTCTACTGTATGTATACAACTTACTATTATGATTATTCTATTTTTCATCATAATTTCAATTGTTAAATATTCCATAATTTCATTCACTGTTGATGTCATGCTGTCCATTTTTTTACTTTTTAAATTTCTATCAACATACAGTGCTACCCCCACCATTTTTGCATTTCCTATTTTGTGTATGCATCTCAAATCCATGTAATTCAAAATGAACATCTTTTTCTTCATTAATTCATGTTTCAGTTATTGCTATAACCCTAAATGGGGTCTTAAATTGATTTAAAAACTCCTTAATACTATCAAAGTTGGCATTGAGACTCCTACTATTAATATGTATTATTGTCAATGTCTGATCCGAGTTCATAATTCCACTTAATTGTTGTTCATCATAATAAGTACACTTATTGTTAATATGATTAAGGTAGTTGTTATCTGTGCCATGAGTCAAGCTCAATTATTCCTTTGAGCTCAAACTGAATTAATTTCTGAGTTTTGCATTTCTATTATTATTATGTTGTCAGTTTTCTGTATATATTTTGGTTTATTGTCACATATGTGCCCTCCTCTCTCAGTCATCCCCACTCACTGCTCAGTCTGTTCCCAGCTGTGAGCAGTGGGTAATTAGGTCACCTGCCTACTTAGCCCACACCTGCTGCTGATTTGTTTGTCCAAGTATTGAAGGACTGCAAGTTCACTGTTTCACTGCTGCATCATTACATTGTTTGCATTGTATGGATGTCATCCCCTCCATGTACTCCTCTCCTCCTCCAGAGCTATCCCTGCTCTGGAGTGTATCATCTGTAAGTTACCTTTGTTCGTATTTTTGTGTTGTCTGCACCATTTTGGCATTTTGGTTAATAAATGCCATGCTGCAGTTCAGCACTTGAGCCCTTTTTTTCTGCCCCGGAGGGGACAATTCATGACAGAATGCTGCAGCCATAATCAGACCCAGCTGCTGTAGGTGTGCATTTTTGCCTTTTTTCTTTTTCCTTTTCTTTCACTCACCTGTCTGTGGACCGAACAATGAATTCAGCAGGTGGACGGGGCTACCCAATGCGTCTGGGGTGGAAGTGTTGCCAAGATCTTATGGAGATTGACGGGTTAATCTCCATGGCATACACATATTCCACCCTGGAGGAGGCATTGTGGTATCTGAAGCTCGCAGAGGCAGCAGCTCCCCAGTGCCCTCAGCTGATGGAGCACGCTGAGAGAAAAGAGAGGATTTCTCTGGTGGCTGCGGTGCAATGCGAGAATGGAGGGATGGAGAAGAATTCCCCAGAGAAGCCTGGGCACACGCCGAAGGGGAGGCGTTCCCAGGCCTCTGTCTTCTCCATTCCGTCCAGCCTCCAGCACCTGTTCCAGCTCCATCTACTCCATGACAATGCCGTCATCCCGCTTCAGACCGCCAGAGGAATTCTCCCGCCTCTTCGACAGCCTTCTTCCCAAGGTCGAGCACGACAGTTCCCGTAGCAGTTTGTCTCTCTTCTACTCCTTCGCCAGCTGTCCCATCAGCCCCCTCTCTGTCCATTGCTGCTGCAACTTCCTTCCCCTCCATGTGTTCTCTTGCCGCCTAGAGGTCATTCCTTGGTTCCCCAGCTACACCCATCTACGTGACTACAGGGGTGGCTCCTCCACAATCCTCCG
The DNA here is from genome assembly GCA_020510985.1 of Pholidichthys leucotaenia. Classification (NCBI taxonomy): domain Eukaryota; kingdom Metazoa; phylum Chordata; class Actinopteri; order Cichliformes; family Pholidichthyidae; genus Pholidichthys; species Pholidichthys leucotaenia. The sequence goes on along the minus strand of CM035840.1, from coordinate 410,661,251 downwards.
GGGGGCCCACATTCACCATGGCCACAGAGAGGGATGACATTCCACCTGCTGCAGCAGCTAACATCAAACACCGGGAGAGCAGGCAAATTTCATTTCATTTTAGTTCAAATTTTGATGATATGCCTTGCCTGATTCCCGGTAGAGAGGTTCAAGAAACGCAGTCGCCTGAGTGCTTCCCACCTGCTGCAGTAAACAATTCCTCACCTGCCCTCTCCGTGTCTCCCCCATCTGTCCCTGAGTGTCTGCCGGTCCCTGAACTGAGCTGCCGGACAATGGAGGAGCCTGTGGCCCTGGAGGACCCAAACCCAGTGCCAACGCGGAGCCAACCCCCAGCTGCTATGCCGGACGAGCCACCAGTGTGGTCCACTTCATCTGGGGAGACAAGTACTGCCATCACCATCATGCCTGCTGCGGAGGCCACTGCAGTAGAGTTCAAACCGGAGCTGGACCTCCTGGACCTGGCCCGAGATGTCGTCATCTGGATCGACGGAGTCCTGGATGGCGGTCGAGCTCGAGCTCAGGAAAGTGCTCTCTTTTGTTTTTTCTTTACTGTCCTGGAACAATCTTGCCTGGCTCTTGGTGAGGAGAGTTGGGTGCAGCCATCATCTGCACCTGAGCTCACCCCACTGGGCTCTGCCAATGCCGGTGACCCTGACCCTGTTCCTTTGTCTGTTTGTTCTGAGCCTTCTTCCAGGGTCGCCGGGGAAGATCTAACTTCACCAGATGTCTCTGTGGGTCCAGGCTCACCACCCGAGGATGTTGTGAGTCCAGCTCCCCCTGCTAAGGTCATTGCGGGTGCTCCATCCCAGCCCGGGACCTCCGTGGGTGCAGCTTCCGCTCTGCCCAAGGCCATCATGTGGGTCCCTCCTCAGTCTGAGTCTCCGTGGGTATGGCATCCCGGCCGGGGACCCTCGTGGGTGCTGCGCCCCAGCTTCAACCAAACATGGGTACTGCACTCCAGCTTGGGGCCGCCATGGGTGCTACGCCCCAGCCTGGGGTCCACTGAGGGTGCAGCGTTTGCCCAGCCCGGGTCCACTGAGGGTGCAACGTTGGCCCAGCCCGGGTCCACCAAGTGTGCAGTATTGCCCAGCCCAGGCCCACCAAGGGTGCTGCAGAGCTCCACCCTGGAGCCACCGCGGGTGCTGCAGAGCTCCAGCCTGGAGCCACCATGGGTGGTGCAGAGTTCCAGCATGGAGCCACAGCGGGTGCTGCAATGCTCCAGCCCGGAGCCACCGTGGGTGCTGCAATGCTCCAGCTCGGAGCCACTGCGGGTGTGGCAATGCTCAGGCCCAGAGCCACCACGGGTGCTGCCATGCTCCAGCCTGGAGCTACCGTGGGTGCTACTGTCTCTCACTTTAGAATCACCTAGGGCATTGAGGCCTTCTCTCCTCTGCCAGATGCCGCCGCGGGTCGTCCCTCACCACCTGACACTGTCGTCGCTTCCCCCTGTCGGCCCTACATACCGTCACTGGGCCTCCCCTTGGGAGAGCAACCTCCTGGATCACCCCTCCGGTATTGGTGGCTAAAGAACTCTGGCCAGCCACCCTACAGACTGAGCCGCTGGGTTGGGTGGCCCAAGATCTCTGGCAGGCCACCTGACTCATTCCACCTTGCCTTCTGTCCAGCCTGGGACTTCGGCCGGCCTACCAAACAGCTTACTTCTTTGGCCTAGGGGGCCCAGGGGCCTGGCATAGCGTGGGTGCAGGTCCTGAGTAGGGTCCAGACTTTAGTTCCCTCCTAACCTGTTTTTCCCCACCTCCCACCCAGGGTAGTTTTTTGCTGTACCCTTTCCCTTGGGGGAAGGGTCCTTTTTGGTGTTGCATGGGGGTGTCTGGTAACACACTTTTGGGGGGGGGAGGCTCTGTCATGAGTCTGAGCTCAATTATTCCTCTGAGTTCAGACTCAATTTATTTTTGACTTTTGCATGTCTATTATTATGTTGTCAGTTTTCTGTATATATTTTGGTTTATTGTCTCTTATGTACCCTCCTCTCTCAGACATCCCCACTCACTGCTCACAATATGTTCCCAGCTGTGAGCAGTGGGTAATTAGGTCACCTGCCTGCTTAGCCCACAATTGCTGCTCATGTGTTTGTCCAAGTATTTAAGGACTGCAAGTTCACTGTTTCACTGCTGCAGCATTCCATTGTTTGTATTGTATGGACTTCATCCCCTCCGTGTACTCTTCTCCTCCTCCAGAGCTATCCCCTATCCCTGCTCTGGAATGATTCCTCTGTAAGTTACTTTTATTCACATTTTTGTGTTGTCTGCACCCTTTTGGTATTTTTGTTAATAAAGGTCACAATGCAGTTCAGCACTTGGGCCTGTTTTTCCTCCCCAGAGGGGCCAATTCATGACAACCTGGGTCAATGTCACCTAAAATATCTTGTGGTTGCCGTTCAGTATTTACAAAGGTTTCAGCTTCACTTTTATCTTATATCCATATATTGATTAAAAAAACATAAACTTGGTTTTGTTTGCATTCAAAGCCAACCTATTAACATCAAAACATTTTATCTGCTTCCATTTGTCTCTCTCAACCAGTCTCAAGGTGTCCCTTAAATCTTTTCCAGAAAAAAAAAAGTGTGTATTGTCTACAATGGTCATTGTAGACAATACAATTCTATACCTCAGAGATCACTGAGGTATAGAATTTTGGGTGAGAATAACCAGAGGCCATACTTAATTAATGAGAGGGAGTATGGTATCAATTACGCGGCTGGCATATATCACACCCACAGTTACTATATTCATTCATAACAACCTCAAGTGTAATATTGCTTTTATACAACAGTTCCGCAAGCACAGTTTATCAAATGACAGCAATACTGGACAAAATATTATGATTTGTTTGTTTAACCAGCTATTTTGCGCAGCCGAGAAAAAAATAGTCCCTTCTAAATGTAACCAGTAATTATTGCTAAACATCTCAGTCAGCATGAAGACATCTATTGTAATTTCACACACATATAAATAAAATAAATATTGTTATCTGCAAAAGTCCTTGTTTATAATACATACCGGTCACATGTTGAGTCAGTACTGCAGAAGGGCCGAGATCAAAAATTGGCAAATGCCGGTGGCTAGATAGCATGCTAGCGAATTGGCTTTGGCACACTTTGCTCACTTTTTCTTGGCATTTTCAGATAAAATAAAGAGCCCATTACCACAAAGGTATTGTGGTTTGTTAATCGAGACAATAAGTCCAACTCTAGCACTGCCTTTTTTTTTTTTTTAACAGACATGAAATAGCTTAAACAATGTTTATATAAGGACAGACTTTGTAAACTCAAAGTTTTTTTTTTTTTTTTTTTCAAAAGGGTGGGACTTCTGGGTCATGGAGCTATAATTTATTTTCAAACATCACCTCACTGTGGAAATTAAGGTATCCAACACAGTATTGCAGTTCTCAAGTCTGCAGACTTGTCGGTAAATTACTGTTAGCAGTTAACAGTTAGTAGAACACCTTTGAAGCTGAGTGCAGTTGTCATAGAGTAGTTACTCCTGGAATCCCTACTGTCCAATCAAATTGCTCAGTCAGAACTAACTGTTGTATAAAATACAATATTATCCTGATATTTGGGCCGCCATGTGATATTATCGACATCTGTCTTGTTTAACTCTTGGCTAGATCTCACAACCCACTCACTTGCTGTGCTGATCTAACAAGGCAGTAAGCACTTAGCACATCCAGTGGATTGAAAAGATGAGTTTTTATTACTCTGATACTCAGCAAATTGAATTTGCATTTGTAACATTTATTAATACTTTTATTCAAGTGTTGTGACAAGTTTTTCTGCATCGATACAATACCATTGACACAAAGTATCGTGATGCTACACTGTATTGATTTTTGCCCCACCCCTCTACAAAATAAACAATTTTGGACCAGCGACTGATCCATGTGGCAGACCAAATTTTTACAGTTTTTTTTTTTACACTTTAGTGCCTGTTTACCATTTTTGTTTAATTTGGCAACAGTGTAAGTGCTACATGTGACATTCCATCCATCATATTTGTTCTTTTAATTTGTCTATTCTGGTTGGGGTGGTAGTTTATAAGCCCAAAGGGGTTTCTTTTTCTCCCCCACACTAAAGTTTTTTGTATTGTTTTAAATTTCTGTATATTGTTTTAAATCTGTGTAAATAAATGAAAATGAAGAATGAAAAAATGAAAATATTAAAAACTCTGTATGCCTAAAAGGGGTTGCTGATAGGTGTGTCATTTCATAACCTGACAACAATAAAAGCCCAACGCCATTGTAAACTGTATTGATGGACATTCGTGTGGTCTTCTATGTCAGCTTCACCATCAATATGAAAAATGATCAAAATTACTTTTATTTACTTTATCCTAATGCCTAATATAAGTGGCAAATGAAAAGAGTTGTTGGACACTGATTTGCTGTAACAGATTACAGTAAGTATAGCAGATGTAAAACTTAAAAAAAACAAACAAACTGGAACACTGAAGAAACCTAAGCGGTGGCTGGCACAAAGAGCTCTGCAATTGTGCAAAAAATTCTACTTTTAAATAGAAACTAAATAAATAAGAAAACAAGCAGTATACAGTTTGCTTTGCAACTCAAGTGACTGACTCTATGTGCTGGTAGCATCTGATGGGCATAGAAATTTCAGCCCCCTACACTGGTCTAACACATTACCTGTGTTGCAAATAGTCAGCTGACTTGGCAAGCCATGTAGGAATGTTTTTATTGATATTCACACCAGCAATATCATATCTAAAACATACATCATGGATCCTTTAGAAAAACCAAAAATACCATGAAAGAAAAAGATGCTCTTCACCAGAAGCCAACACCTGATTAGCTTTATCACCCCTTAAAGCAGCAGGACTATTCCCAGATGGCTGTTTGAACCTCTGCATGTGAATGAGACACATCTGAATGTCTCCTGTGAGTGCCGTTGCACCCTGTAAATGTCACAGAAGCAGACGATATATGGCCACCATGCAGAGCTGTATTAAAGCAAAAACCGCTGCAGCTTTACCGGACATCCATGGTAAATGGACTGTCAAAAATTACCATTGTCATTTACTATCATCACCCTTAGAAATCACTGCTTTGGATTTATGCACACAGGCAGATATATGTGTGTTTGTTTATATGTTCCTGAAAACAGATGCAAAAACAGAGATAAAAACAGAGGGAACGGAAAAAAGAAGTGGAAACAGAAGGGGAAAAAAATATGAGAAACAGAGTGGTTTCTTCCTTTATGTCTCAACCTTTCTGCCTGCATGTGGGTTTGTATATGTGCAGTTCAGCAAGTCCGCACATGTTTGAGTGTGTCAAAACAGTGCAATGCTCTCATCCAGCACACAACACTCCAGGTTTGTATCCCTCCAACTGCAGGTCACCAAGTGACATTGTGCTTTTATAGCTGCTCTCCATGGTGCTTCACATAATCTCTGAAATGACTAAATCCCTCAGCCAGCGTCCCCGACCCCCAGCATCCCTGTTAGTGCTGCTGCATTCACATGCTTTTATGTGGCTCTGAATTGGGATCAGTCATCAGCCTCATTCCAGGGATTGATACTGCCTCTGCTGTTCACATGCCTACAAGTCTGCAGAGCTCGGCAGTGGGCTGCTGTCTGTCTGGGCTTCTCCTTTATCCCAGCACTGAAATGGTTGGAAGTATAAGTGCAATAACCTTGAAACCAGCAAACTCTTTCAATTGCACTGTTTGATTTTTTTTTTTAAAAAATCAATCTTTAAAAAATAAAATGGCAAAAAGTCCATCTGCATTGTCCATGTTTAAAGAAAAAACACACTTGTTTAACTCCTTGATGAAAAGTAAACGTGCACACTTTTAACCACGCACACTAATAAACATACTATATTCTGTTTTACTTTCCTTTACTGTTTAGACATCAAACAATTCCTTTATTAGGTTTACCATTATAGGGCTCATGTGAGGCTTAGGAAAAGATTGTGAGTTTGCTTTAAAATCTTCTTTTACAGCTGTAATAATGTACGTTCTGTCACAACCATAATCATGCCATGGGGAAACCCAATGCATTGTGACGCCAAAAGGCATTTTAAAATTTTGTTTCATGAAACCAAGGACTCTCACTAAAAAATACATTAAGGGGCAGATTTACTAAAATGTTGTGCCATTGAAAAACCCTGTTTTTGCTTTAAAAAAAAAAGAAAAAAACAATTACTGTTGCGATTTACTAAAGGGGGCAGGGCAACATTAGTGGTGGAAAGGCATGGACTATGTTAATTTTGTGCCTGGCTTCACTGCATATATATTTGTGGGAGTTGTCATGTCAACTTGCAAATTTGAGTGAGGAGAGTATTTTAATGACTGGCACAGCGTGATTTACTGAGGTTTGTGGTTGTCAATCTCCTGCTAAATGCGCCAGGATTTAATGTCCATAAAAAAGCTTGTCTAAATTCATCTGCGCCTGATGATCACTGGTGCCGAGACACTGGCAAGAACCAAGGGCACGTGGCCAGAGAGAGAGAAGCTTCTCCCTGTGCATGACTTTATTTGGCATGACAGAACAGATTAGTGTGAACAGAAACGATCTCACAGAGATCGGGGTTGTGCTGAACTGGATATCAGCCAGCAGAGGATTTTTTTTTTATTTCATTTGTTTATATATAGCATAATAATTACAACAATAATAATAATAATAGTAATAATAATAATAATAATAATAATAATAATAATTTATTTCATTTATAATGCACTTTACATCTCTAGGCAAAATCTCTCCACAAATAGGATTAAGTACATGAATAAAAGCAAACATTAAGAACATACAATGACACACCAGGATATCCCTGGTGAGAATTGCTCTCAAATATTTTACCTGGTAAAATAAAGGTCAAATAAATGAAATGAAAAAGCTTTCCTAAACAATGAATTTGTACCCATAAAATAGTACAGCCCTTCCTACCTAGAGTGGACAAAATAAAAAGCACAGATCCATAACGTCCCCCGACATTGCAACATCGTAGTAACTCAATGACAACAGTCTCTGCTGTAGCTGTCCGAGGAATTAGTGAAATTGTGTGTGTTAATTTTATTATGTTCCAGACTTCAGTAAAGATAAAACACACATACAGTAGTTATGAAAAGTCATGGACTGGGAGACCTGTAGATTTTGTTAAAAGAAAGTTATTCACATAATAAAACCCCCGAGTCTCCATCAAACCATCCTGACAGTTCTTGTGTTAATAAAATAAGCATGTTGGTCAATAATCAATTTATTCATGAGTAGTCCTTAATTTATACATATTAAACAAAGGAGTCTGCCATGTGAAATGAAAATCAAAACTTTGATGTATGACAAACACATATAAACTGTTTTACTGGGGTTTGCCCTTAAATCAAAGCTTAAAAAAAGCTTGAAAAAACTATATTATGCTCCACTGAACCTTTGTTGATGACCCGCTTCCTCAGGTGTGCCTGTACGCAATATTGTGGTGCTCTTGGTGGATGGGTGGTCATTAATGAAATGACGTGACTGTGTCTGTGTTCATAATTTTGCATGCTGATAGTAGATCGCTGGCAAAACTTGGCCATTCCCTGAGGCACTCTGTCTAGTTTGCACACTCGCTAATTTGCACTGCCTTAGTAAATCTTCTCCTACATGTCCAAAATGAGACTGGTTTCTTCTCAGTTCACAGTTCTCCTGTCTAAATCTAACTGAAACATTACATAGGACAAATATACAGAACAGTAAATAATTATGTTCTATATACACACATCAGCCTGCAGCATCCCATCTTATTACACAGCAACATATCCACTGGTTTGGCCATGTCTTCCACCTCCCACCAGAACACCCGACAAAAGCCATCCTTATGTTCAACCCAAGGGCCTCAGGGTGGAAAAGACCTCAGGGCAAGCCACGCACCAGATGGTTTAATGGGGTGGAGAGGTTGACAGCTCGGAGTCGCTGTTGACGATCCAGAGGAGCTGGCCCAAAACCGGCAATGTTGGCATGCGCTGGTTAACCAAATTGGCTCTACGGATGGTGATGGCCACCCAGCCCTCACCCTGCAGGAGTAGTAAGTTAAGTTAAAATAATTATGTAAAGAAAAATGCATAACATGGGATGCTGAAGATATTGCTCACCAGTGTATCATTACTTTACTCTCTGTTTTTTTGTTTTTTTTGTTTTCCGATTGTGGGTAATTTAACCCCTTAGCATTCCAGCCAATTTCCAGCCAATGTAAAACATCCCACAGGTGGGACACTGGAATTTAAGAGAAAAATTAATGTTTTAAAATAACTCCTACAATGAGTTCAGACTGACGATCAGTCTGAAAAAGACAAATATCATGGCCCAGAATACTGACTCAGCTCCAGACATCATCACTGACAACACTCATCTCATGGGGGTAGACACCTTCACCAACCTTGGGTCTACCATCTCCTGCTTCCTGCCCCTGGATCCAGGAGTGGGAACAAGAATTGCCAAAGCCACTGCTGTCATGGAAAGACTGAACAAGTGAGTGTGGAGCAGCAGCCAGTTGACTGGCAACACCAAGCTATGCGTCTAACAAGCTTGCGTACTCAGCACCATCCTCTACAGCAGTGAGTCCTGGACCACATATGCCAGTCACAAGAGAAGGCTAAACAGCTTCTCCCTGAGTTGTCTTTGCTGCATTCTGCACATCAAGTGGCAGGACAGGGTGACCAACACAGATGTCCTACGCATCCCCAGTTTGCATGCACCGCTCAGCCAGAGACGTCTCAGATGGCTGGGTCATGTGCGACTCATGGATGTGGGATGCATCCCAAAAAACATGCTGAAAAGTGAGCTGTGTGAGGGATCCTGCCCAATTGGATGTCCACAGCTCCGCTTCAGAGATGTCTGCAAACGTGACATGAAGCTGGTGACATCAATCCCAACACCTGGGAAAGCACAGCAGACAACCGTGAAACATGGAGGGCCACTGTCAAGGATAGAGTGAAGCGGGCAGAGAACGTCAGGAACATCCAGCTTGCTGACAAGAGAGCCAGGAGAAAAGCAATAGCAGCTTCTGTCAGAGCACCATCCTCTTTTGTGTGCAACCAGTGTGCAAAAGACTGCCATTCTAGAGTGGGACTCCACAGCCACTCTAGAAAATGTCAACCCAACCCCTAGCGCTACACCATCATCTCCTGAGACGAACGGATACCAGTAAAAACACAAGGTTACAAAAATATTTTTTTTGTAAGTTGTCTGTGTTTTTTCAACTGATTTAAGACAATTTTGCACCGCTGAATATGAAAATGACATCCATTTCTCTCAATCAGGTGCTAAGTAAAAACCTGTACTTACTTAGTACTTACTTAGTACTGTGCATGAACTTACCTTTATATAAAGGCAAGTACATGTAACTTGAATGTTACGTCATCATTGTTCAAAATTCAGAGAATTTCAAGACATAAAAAAGAATTTTGCATCACATAAAGCAAAAATACCCATACATGTAAACAAAAATGTGTAAAAAAACATGTGGCCATAATTCAAAAAGTTGACCTGTTTGAGCAAAACCAATGCGATTTTTGGATTCAGCACATAAAAATTGTCCTAAATCAGCTAAAAAAAAAACCTTAGACAATAAATTTGGTGTTGACCAATGTAATAAATGTTTTTCTCTGTTTCCTGGAAAAATAAGTTTGGGTTCCGTTATTTTATGTCTTTTCCCACATAAACATACAAGTGACTTTGGGCCCTATTGTGAAAGTCAAAAGAGCATTTTTGCACCACACTTCCCACCTTATGCTAGTGTTTTTGTTAGTTTCTGTCAGTGCATTGTCTGTTTTTTTTTTACACTTTGCGTCGCACTAATCACCAGTAGACAGTGCAACGGCTTTGCTCTGGGAGGAGGAGGCTCATTTCAAAGAGGTGTGACAGCACACAATATCATGCGCATCAGTATTTTGTTCCATTTTATGACAATGCACTTTTGATCAGGAAAAAGGAGGTCTGTCATCATAAGGGTATTGTTTAATGCTATTTCAGTGGTGTGTTTTGAAATTGTGCTGCTACGGAGCTCAGGAGCTCAGGAGGAAAGAGTATGTGCTGGGAATTTCAGTTATTTAATGGAGACAGTTGTAAAAGTTACAATCAAATCACCCATCATTTTAATTGTAATATGACGGAACATTTAATAGTTTTATATTCCATCCAGATTCTCATTTTAATTGTGGACTTACTGTTGGAGTCTATAGATTAGGCATTAATATATTTTAGGGGAATGAATGAATGAACATGAAGCATATGTGTATTCCGGTGTGGATGCGATGCACTGGGGAGGCATGGTGGGATGCTGTCAGTCTGAAGATTTTTATTCCATCCATATTTTCATTTTAATCAAGGATTTATTAGGCCTTAACATGTTTATTTTTAGAGGAATGAATGAATAAAAAAATTTAAAACATATTACAAAAAGGGCAGCTCAGTATTACAGTGGTTAGCACTGTGACTGCACAGCAAGAAGGTCACAAGGTTGAGTCCACCCCTCACCATCGTAGGTTCAATCCCATCCCCTGGCCATCAATGACCTTTCTGTGTGGAGTTTGCATGTTCACCCCGTGTCTGCGTGGGTTTACACCTGGTACTCCAGTTTCCTCCCACAGGTCAAAGACATGCAAGTTAGATTAATTGGAGACTCTAAAGTGGCCTTAGGTGTGAATGGATTGGTGCCTCACATTGGCTGCCTCATCCATTCAGGTGGATGCCCTGTAATTTCCCTCTGGGATTAATAAAGTATACTAAAATTTAAAAAAAAAATGAATGAATGAATGAAGGAATGAATGAACAGGGATTGTGTGCATGTTGGTTTTCACTCTAACTTCCAGGAGAGACAGGAGGTAAGTCTACATCTGCCTCAGCTGGGGCAGCCTCTGATCGCATCTGGAAAGACCCGTGGTTAGGTTCCCTCACCAGCCGGTGTCATGAACCCTCCCGTGCGCTTTTCTAATGCAAACGGCGAGGAGTGAAATAATGAGGATTTACCTGCAGGGTTCCACCAACACACATTCATTAACATAAAGACTTACAAAAGGTTTGATGAAACACTTACAGTGGGAGTTCAGGGGCTGGCATCGCCCCACGAACGCATGAGATAAGGCGTGAATCCACGTCGTAGTAGAGCTGACAGTTCACTGATGTGCACAAACAGGCAAACGATCAGTTAGACAAAGACCCAGCAGTGCGTGACTGGAAAAAGGCGCTTAAGTGCACGCACTGCTGGTTATAGTATAATGAGGAGCACCTGGGTGAGGACTGGGAAAGATGATTAACGGGGCTGAAAACAGCTGATGTTAAAGAGAGAGAGAGGGACGTGGCCGGACCGGCAGACTGTCAGCAGTGCTAACAGAAAGTAGGTCACAGAGGCTGTCCAACAGCTGTCAGTCTGACAGTAGCTATGGATACGGAATGCAGACAGCAATACATAACATACACATAAGCTGTGGCACCTAGACCCACAGAAAGGGCAGGACCGATCTGGGGAAACCAAGCCGGCTCGGTTCCTGACAACCGGTGTTTTCTTCCATTTGGAGGATAGAGGGTGACAAAGTATTATGCAGGGTTGCAAAGTATCGTGCTGTCCACATATAATCTATAACAGGGGTCACCAACTAAAAGTGCAAGAGGTCCGATAAATCAGTCCACCTCCCAAGGGCTGGGGATCTTTAGGCACCTCATGATACAATTATGATCCAGTGTCTCCTATTTTATTCTGAAACAATTCTTGATGCATTTTTGTTTGTTTGTTTTTTTCAGGATTTCATTCCTCTCACTGTGTGACAGCTTGATACTTTTAAAGCCGTGTTTGCGATGACTTACGAATTTACTTCAAACATCTTTTAATTAAAGAAATGGAAGATAAATGTAACAGGTCACATGGACAAATTTATCTGAAAATGTTCTTTTAAGAACTGTCATCTTTTCATGGACGTTCTTTCAGAAGAGCACAGCTGTCTCCAGCAGGCCAATATCATTTGCTTTTACACATTATTTTATGAAGCAGATGTTTTAGCTGCTTTTAGTTCCATGTCATTTTTTAGCACAAAAAATCAAATAAATTCCCTGCTCAGTTTCCAATAAAACATAATAATTTAATCATAATAATGCAGGAGAACACTAAATGTGTTTTTGACTCCAAATAAATAGCTTTAAAATTCTAAAATCTACAACGTAAATCCTAAAAATGGAAAGTTTTACAGGAGAACACAAACTTAATTACATATATTTAAAAAGATTAATATCTAAAAAACAAAATCTCACAATTTCCGCCTCTATACTATATTTTCAGTATTAAAAAACATTTCAAACTGTAAGCCTAAAAAGGGGCAGAAAATATAATTAATTCCACAGTACAGAATTTCTTTGGAGGTTTTTAATGTCAATGTTTTTATCTTTTTAACCTCGTCTGTGTCTGTCTGGGTAACACTCTGTCACAGGGGGAGAGGAGGTGGATGTGTGATGAACTTTTCATGTTCGGTAACACACAGAGCAAATTATTGTTTTTACATGACGTCAGAGGGTCGTGGAAATTACCTCCATAAGCAGCATCGTGCAGCCCAATGGGGATGTTGTCCCAGGAAGGTGTGGAGGAGCCGCGGGGACCTTCCGTCAACAACCCACCGGGTGGAAACGTACCATCGGAGGCAGCCAGAGTGGTGGAGGACACAATTTCACAGCAGCGTTTCATTCCACGGGTTACACCAGGAAGGAAGCGTGGCTGTCCACCCTCAGCAATCGATGATTTTATCTCCTGCTGTATCCCACGGAGAACATCCAAGGTCCCACGCCATAAAATGTTGAGGTAGCCGCTGCTGATACAGCACTTCAGTTCCGCTTTTTCGTTCGGTTAAAACATAACAGTATAATTTTTCCCCAACTTATATGAAAAAGCTTCGGAGTCCCGACTGAGGACTCTTGGGTTCCAACTCCGGACCGGAGTCCGCCAATTGGTGACCCCTGATCTATAATTTCTGTGTCTCTTTGGTCATCTCCTTTGATCAATCTTTTGATCAATGCACACACAGCTGTTGTTTGTTGGTTAGATGTATTAATCTGAGGACAATCAAATACAAACTATCCCCTTTTACCCTGTAATATAGACTATTCCAGATCATTCGAGAAACACCAGAGTTTTTCCCTCCACAGAAAAAAAAAAAAAAAAAACAGTGCGTCGTCCTTTTTTCTTGAAGTTTCATGCCTATTCATGTCTGCATGTTGCATCCATACTCACTACACTAAACCATTCAGCTTGATCAACATTACCTCTTCCCCATTTGTCCTCTCTAAAATCAGTATCTGGGTATCAACTATGATTAACGCCTGCTTAATGAATCAGAATCAGAATCAGAATCAGATTTATTGCCATTGTTCATGTAGTACACAAACTAGGAATTTGTCTCAGTGCAATGCTGCAACATTAAACATGATAAAATAAAAGAAATAAACTATACATGCAATAAAGTGTAGAATAAGAATGAGTAATACTAGTCAGCAGTTTTAAATATATTAGCGAGCAGCAGATATTGTGGAGAACCATATAGTGCAGTCGGTAATGCAAAAAGAAAACAGTGATGATTGACATGAGTCTGGTTGAGCTGCTGTACGTAGTGCACGAGAGTCAGTAAGTCACTTAGTGTTCAGCAGTCTGATGGCAGAGGGGAAGAAGCTGTTCATGTGACGGGAGGTTTTAGTCTGAATGGACCGAAGTCTTCTACCTGAGGGGAGAGGGGCAAACAGTACGTGACCAGGGTGTGAAGGATCGGCTATGATCCGGCCAGCACGCCTCCGGGTCCTGGAGATGTACAGATCCTGGAGAGATGGGAGCTTGCAGCCGATCACCTTCTCAGCAGTGCGCATGACGCGTTGCAGCCTTAGTCTGTCCCTGAAGTGGCTCCTGCGTACCACACGGTTATGGAGGTGGTGAGGATGGACTCGATGATGGCTGTGTAGAACTGCACTAACATCTTGGCGGGTAGCTTGAGCTTCCTCAGCTGCCGCAGGAAGAACATCCTCTGCTGGGCCTTTTTGATGAGGGAGCTGATGGTCGGCTCCCACTTGAGGTCCCTGGTGATGGTGGTGCCTAGGAAGCGGAAGGAATCTGCAGTGGTGATGGGAGAGCCTGTGAGGGTGAGGGGGGGCAGAGGGGTTGTGACTTTCCTGAAGTCCACAATCATCTCCACTGTCTTCAGAGCGTTCAGCTGCAGGTTGTTGTTGTTGCACCAGGACGCCAGCTGGGCCACCTCTCTCCTGTAGGTGGACTCGTCGCCGTTGGAGATGAGCCCGATGAGGGTGGTGTCGTCCGCAAACTTGATCAGCTTGACAGACTGGTGGCTGGAGGTGCAGGAGTTGGTATAAAGGGAGAAGAGTAGGGGGGAAAGTACACAGCCCTGGGGTGATCCGGTGCTGATGCTAACAGAGTCTGAGACAGTCTTTCCCAGCCGCACATGCTGCCTCCTGTCCGTCAGGAAGTCGGTGATCCACCCGCAGAGGGAGTCAGGCACGTTGAGCAGGGACAGCTTGTCCCGGAGCAGAGCGGGGCGGATGGTGTTGAATGCAAAGCTGAAGTCCACAAACAGGATCTTGGCGTAGGTTCCCGGGGAGTCCAGGTGCTGCAGGATGGAGTGGAGGGCCAGGTTGACTGCGTCGTCTACAGACCTGTTAGCTCGGTAGGCAAACTGCAGCGGGTCCAGGAGGGGAGTGGTGATGGACTTGAGGTGGGGCAGGACCAGGCGCTCAAAGGACTTCATGACTACAGAGGTGAGCGCTACAGGTCTGTAATCTCTAATGCTAAGCAGGGTTACTATCACATGTATTTTTGTGCATGTGCATGCCCTTTAGCCAGAGCAAAACCTTAAACAAGCCATCATAATCAGACTTCACTTAAGATAATATGTTTCTGTGCAATATGGGGATGGGTGGGAGTGATTTGGATTGGATTACCCAAAACACACCTCTGAATAATTAGACCAGCCTTTTTGCACTGTTTGCTGGCACACGGACTGTTTTAGTGGACGCTCATAATAACAAAACGGACTTGGCCACACCCACAGATGCACTATGCACATTTGACTATGGACAATTAAGGTAGCAAATACACCACATTATTGTGACTATAGCTTAACGACCGAAATGTTAAAGCTGTTGTTTGCAATACTATTTTGGTTGTTTTATGCATGACCTCCCCATGCAACTGGATAAAGTTTGTCTTCATTTTCCTCATTTATCACCACTGTGGTCACACTACTTTCATTTCCTGCTCTTTCCTCTGCCAGCCAGTGGGCCGGTAAACCCTTGATATCTGGCATATTCTGATTATCAGCACCAGATTTCTATAAACAGCTCTTGTTTAAAAAAACATACATACTGTATGACACAAAATGGATTTTTATAAATAGCTGCACCTTCTGGGTTCATAAAGTATAACTTTAATTAAATCACTAACAATAATGGCTTTTCTAGCTCAATTAGAGAAAAAATATGGATTCCTTCCCTCGTGAGGAAAAATAATATAGACGCTTTAAATAAACCTTGTTGCCTCTTAGTTGCAACTTCTGTTTTTTATGGCAGCTTTTCTTGAAAGCATGGGCTTCACAAATTAAAAAAAGAAAAAATATATATATTCTTTATCAGTCAGGTTCAAACTTTCCTGTGTAGGAGTTAGCAGATCACTTTTGCAGGATGTAGCTTTGACAATGACCCTTTTCTTCAATTTCCACCAGAGTTTTAATTATTTTTTTTTTTTTTTTTTTATCAGATTGAGAGCCCAACTCTTTGCTGGCCACTTCATATATCTGTCCCTAAGAAAAAAAATCTGCTAACACTGTATAACACAGCCCATGAAGTACTATGAAATTAGTATGCTTTCATTGTAACAATTGTTTTTGTTAACCATAAAAGTACCTCGTTGTTATCATTTATAGTGGGTGTAGAAGAGAATCACTCAACTCTAAAAGAACACATTGGTTGCTTTGCAGTGGAGCTTGAAATATCTGACTGAAAGATATAACAACAGGTCAGAAAAAAAAACAAAAAAACATAATCACTGAGTTAGACAAAGGATCCCCTATTGATGTAGTATTTTGGTTCTCCACATTTAGCTTTAATTACAGCATTTAGTCTGTTGGGACACGCAGTGACATTCACCCTTTTCTCCTTCAACCACTGTGTGGTCAGTTTTGCTGCGTGTGTTGTGTTATTGTCATGTTGGAAAGTTAACCCTCATCTTATTGTCAATTTTCTGGCACAGCAGGATTTCTTCAAGAATTTGATAGTATTTTGCTTCATCCATTTTTTCCTTCTATCCTCACAAGTATACCAAGGGCTGAAATGCTCCATGAATAGCAATATTTATGCTGAGCTAACTGAAATGACAACAGTTGAGCAAAGGTAGAAATGTGAAACTGTGATTAACTACAGTACACATGACTGACTTTACAAATAAATTTTAGAAGGCAGTGATCCTTTATCCAATTCAGTGCTTCAATTTTTTCTGACCTGTTACTGTTTTATATTACAGTTGGATGTTACAAGTTGCACTGAATAAATATAGGTGGATATAAGTACCCAGCAGTTACCTTATCAGAACCAATATGTGCATTATCCTGAAATTACTCAGTTCTTACTGGCTTCTAAATTTGTAATTACCCATTACATACTTTGTGCTGTGTTTTCCTATCACTTCCCTCATTTTTAATTTCTCTGAAAATACAAATTAACTTTGAAGTACTTATGAAAATAGGATGCACTAGTACCAGGTAATTTCAAAGTAAGTACAACAAAGCACAAAACCCAGTGAGTACCAGTAATGTGGACGAATTACAAAATTAGAACCCAGTAAGTTCTTGGCAAACACAAAATTTCAAAATCAATTATGGGTATGTAAGAAATTAGAATGTAGCATGCACCCGGCAATTTTGGAGTAATTACACATAAAATTATTTTAATATGTTTTGGTTTTTTTGTTTTGTTTTTTTTTCTCTGAAGCATAGAAGCAACAGGGTTCTTATATATGGTAACTGTGTGGTACCTATATAGCAATACAGGGTCCTTGCATGATAAGTATATGCCACTTATTGTAAAAACATGTTACTCTGGAAAATGACTGCATCACCCCAGACCTACTTTCCAATGATGGAATGAGAAAACTGTCCAAAACTTCAGTGTAAATCTGTGAATTTACTGTAGCGGTAATGACAGCCATCTCATACAGAGGTGTGAAAAAGTGTTTGCCCCCTTCCTGATTTCTCATTTTTTTGTATGTTTGTCATACTTAAATGTTTCAGATTATCAAACAAATTTAAATATTAGACAGTGACAACACAAGTTAACACAAAATGCAGTTTTTAAATGAAGGTGTTTATTATTAAGGGGAAAAAAATCCAAACCTACATGACCCTGTGTGAAAAAGTGATTGCCCCCTAAACCTAACTGGTTGGGCCACCCTTAGCAGCAACAACTGCAATCAAGAGTTTGCAATAACTGGCAATGAGTCTTCTACAGCGCTGTGGAGGAATTTTGGCCCACTCATCTTTGCAGAATTGTTGTAATTCAGCCACATTGGAGGGTTTTCAAGCATGAATTGCCTTTTTAAGGTCATGCCACAGCATCTCAATCGGATTAAGGTCAGGACTTTGATTAGGCCAATCCAAAGACTTTATTTTGTTTGTCTTAAGCCATTCAGAGGTGGACATGCTGATGTGTTTTGGATCATTGTCCTGCTGCAGAATCAAAGTGCACTTCAGCTTGAGGTCACGAACAGATGGCCGGACATTCTCCTTCAGAATTTTTGGTAGACAGCAGAATTCATGGTTCCATTTACCACAGCAAGTCTTCCAGGTCCTGAAGCAGCAAAACAGTCCCAGACCATCACACTACCACCACCATATTTTACTGTTGGTATGATGTTCCTTTTCTGAAATTCCATGTTACTTTTATTCCAGATGTAATGGGACACACACCTTTCAAAAAGTTCAACTTTTGTCTCGTCAGTCCACAGAGTATTTCCCCAAAAGTCTTGGGGATCATCAAGATGTTTTCTGGCAAAACACAGATGAGCCTTTATGTTCTTTTTGCTCAGTAGTGTTTTTTGTCTTGGAACTCTGCCATGAAGGACATTTTTGCCCAGTCTCTGTCTTATGGTGGAGTCATGAACACTGACTTTAACTTAAGCAAGTGAGGCCTGCAGTTCTTTGGATGTTGGTGTGGGGTCTTTTGTGACCTCTTAGATGAGTCATCGCTGCACTCTTGGGGTAATTTTGGTCAGCCGGCAACTCCTGGGAAGGTTCACCACTGTTCCATATTTTCGCTATTTGTGAATAATGGCTCGCACTGTGGTTCCCTTGAGTCCCAAAGCTTTTAGAAATGGCTTTACAACCTTTTTTCCAGACTGATAGATCTCAATTACTTTGTTCCTCATTTGTTCCTGAATTTCTTTGGATCGCAGCATGATGTCTAGCTTTTGAGAATATTTTGGTCTACTTCACTTTGTCAGGCAGGTCCTATTTAAGTGATTTCTTGATTGAGAACAGGTGTGGCAGTAATCAAGCCTGGGTGTGGCTAGAGAAATTGAACTCAGCTTTCCAAATATGTGATAAACCACAGTTAACTTATGTTTTAACAAGAGGGCAATCGCTTTTTCACACATGGTCATGTAGATTTGGATTTTTTTTTTTTTACCCTTAATAATAAGCATCTTCATTTAAAAAACTGCATTTTGTGTTTACTTGTGTTATCTTTGTCGAACATTTAAATTTGTTTGATGATCTGAAACATTTAAGTGTGACAAGCATACAAAAAAATGAGAAATCAGAAAGGGGGCAAACACTTTTTCACACCACTGTATGTTAAGCTACGTTTACATTATAACGTTTGGACCGACTTTTACTGACGTTTTGAAAAATCAGAGAAATCAGTCCAAATGTTGGTGAAATTACTTTTACAAACTTTTACAAACTTTTGCTAGCATTTCTTAGCATAGCATTCAGCGTTGTCAAACTTTTGCCAACTTAAGCTAGTGTATGTGCAGCAGTAGCCAACTTAGGTTAACTTAAGCTAAGAATACTCAGCACAGTTAAGCTGACATCATTGTCAGGCAATGTTATGTAGAGATCAGCATTTGTGGAGGCTTCCTGCCATCCTGGACCTGCTTTTTTGTGTGGATTCACACTACAACATTTGGACCAACTTTAACTGATGTTTTGGCAAACGTCTGGCTCTGCTGGCAAAAGTTGATAAAAGTTAATGATAGTTGATGTTTGTTTGGAAACGCTGGCGAAAGTTGTATTCGTTGAGACTTTTCAGCATGCTGAAACTTTGCCAACATTTGGAAATAAACGTTGGTGAAAGTTGTTGTCAGTTGTTGTCAGTTTATAAAAGTTCCTGAGCACTGGGCTAAGTTATGCAGTGTTCGCCTCAGTCAGCCTAAGTAAAAAGTAGTTTAATGATAAAATCCATCTTAATTTGGGTCAAGTTTTCAAAGTAGTTTGTTAAAAAATGCTAACTAGCCTGGAAGATAACATCTGTTAGGCCAGAGAGTCCTGATTAGCTCAACACAAGTAACGCACCACGAAAAGTAACGTCACCAAAAAATTCCATCTCAACTCGCACCCAGTGAGCAGACACAGACTCAAAAGCAGATTCAATTACCTTTATTGTGTGCTGAGTGTGTGTGTGCGTGCGTGTGTGTGTGTGTAGGTGCAGCAGCCCGGGGTGAGCAGAGCACCGTGCAGCCTGGCAACCCTAGGAATGAGCAAAGACAGGGAGGATTAGTATCTGAACCCTGGAGGGAATATACAGGGATGTTAGCGTTTATTGTCAATGAGATGGTGGACAGCTCAGGTTAGACCCGAAGACTCCGGCCAGGGAGACAGCGCCCTCAGTCCCGGTTGCAGATGGAGAGGATAGTGGTGTTGTTGAGGTGCAGCGTTGCTCGGTCAGCCGCCAGGAGGGAGAGGTCTGCCGCTATGGATCTCCTCCTGTGCACAGGGGATTAGAGAGCAGAATAATGATGAGGGAAGAGATGGCTTACTTGCCGTGGAGACGTGAGTCCTTCCAGATGAATGATGAAGGGAGACGAGTTTCACAGGAGAATGTAGATGACGAGAAGGTAGATTTTGGAGGAAGCCAAAGATGTGTGCCGGTCTCATCAGACCAAGGGAGTAAGACGACTCCATGCTGCCCACAGGTCAGCACGGCTTAAATAGCTCCGGTGATGAGGGAGAGCAGGTGTGCGCGCAGCTGTGGAGAATCAGGCAGGTAGAGCGAATCGTTACAGCCTTTTTGCAGGGGGTGGGGCTTAAGTGAAACTTTGCAGCAAAAAAACAGAGATATGGGACATTTGAGCGATTTTGCTCTTGATATCTTTTAAGTCATAAAAAAAACATGTTACAGACATGCTAACAAGAAAAAAAATCTCAATTTTTGGCAGAGTGTGACTTTAACAACTCTTGCAGGAAACCTGGCTCCCGCCACATATTTTGGTGTGAGCACATATGCAGTTCTGAGTGGTTTTGGCAAGTCCTTTAAAATGAGGCCATTTGTTTTAAACAGTTTAAATTTGATCTCAAAACTAATTGACACAATTTGTACATAAGGCAACATAGGCATCCCTGCTTACACTTAGACAAGTCCAGGGAGCAAGAAAGGCAAAGAAAGTGTCATCGTCTGAGACAGTGCAGCTGTGAGTTTGCAGCTTTGGATGTGTTGCTGGCGCCTATCCAGGAGCATGCCAACCCCCTCATTCTTCAAAGTGCATTTATATTACTAGTACTCTTGGCAGGCAGACCTCTCTGGCGGTTAAAGCTGAAGCGCCTCCCAGACTGACGATGATTGCGATGGCTATAACATAAAAACTGTTATTGGCCTTGTTTGGTGATGGTTATTACAAGTGTATCAAAAACCCACACATACATCTCATTCTCTACCCATTTCTTCAGTGCTATAGCTGTGTGTAGGCACTAATGAATAGGTGATTTCAGTGATTCGACATGTGTCATAAATATTAAATGGCTCTTTGCCCTTGGTTACCTTTGCTGCAAGCCATAGCCTTTGTCATGTATACTGTACCTATTTAGCTTTTTTACTTATTGACAGAGGTGACAGTCGGGGACATTTCAGAAAAAGATGCTTCTCAGGGCAATAGCTTATAACATAAAGAACACAACATCCATTACAACTCTCTATAGCAAAACAGTCCTTTGCCATTTGTTGCCACATATACAGTGCTGTGAAAAAGTATTTGCCCCTTCTTGATTTTTTACATTTTAGCATATTTGTCACACTTAAATGTTTCAGATCATCAAACAAGTTTTAATAGCAGACAGAGATAATCTGAATAAATACAAAATGCAGTTTTAAAATGATGATTTCATTTATTAAACGAAAATAACTATCCAAACCTATCTGGCTCTATGTGAAAAAGTAATTGCCTCTCTCGTTACATCATGAATTAACTGTGATCAAACACATTTTTTGGAAAGCTGAGGTCAGTTTCAGTAGCTACACTCAAGCCTGATTACTACCAGACCTGATGAATCAAGAAATCACTTAAATAGAACCTGTCTGACAACCTGAAGTAGGCTAAAAGATCTCAAAAAGCAACACATCCCACTGTGATCTAAAGAAATTCAACATCAAATGAGAAGCAAAAACCCAGAATAATGTCTAAAGAACTGCAGGCCTCACTTGCCTCAGTTTGGACACTGGTCCATGATGGAACAATAAGAAAGAGACTGGGAAAAAATGGCATACATGGGAGAGTTCCAAGACACAAACCTCTGCTGGACAAAAAGAACATAAAGGCTCATCTCATATTTGCCAGAAAACATCTTGATGATCCTCAAGACTTTTGGGAAAATATTCTGTGGACTGACGAGACAAAAGTTGAACTTTCTGGATGATGTGTGTCCCATTTTATCTGGCATAAAACTAACACAGAATTTCATAAAAAGAACATTGTATCAACAGTCAACATGGGGGTGGTAGTGTCATGGTTTGGGGCTGCTTTGCTGCTTCAGGACCTGGACAACTTGCCCTAATTGATGGAGCCATGAATTGTGCTCTCTACCAGAAAATCCTGAAGTAGAATGCCTGGCCATCAGTTTGTGAAGTCCTCCAATGTGACTGAATTTAAACAATTCTGCACAGAAGAGGGGGTCAAAATTCCTCAACAGCGATGTAAAAGACTCATTACCAGTTGTTGGCACCAAGGATGGCACAAACAGTTATTTGGCTTAGGGAGCATTTAGCGGGCAATTACTTTTTCACATATAAAGGTAGGTTTCCACAGGTAGGTTTGGACAGGTTTTTCCCCTTAGTAAATGAAGCCATCATTTGAAAACTGCATTTTGTATTTACTGAGTTTATCTTTGTCTATCATTAAAATGTATTTGATGATCTGAAACATTTAGGTGTGACAAATATGCAAAGATATAAGAAATCAGAAAGGGGCCAAATGCTTTTTCATAGCACTGCAGTTTATACTGTGTATGTTCAGAGGTGCAGTGCAAACATGATTTATCTTGTTTGTTTTTTGTCAATAACAACAACAACAACATAGCAAAACGCAAAGTAAAAGACAATAATTATAGCACATAAAGACTCATACAACATTTGGTAGAAGAAGAACAACTTGAATTATTGGTAAATGGTTTAATTTTATTAAATTTATAGTTAACTGCAGATTTTATCTAATGATTTTTGATTGATTTCATCTGTATTATGTAATTTAAACTTTATTTAACTTGAAGTTTTCTCAACACTAGAATGGAGTCAGTGGGAGTGCAAACCCACACCAGCTGTATATGCACAGTAGATGCTGTACTGTAAATGGTAATCAAGGCCACCTTAATTATTAGGGCTAGGCTGGGCTGAAGCCCAGGTGTCTACGAAAATCAGGGGCCTATCATGAGCCAGTGAAAAAGATCACATTGTTGTTAATTTCATCTATCAGAGATAAAATCAGTCAGATTCTTCCCACCGTTAACTTAAATACAGTAACTACTACAACTCCTTCAATTGATATCTGTTTGGATCAGTTTACTCCAATTGACCTTTTAGAGTTAGACAAAATAGTTTCCTCATCCAAGCCTTCAACTTGTCTTTTAGACCCTATTCCTACCGGATTTTTTAAAGAAGTCTTCCCATTTATTGGTATCTTTATTCTTCAAATAATCAATTCTTCATTAACTTTAGGCCATGTACCGCAGGCTTTTAAAACTGCTGTAATTAAACCCTTAATCAAAAAGCCAAAGCTGGATCCAAGAGTTTTAGCTAACTATAGACCAATCTCTAATCTCCCTTTCATTTCAAAAATCTTAGAAAGAGTTGTTGCTGCGCAATTATTTGACCACTTGCAGGGAAATGGTTTATTTGAAGAGTTTCAGTCTGGGTTTAGAGTCCATCATAGTACTGAAACAGCCTTAGTGAAGGTCACTAATGACCTCCTGATTGCATCTGATAATGGACTTGTTTCTGTACTTGTCCTTTTAGACCTTAGTGCAGCTTTTGATACTATCGATCATAATATTCTACTTGATAGATTAGAACAGGTTCCAATGTTGTCATAGCCAGGAGCAGCACTGGGGTTAAGCTCCCAGTGCTCATAAAATGCTCCTTATGGCGTGCGTCTCGAAAAGCCTCTGACAACTAAGTCCAACTCCTAGCCTGCCCATGTGGTTTAGTCTCTAAGCCCGGCAGAACTGCTTTTACTAATAGGAGAAGGGGCGAGGGCGGATCTCTGGCACCTTAAAACCAGATACTTCGGGTAGATGGTGGCTCGTCAACCTGGGAAGGTAGCCCATTTAGGGGAAGGTAAACCCTGATTTCAAACCTCCGCTGCCTTGTGGCATACCCGGTCACGGGAAAGGCTTCGGGAGTCAACCCTGAGGAAAAATCCGGAGTCGGAGCCCCTAAGGCAGTTCTATGTTGTGCTCAACATCGTTCTGGCAGCTCCTGCAATGGCGCTGGTGCCAAACTGTAGCAGCCCTGCTGTTCCTTTGGATTCATCAGTGACGTGGAGAGGGGGGACATGCTGCATGGGCAACATCTTGTCCTCCATATCTTCCTGCCCAGGCTTGAATCCTACCAACGCCCAACGCTGGAAGGTAGAACACCAGATCACTGGAGAGGACACTCCAGCTTCGCCTTTGGCGTAGACAAAACATGGGAAATGACAGTTACCGGTTATAAGCCACCGCTCAATTGGCGTAGAGCGCAGCGCCAGGGGATGTTCCCGACGGTGGGAGGGATCATCGGATCTCACTGGACAGCTACCGCCCGCCTTAAGCTGAGCAGCTCCCAGCCAATAAGGTGTTGTCCCGCCACAGCTTGCTTTCCTCATTGGGTGCATGGGGATGAGGAGAAGTCCGAACAGCAGGCTGAGAACCTTCGCACCAGGCAAGACAATAAAACAAAAGAGACCCACTCTAAAACTGGGAACTTGGAACGTCCGCACTATGATGACAGGACTCGCTGCTAACCTCAAGGACATCAACGACACCAGGAAGACTGCCATCATCAATAATGAGCTGAAGAGACTGGGAGTGGATATCGCCACTCTCCAGGAAACACGGTTGGCTGACGCAGGCACACTGAGAGAGAAGGACTACACGTTCTACTGGCAGGGAAAGGGCAGTGGCGAACACAGGGAACACGGAGTGGGCTTCGCAGTAAAGAACACCTTGCTGAAGATGGTGGAACCAGGCAGCACTGGCTCTGCACGACTCCTCACCCTCCGCCTGAACACCACTCAAGGCCCAGTCACCCTCGTCAGTGTGTATGCCCCAACACTGACAGCCACACCAGAGGCAAAAGACGAGTTCTATGAGAATCTCGCAACAACTGTCAGGATCATCCCCAACTCTAACAACTCATTCTCCTTGGAGACTTCAATGCCAGAGTGGGTGCTGACCACGACTCCTGGCCCTCCTGTCTTGGACCTTTTGGCGTGGACAGAATGAACGACAACGGACAGCGGCTGCTCGAGTTCTGCACATATCACGATCTGTGCATCACAAACTTGTTCTTCAAGACCAAGCCCCAACACAAGGTTTCCTGGCAACATCCGCGCTCAAAGCACTGGCACCAGCTGGACTTGATCCTGACCAGGCGCACCTCACTGAAGAACGTGCTAATCACCCATTCGTTCCAGAGTGCAGATTGCGACACAGACCATTCATTGGTGTGTTGCAAGGTCAAGCTGCAGCTGAAGAAATTCCATCATGCTAGACAGCCTGGAAAGGCACGGATTGACATCAGCAAGATGGCTCAACCAGAACTTGTTGAGCAGTTTGCCTCCACCGTGGAGAAGGAACTTGGTGTACCACAAGAAGGAGAATCCACAAAGCAGAAGTGGGAAGAGCTGTGAAACACCATCCACCACACAGCCTTGGCTACCTTTGGGAGGAAGACCTCGAAGTCACAGGACTGGTTTGATGCCAAGTTGACCGAGATGACCCCCGTCATTGAAGCCAAGCGCTCAGCACTTGCTGAGTACAAGAAGTACCCAAACGAGAAGAATCTCCAGATTCTCAGGGCTGCGAGAAGCAAAGTTCAGCAGACTGCTCGGCGCTGTGCCAACGAGTACTGGACTCAGCTCAGCCAAGACATTCAAACCGCTGCCATAACAGGGAACATCCATGGTATGTACGATGGCATCAAGAAAGCACTTGGTCCGGCTCAGAGCAAGATGGCCCCCCTCAAATCCTCCACTGGGGAGATGATCACAGAAAAGAACAAGCAGATGGAGAGATGGGTGGAACACTACTCCGACCTCTACTCCAGACAGAACACCGTGACACCGTCAGCCCTTGATGCCATCGACTGCCTGCCATCCATGGACAAACTTGACGCTGAGCCAACCATCGAAGAACTCAGCAAGGCCAATGATAGCTTGGCCGCTGGCAAGGCACCCGGCAACGACGGCATACCCGCTGACCTGATCAAGCACTGCAAGACCGCCCTACTGCTGCCATTGCATAATGTCCTCTGCCAGTGTTGGAAGGAAGGTGCCGTACCACAGGACATGAGGGACGCCAAGATCATCACCCTCTACAAAAACAAAGGGGAGAGAAGCGACTGCAACAACTACAGGGGCATCTCCCTCCTCAGCGTTGTTGGCAAAGTCTACGCATGAGTTGTTCTCGTTCGTCTACAGAAGCTTGCCGAACGTGTCTACCCTGAGTCTCAGTGTGGCTTCCGTGCTGAGTGATCGACGGTAGACATGATATTCTCCATCCGCCAACTCCAGGAGAAATGCAGAGAACAGAACATGCCCCTGTACATCGCCTTCATCGACCTCACCAAAGCGTTCGATCTGGTCAGCAGAGAGGGCCTTTTCAAGATCCTGCCAAAGATAGGATGCCCACCAAAGTTGCAAAGCCTCATCGAATCGTTTCACACCAACATGCAGGGGATAGTGCAGCACAATGGCAATGTCTCAGAGCCATTCAGCATACGCAGCGGAGTGAAACAGGGCTGTGTACTTGCGCCAACCCTCTTTGGGATTTTCTTGCTATGCTCCTGAGGCATGCCTTCAGCACAGCAACAGAGGGAATCTACCTGCACACAAGATCTGATGGCAGGCTTTTCAACCTTGCCCACCTGAAAGCCAGAACCAAAGTACGCGAGGCTCTAATCAGAGACATGCTGTTTGCAGATGACGCTGCAGTCGCAACCCACACACAGCAGGAGGTTCAGACCCTGATGGGCCGCTTCTCCCAGGCATGCAAGGACTTTGGGCTTACCATCAGCCTGAAGAAGACTAACGTCTTGGCGCAAGGCACGGAAGCACCACCAACCATCACCATCGACGACTACGAGCTGGAGGTCGTGAATCAGTTCATGTACCTGGGGTCCACAATCAGCAACAACCTCTCCCTTGATACAGAGATCAACAAGAGGATTGGAAAATCAGCCTTCACACTCGCTCGCCTCACCACACGAGTGTGGGAGAATCCCAAACTCTCTGTCAAGACGAAGATGGCAGTGTACAACGCCTGCGTCATCAACACACTGCTCTATGGGAGTGAGACGTGGACAACATACGCCCGGCAGGAAAAGAGACTGAACTCCTTCCACTTGCGCTGCATTCGCCACATCCTGAACATGTCCTGGCAGGACAAAGTGCCCAACACAGAAGTTCTGTCCCGCGCCGGCCTTCCCTCCATGTTCACTCTACTCAGGCAGCGCAGGCTCCGCTGGCTAGGTCACGTTCACCGTATGGAGGATGGCAGAATCCCCAAAGACGTCCTCTACGGAGAACTGGCAACTGGCAGGAGAGATGTTGGCCACCCACAGCTGACTGCTGCAGCAGATGAAAAAAGGACCCACAGGAAGAACCGCCACAGGCCCAGCAGCACGGAGACCACCCACAAGTGCGACCTGTGTGACAGGGACTGCCATTCGCGCATCGGCCTGTTCAGCCACAGGCGGTGCTGTTCCAGCAGAGTAGACGTTTAGGATTCTCTTCCATGGTCATCATAGACCGACGGAGGCCGACGAGATTAGAACACTATGTTGGACTTAATGGAACTTCGTTGCAGTGGTTTAGATCTTACTTCTCTGATAGGTTCCAGTTTGTTCATGTTAGTAATGAGTTTTCTTTCAACTCAAAGCTTAGTCATGGAGTTCCACAGGGATCTGTGCTAGGCCCTACTCTTTTTAGTTTATATATGCTTCCGTTAGGCAACATCATTAGAAAGCACTGTATACTGTCAGACTGTACAACCTAAGCAGGGCTGCTTGCAGAAATAGCAAAAAGACGTGACAACCTCATAGTTTTGAATGCAAAAGATGCAATAGACTTATACAATGGTCCCCTCCGGCATACAACTAGGAAAATACTGGTCGCTATGGAGGGTGAGAATATGTATGGGTACATAATCATACCATGTAGGATAACTAAGTAGACAGTTGTGCTGTTTCATCCCATCTAGCAACAATGCTCTGCACTGTGTGTGTTTATATATTTACATATTTATTCCATCTAGCTACAATGTTCTGCACTGGGTGTGTTTATATATCTACATATTTATTCCATCTGGCTACAATGCTCCGCACTGTGTGTTTATATATCTACATATTATTCCATCTAGCTACAATGCTCCGCACTGTGTGTGTTTATATATTTACATATTTATTCCATCTAGCTACAATGCTCCGCACTGTGTGTC